>JZKD02S2093177.1:24496-94444 GCA_000966675.3 Picea glauca | reverse complement strand
GACACTTGGACGACAGAGAATTTTTAGAGGTTTGTCATAAAAAATTAAATTAAAAATGTTTAGGAAAGTAGGTGGGTCTCAAATTTCTATAAAAGAAGGGGAAAGGAAGGAAGAAGAGGATGAACGGTTAGCGTAACGTTACGCTGCCGAATTGTGGCTTGACGGATTGCTTGTGAGGAGTTGGGTTTATCTCAGCTGTGTTGGAGTGGTAGCTCAGCCGTGGAGGCGAGATGAGAAGCTAGTCTATCTCTGGTTCTTGTGTGGCCCCTTTGCGGCTCAGGGGGATAAGGGGGAAGCAAAGTACCCCTAGCGTTTGGCTGGGAGGTACCGGTGAGCCTTCTACGGTCGGCGAGCGGGACGCGGCACGGAGCGCGGGACGCGGCATGGAGCACGAGACGTCTTCCGAAGCGAGCGAGAGGCAACGATATGGTTTTGTTTAATTAATTCAGTCGAATAGGATGCACGATGATCTATGCTGGTACCAAATATTGGTGATATATGTATTGCATGCTAATTCTATGCGATTGTGATAAAAATATGTTATCAATGGAATCTTCTTGTCGCTTGAATGTAGATAGATCGATTGTATATGTATTTTTTCTAATAACTCTGCCAATGTAATAAAAATAGGTTCGAAATTGTATTATCCTTGTGGCTTAAAGCGTAATAGATTGGTCTTCCTTTCGATCTCCGCACCTTGGTTTATTTTCGCTTCTCCTTGGAAAAATTTCGACCTTGCGCCTTGGATATTTTTCTATTTACCGCTACATCTTAGCCTCTCTTACTCTCCGTGCCTGAGTGGTTGCCTGACTTTTTCTTGTCTGCACTGCATAGTGTGTTGCCCTGCATCTTTTGTTGGGTTCTCACGCTGCCGAAGTTTAGGTGAAGTCCTGCATTTCTTGAGTTAAAGGATTTCTCTACGTACTGCTACATCTCTGCGTTTTTGTTTTGTTTTCCCTGCATTTTTTTGTTGTCATTGTCTGCGTTGGGGAGATTGGTACTGCACAAAACGCCCACATCCTCTGCTCTGTTCGTTTTCCTTGTGGTTTCATTACTGGTGCAATTCGTGGGGAATAGCCACGCGGAATGCGTTCCCTGTATCCTCTGCTTTGGGGGTTGGCACTTCTCTGCGTCGTGAAGGTTACCCTCACATTGCAATTCTTTTGTGGCTTGCCTCTTGGCGTTTTGGAGGAGAATACCCTCACGGATCTGACCACGATTCGCTGAATTTTCGTGTTTTACCTCCCTGCAATTGGTAATTTAATCACTCTGCGATTTGGAGGTTACCCACCATTGCAAATCACTTGATCTCGGCGCTGGATTTATAACTCTCTGTGTCTGCGTTGAAAGCTAAAGTCAGCGCTGGATCTTTCCCTACTGGGACAACGAATTGCTTCCTGTCTGGCCACCCTTACATTTTACATTTCAGTAAATCCGTGAGTCCGCGGGGTGCACGCGTGCTGATTCTAGTTTCCCTGTTTGCGCCTCATTGCAGCTGACCGTTCCCTTTGCTGTGTGGCAGCGTTCCTGTAGGGGACCGAATTCCTTTACCTCCACGACGGATACCCACGTATATCCTTTTGCCTCCTTTCCTTTCATTGAAATCACTGACAAATCTTGCCACCTGCTGTTACTCCAATGATAATGTAAAACGCCTTTATATAATGCAAAATTTAAATGAAGGTTAACGCAGCTACAGACCTACGTTTTCGTTTCCCTTGTATTCACATGCATGGATTCACTGATAGATGGCCAGGTTGTCATTGCTAAATGGTGGTAACTTTTTCAGCTTTAATGTCACCCAGTATGTAAATATGATGTTAATTCCTTAGAATCGATGTTTAATTATTGTGAAATCGGGTCCTTTCTAATTGTGTTATTTTTAAATATGATTGATTTAAATATTGTTTGGTTAAGTATTGACTTTTTAATCATGACGTCATATTGGTATTTGAAACCTGATGTTAATTGTAGAGTATATTAGCAGAGTAGAATATAACAGTTGCCAGCGATAGTAGCGTACATGCTTATTTGTGAATGTTTATTACCATTATTCGAATATGACCAGCTGACAATTATAGTCAGGAACATAGGCTAACTTTAAGGAAAATACATTCAACTTAAACAAATAGGTTACAGTACAACTATGCACATAATATAATCATGATGTGTTGTAATTAAATGGCAATATAAATGATAAATTAGGATGCAATATTATAATCATGACGTGTTGCAATTTAACGACAATATAAATGATATTTTAGGAATGCAATTTTAGAATCGTTGGGAAAAATTTTGTGGTTATAGTTGTTTTGCCTCTATTTTAATTATCCAATTGCAACTGTTTTTCCTCTATTTCATTATTGTCATTAAAATGTTATCATTGTAAATTGCCCTTTTAATATGATGTATATTGAATAATTACAAATAGATGTCACCCCTAATTCTGATGTAATTTTATTTGTTGACATCCTTAATTAATGGTTGTCTTGATCATTGTCATTGGTAATGGTGATAGGTGGTCAAATTCCAAATATTGTACTCTTAATTTATTGACATTTTAATATGGTTATTTTACATATTGCCTTTTTAAGTTATGTGATGGCATTGTCAATTATTGGGATACTTGATGTTATCTAGCATGATGTTACTCTGTCCTTTTTATGTTGTTATTTAGATGTGACATTTTAATTATCCTTATATAGGGCCCCTTATTAAAATACTATTATTTAATTAAGGTCATTTTAATTATTGTAATTACTATATCTTGTCCTTTGTAAATATGATGGTTTTTGAATATTCAAATATGATGATAATTTTATTGATATAGGTGAAGAAAAATGTTATGGCATACCGATGTCAGGGAAATATTGTTTAAAAATTCGTAATTGTAATGTATCATTGAAATAGGAAATTGTGTTGTTCTTCCCTTATAAACGAGATGGCAAGACTAGAGTTGAACGTACGACCATTACTTATTTCAATGCTATTTTAATCAGAAGGGAGATGATATGGTTATCTTAATATAATGTTAGTATAGTCTCTTGACATTGATAAGACTTACTTAGTGGAATGCCCCGAATTATATGCGTTAAATTACTTGGAGTTAGTAAATAAGGGTTGTGGAGTCTTGATCAATGTTGAACATGGGTTCCGTTGTCGGAGTCCCTTTTGTCACGCGCTGTCCGCAAGGGACGTAGCCATCCTTCTTGTTATGTTGTACTTGATAGTATTCAGTTGGCTGTTGATCTGTTGTGTCGGGCGGGGTATAGACCCCTCTTGTCGCCTTAGTATATAAGTCTGTGTGAGTGATTTTTTTGTGTAAAGGATCCAGTGCCGTATAAAGAGTCTCGGGCCCTTTAAAGGCAGGGTTCCACTCTTGTGACACACCTGACGAAGGTTACTAGTTTATGCCTGAGCAGTCGGCCAGGAGCCTGTTTAATCTTCTTTCGAGAAGACATAAGACTAAAAGCCCTGCTTTTCTGTGCAGAAATAGTAAACTCTACTGATGGATTCTTCCTTCTGTGACCGTACTGTACTTAACACCTAGTGTCATTTACTGCTTACAACTGATAGTTGTACACCTTATGTCTAGGGGCATTTTTACTTGCTGTCACTATGATTGTCGGGGTCGTCTGGTTGTGTTCGTCTTGCTTGCGTCTTGTTCTAGGTCGGGTTACTAGTTTCTGCCTGAGCAGTCGGCCAGGAGCCTGTCTAATCTTCTTTCGAGAAGACATAAGACTAAATGCCCTGCTTTCCTGTGCAGAAATAGTAACCCTAACACCCGGGAGTCTTCCCTCTGTGTTCTTACTGTGCACCCCAGTATGTCTTAATGTATGTGTTGTGCACCGTCAGCCTATGGTCATATTTGTTGCAGTTCTCGTTGAGTGCCTTCAGTCCTCTTGTACTGAACTTCATGGTTGCGTCTTGTTGGTTGTCGAGTGGCGTCGTACAGTTAAGTGTGTTGTTACTTCTACACGCACACACACACCTTAAAGAATTTTTTTTTTTTGCACCTATTATTAGATTGGTTGTCGTAACGAGGAGGTCGTTACAATTATAGGGTAAAAATCTGATTTGATCAAGAGACAGATGGGATAGACCCAGATCTAGTAACTTGTTATTTTTGTATGCGCTTTTGTGTCTTTGGATTGTATCTTCATTTTTTTGGAATAGAAGCTACATTTCTTTTCTCGGAAAAAAAAATGTATATCTTTCTGGTCCATACCATTTCCAACACATAAAATTTCATTTCCAGCCATTAATTTACATGAAGATTCACCAAAATCCATAGAATTTGGAGGATGATTTTTTTTTGTGTTAATTTGTTCACTATGCTAGAAATTTTCTGAATTAATTACAAGTGAAATTTGCTAGAAATTTACTATAAAAATTTATGAACATGGTTGAAAATCACCATGAAGAATTTCTGGATATACTTTTATATCACTTTCCTCATTATATGTGTTATAATGAATGGATGAAGTAGATGAAAACACTGTCTCTTCATACACATGTTCTTCATGGCTGGACTCATGACAAGGCTATTTAATGAATTCTTGATCTTCAAATGCTTCCTCATGTCTTTGACCTTCAGTGGGAATTTGATCCTCAAGAGGTGTCTCTTGATAAATGTCTTCAACAACATGGTCTTTAATTCCATGATCTTCAATAGTGGATGTAATGGATGATTCTTCTAACTTTGGGAGAGCTGTTATGACATACTCGATAATCACCTCAACTTCCTCATTTTGATGACGAGGTTCCCAATTATTGATGACCAACATAAAAAAATGTGCAAGTGTAGAAATGCATATTATGCCAAGACCCTCAAACCAATCTATTGCTTCATCCTCAAAGGTGAATGCAAAAACAATTATTCTAATAGCCTCTTGAACATCATGAAAATCTCTCATAATTTAACAGTTGATATAATATATTGTAGAACTGAATTATGATAACCATGAAATAATACAATGATATTAAGCCAATATGAATCATAGATTTCATTTGGAAATATTGAGATGCCCAAGAAATCCATTGGAGCAAAGTATTTCGCCACCCATTCATATTCTATTATTTCCATATTTGTCAAAATTATGAGAGACCAAATCTAAAAACAAGTTTGCAAAGTGTACCTTCACACTTTTACCAAAATAGAGCATAATAGAGTTGCTAAGGTGAACTTGATTCCTTAAAATGTTGCTTGCTTCACCTCACAGGAAATAAGTCTTCGAAAAAAAAACCTTTAAAGGGAAAAGGGCTTCTTCCTTCAATGGAGTCATGAAGATGAGAAAAATATTCAATGAATATTCTCATCCAATGTTGTGTAGCTGATCTACAAGATGTCTTCTGTGAAATGGAATTTATCCTTGACCAATACGCCAAAATGTTATCACACAATCTAACACCTTTAACTTAAAGTCCCAAAAATAGGGTGTTAGCCTTGTGGAACTTAGGAGCTTGGCTGTTGTCACCTCACCAACACTCCCCTGCACTTTAGACTTGGGAAAGGTTCCTAGTCAAGGGGGGTTTTACTATGGGTTAATTAGGCTCACTTTGTGTAGTAATAAGTGGAAGTAAAGAGAACCTGACAACACTGCAAATGGAAAGGAAAAAAATAAATGGGTTTGGGGTGATGAACGAAAGGGAGACTAGTGCCTCATCTACTTGGACTATGGAGTTACTTAAGTCATTTCAAGAGGGAAATTCAAGGGCATATAAACAACCATTTGACATGTTCTACACACCTTGACTTGGTTCAATGATAGGTTTTGGTGACTAGAATTTACAATATTATTGAGGGAGAGGATCACTTAAGATCCACTACTCAAAGAAAGTATAAGGTAGCCCCTTACTTCAAGATTGTATACATACACACCCAATCAATGTATGTAGAATGTGTAATGTTGTGACCTTTGAAAGGTAGATAACTAGAGATTATAGGACACAAATTAACTATATCACTAGGTGTATTTCAATGTAGCATGATGCTCCTCTATGGCCTTATTTTCTTTTGGCATTCAAAATCCTACAAAATGTATAACTTCTAAATATATTCCCTAGAACATATATCCACAAATAAATTGCACATAAATAACAACACCACTTACATAGATAAAAGACAAAGTCCTCTAAAACTTGGAACTATATTTCTTACAAGTACTTTCATTTCTCATTGATTCCAATCCAAGTTACAAATGGAGTGAAAAAATCATTATAGATTTGAGCTCCAACTCCTCATATAATAAAATATGATTTTTTTTTCTAAATCCACTTTTCCCTCCAAGGGATATAATAAAAACAAGTCTCTCAACAACTTGCTTACTAAGAGTATCAAGAAGTTTGTTGAGATCTCAACTTCCTCCAATAAAATATTCTAGGAAAAAAATGATAATATTATCTCCACTAACTAAATCCAACAACCAAGTCAATCAATGAATAAACTAGGAGTTAGTTGCAACTACATACCAAAATAGCTAATGTGATAACAACCTTTTGAACTAATTCTTCAAAAGCATAAAGACATAACCACTTCCCCAAAGTAGTTAATTGGCCATGTAATCACACTTCAACGAATTTCAAAGTGTCCATACATGAAGAGTAGAGAGAATTGCTCCACCAATAATTAATGATTTATCACATGTGTGACGTCCAAGGCTCATAGTAGAAGGTGATTCATCCAATGAAAGATATTCAAATGACTAGGAGAGAGGACGAACAATATCCACCTTACTACACAACATTAAATGCTGCAACATGTGGTGTATAGGCCATCATATTTGAAGGATTTCAGATTCAATGACCTATACATCACCCACCACCACAACATTCAAGGCGGATATTGACCACTAGGAGAGAGGGGGAGGCACCATCCCAAATCACATGTGGACGTACGGTGGTCAACGTTCCAACACAACATGAGATGAAAATAACAATGGGACAAAAACCAATAGCATGGACAACTTCATGCTGATCGTAGATCAAGAAATGTAAATGTCCATGTCTTCATGGATCATAATAAAACAACTCCATAAAAAAGGTCATACAACACCTCATCTTATACGAATCGTAGGGTTAAGATGACATCATGCTCCATGGATTTGTCCCACTTACCCATGTCATCATATAAAATTAAGTTAAGGGGGCCTCTTGTAGGCTTTTACAAATGAATAAGAAAGCATCCCATTGGAATGACATCACCCTCCTTTAGCCATTCATATGGCTTCAACTTTTCTTAGTAGATAATTTAAGAAGGGGGCAAACCTTTCATATGTGACATCATTTCCTCTTTTTAAGATTGGTACATTGGTGTATGATAAAGAGGCGACCTTTTATTAATATTACCTTTAATATTGTCTTAACATTGTTAAAAGGGGTGATCCATTTATTAAAACTTTTTTCACTTTGTCTCTCTTTTTTTTGCTTAGCACATGTGTTTTTATTAATCACTATCTTAGGAAAATATTTGGGCACTTCTTCTGAAGAGTCACAATGAATCCAAATACCATAACCAAGGAGCATGTGATCACCAAGAAACCAAGAGCATGATACATCAAGGAGGACCAACTATGATCAACCATCTTTAAGAAAATAAAATTCCAGGTAAATTATCCCTACAAATTTATCTTTACCTATCATGCCATATGAAGGATAAGAGGTTGAAAATCCAAGAAATTTTGAAACAAAGATTTATAAAAGAGAAATGATGTGTAATTAATAAAAGAAAATGCATATTGAAAATTTATGAAATTTAAGCATAATTTGTAATATTTATAGTTGTTGAGTGATTCCATCTTATGTCAAACCAATTTTCTCAACTAGGTAATCACATGTGTTTTCCATTGTAAATGTAAAATTTTGTTACATTTAACATCGATTCCCTTTTTTTACACATTGAGAGGGATAACATTGGAACACGTCTCAAGGATCCAGTATTCGTTGCTTAAGACTTTGAATTCTTGTTAAATTTAAAAATCTTTATACTTGAGGAGCACAAAGACTAATTAGTTATTTGAAAGAATTTTAATGAATAACTACTCATTGTATCGACTCCCAACTGCTTCACTATTTGCAATGGGAGGAGCCTTATTTATTAAAATGTGACAAAATGAGTGCTTTTTACCTAAGCTTACGCTTACTTCGTATTTGTTGGTCGGAAGAACAAACATCCATTTAATTGATTAGGTAGTGAGGGGTTTTACCTCTTAGTATTTTTGGGTTGGAGGTTTGAGGGACCCTTCCGTATTCGATTTAACTGTATGAGTAATCAAAAGTTTGTCCCTTCAGTACCCAATCACTTATTTTTTTCACGAGAAAAAAATAGTTTTACTGTTATTCTTATTAGAATCAAATGATCTTTCAGTTATAGAAATGTGTCTTCCATGAAGTAGAAATGTTTTTTCTCCTTCTATAGATTTTACCTGTGAATTCATAAAGTCACTTAATGTGGCATATACTTAGTTTTACATGACTGTTGTGTCTAATTAGAAACCTCATTATAAGATGTGTAGTGATGCAAACGGCCACCCAGGGCACACCTGCTTCCACCAGGACCTTCTTTTTCCCAGGCCCGAAGAGTTAAATTACTCTTCAAATCCCCTTTATCGGAAGTTTCCAACCCCACAGGATGCTCTTTGTGATTTTCCCCTTTGTTATCGGGAAAATCGGACCTCGCGAGATCGCGAGTCCTGCACTCGGGTCACACAATCCCTGAAACCTGATGAAATATCCACTCCACGCTTTTCTATGCTCTTATCGAGAATCCTCCTGTCGGGAAATCGGTACTTGCGGGGTAGCGAGTCACTCACCTCACAGTTCCTCGATCCCCGATCTGCAATGGCACCTTCCACACCCTTTGCTCCTTTGGCTAACTCCTTCACATGTGACTTGCGGGTCCACAGGACCACGGTCCTTCCCTCCTATCGGAGTTCGAACTTCACAAAATTAAAATGCGTGGAACTCATGTTCGCGGGATCTTCGATCCTCCGAACCCCGATGACACCTGTCCTCCTTTACCGCGCTCAGGGTCCCACACGCTAACCGATGGTCACCAAGATATCGCCTCTCGCGACCTCGCAAACTTTGGCTCAAAACTTGGCGGCTCCAACTCACGAACCTCCGAACTCACGATATGCCGAAATCCTATGCACGTGAGGTCTCTGTCTCCTCCACGTCACCATCTCCTCGACGCTCAATCGGGTATCGCGGGATCGCAACTTCTATTGCAATGATTTCCTTGCCTACGGAAATCCCGAAACGCCGAATACCGATTCTTCCAGATCCGTGGACATGCGTCCCGCAGATCAACGACTCTGACTGTGTCGGGAAATCGCTAGTTGCGATGTCAATTTACAAGGCTCCTGTCTCCGGAATCCCGATCTTTGATTCACGATCCTTGGGATCTCTTTCCACGTGTCCCTGTTGTGATCAACGACCTAGATCCTTTCGGGAATTCGCTAATCGCGATTCCTTTCCACAAGAGTTCCATGACCATGGAAACCCCGATATCCCAAACTCCGAATCTCCGGGGTCTTCCTCTGCTCCTTCAGGATTAAACCCGATGCACCTCCCTTGAGATCTAACGGTCGACGAGACTTCGCGGCTTCCGTCTGCGAATCCTGACCGTCAATTCCCCTCCGTAATATTTTCTCTGAAATGACTAAGTGTTTCTTCTCCAAACTTGCTCTTCAAGTCTGCGCCTGAAACCCCTGCTTGACCCTTCTTCGATAAAAACTCCTGTGCTCCCCTTCAATGATACCACGAAGGTGCTATACCTTCTGATATTTTCCACTCTGACTACTTCAGAGGGACTTTGCGTGCACTCCTCGCACTCGACGTCCAACAACTTCTCAAGTGTCGAATAATTCAGACTCTGTGCACTCTTTGCAGCAACAGTCGTCTATCTCCTTTTCTCAGACTAACAACTGAGACTTCTTCTTCCTTCAACCTGCACACTCCTTGCACGGTTGCAACAACCCACGTCCACTTCTGGGCAAATTTAAGAACAAGAGTTAAACTATCGAGCCCTCATCAACGCACTCCTTGCAGATGAATTCGACTGCACTCTTTGCAGGAATCTCCTGGCTCAGATAGAGAAACAATTGAAACTTATTCTCTTCTGTCTCAGACTTCAGTTTGAACCCTGAAATCACATGCACAACATATATAAAGCAAATGCATACAAAAAAAAACATTCATGAGCACATAACACACATACACAGAGAAACAACACCAACCATGAATTTGAATCAAAGACTCTCTTCTATTAATTCAAATCTGTACATGGGTGTTCTTCATACAATTCTCTGCCTGCTCTCTCTTCTATAAATGCTTGATTCTGAATAATCTTACAATGTACAAGTGAGGGTGTCTATATCCGTTTTCCCTCCTTCCATCTAAAAACTGTCTAATCTAGAAATAAATCCTATCTACCTGCATTAAATCTATTAAATGCCTCCTATCTACTTCATACAAGAGCGTATGGCTCGAGGTTTGATACAATATACAAAAGGCGCTTTCATAAATGGTGCATTTATACATTGGCGCATCATCTTGAATGAAATTTCAAAAAGTTTCGGCTGGACTTGTCCAGCAGTTCATTGTCTTCCATGCTGGTTCGCTTGTCGTGGGCGATGCTCCTGCATCATACTCCTCGGCTTGAAAACTTTCATGGGCTCCTGTCCATGAGCTCCTACACAGTTTGTCCATGCTTCTGTATCATTGCTTCGCTCTCCCAGCTGGCATATTCCACTGGATGGTTTTTCTATTTGACCAGATACTCAAAGTATTCCTTCCTCCTGGTCTTTTTACCTACTCGCTTGTCCAGTATATGCTCCATCTGTGGCTTCTCTGAAATCGGCATCTGCTTCTGCCACTGGACCTCCTGCTGTTCATCACTTCCAGATCCTACTTCTTCAGGCTTATACGGATATAAGTCTGAGACATTGAACGTCAGAGATATGCCTATCCCATCGGGCAATTCAATTTCATAAGCGTTTTCTCCCAATTTCTTCAGGACTCTGCATGGCCCAATTTTCTTCATTTTTAGCTTGTTGTATGTTCCCCTTGGGAACCTTTCCTTCCTTAGATGTGCCATAACTAGATCGCCAACTTCAAATTGAAGTTGTCTCTGATGCTGATCCGCTCTGTGCTTATATTCCTGGTTTGACTCTAGCAATCACTTCTTCACTATGCTGTGAAGTTCTTCCATCGCCTCTGCGAATTCTTCAGCACTTGCACTCTTTGTCATTATCTGCTCTGAATCCCTCAGTTCAGACACTCCTCTTGGATGCTTGCCATATAAAATTCCAAATGGGCTTTTACCTGTGCTTCTGTTCATTGAATCGTTGTAAGCAAACTCTGCCTGTGGTAATATCTGATCCCAGCTGCTATGGTGCTCTGTCACTAGGCTTCTTAACAAGTCTCCCAGACTCCTGTCGACCACTTCCGTTTGTCCATCTGTCTGTGGATGATAAGCTGAACTAAACATCAAGTTAGTTCCCATTTTTTTCTAGAGTGTCCTCCAGAAATGTCCAATGAACTTTTTATCCCTGTCCGATACTATGCTTTTCGGCAATCCATGGAGTCGAATGACCTCCTTGAAAAACAAGTTTGCGATATGAGTTGCATCGCTGGTCTTCTGGCATGGAATAAAATGTGCCATTTTGGAAAACCTGTCGACCACCACAAAGATCGAATCATATCCTCTTTGCGTCCTAGGCAATCCCAATACGAAATCCATGCTGATTTCATCCCATGGCCTCTCAGGTATGGGTAATGATTGGTAGAATCCCGCATTCTGCTTTCTGCCCTTCGAATGTTGGCAAATTATGCACTTGTCAACAAATTTCTTGACATCGGTTCGCATCTTCGGCCAGAAGTATGCTTCGCTCAGCTTTGCAAACGTCTTATCGTGGCCAAAATGCCCTGCTAATCCCCCACTATGTTTTTCTTTTAGTAGATTCTCCCTCATGGAGCAATTTGGAATACATAGTTGATTGCCTCTGAACAGAAATCCTTCCTGGATCATATAATCTATCCAAGGACTTCGATCTCTGAGAACTGGATTCTCAGCTGCTTCATATGCTTCTCCAAAATCTGCATCTCCTACATACATGTCCCTCAGGTTTTCAAAACCCAATGTTTTGACTCGGAACTCCTGCAGCAACAAACATTTCCTGCTCAAAGCATCAGCTACTTTGTTAGCAGTACCCGAAATGTGTTTAATTGCAAATGTAAAGTTCTGCATATACTCTACCCATTTTGCATGTTTCTGATTCAACTTTTCTTGTTGACTCACAAACTGTAATGCATGATTATCACTATACAGAACAAATTCCTTTGGGATCAAGTAATGCCTCCACTTCTTCAACGCCTGTATGATAGCATAAAATTCTTTATCATACGTGGAGTACTTCAGTTTTGCTTCATCCAGCTTCTCACTGAAATAGGCAACTGGTCTGTCTTCCTGACTCAAGACCGCTCCTATGGCATATCCGCTTGCATCACATTTCACTTGAAATGTCTTCTGGAAATCTGGCAACACCAACACTGGTTGTTCCGTGATCTTCCGCTTCAACAGATTGAAGCTTTTCTCAGCCTCCGCTGTCCAATGAAAAGATTTATGTCTTTTCTTAACAGTATCCATCATTGCTGCGCTAATTCCACTGAAATTACTGACGAATTTTCTGTAGAAACTAGCCAAACCATGAAAACTTCTCACCTCGAAAACATTTCTGGGTGATGGCCAATTCTTAATCACTTCCACCTTACTTGGATCCATTTTTAATTCATTCGCCGATATGAAAAATCCCAAGTAAATGAGTTCTTTCTTCATAAATGAAGATTTCCTCATGTTGATCAACAACTTCTCCTATTGTAGCTTCCTCATCACAATGGCCAAATGCTTCAGATGTTCATCCTTTGTCTTACTGAAAATTAGTATGTCATCCAGATATACGACGACAAATTTTCCGATGAATTCCCTCAGGACTTCATTCATCAATCTCATAAATGTGCTCAACGCATTCGTCAAGCCAAATGGCATGACTAGCCATTCATACAGTCCTTCGTTAGTTTTGAAGGCGGTTTTCCACTCATCACCTTCCCTCATGCGAATATGATGATATCTGCTCTTCAAATCAATCTTTGAAAAATAATTTTCCCCACTCAGGCAATCCATCAGATCATCCATTCTCGGCAGTGGAAATTTGTACCGGATGGTTATCTTGTTTATCGCTCTTGAGTCAGTACACATTCTCCAGCCTCCATCTTTCTTCGGACTAAGTACTGTTGGAACAACACACAGACTCAGGCTTTCTCTGACCAGTCCTTTATCCAGCAAGTCCTGCACCTGCCTCTTAACTTCCTCATTTTCCTGCGGCGTCAATCTGTACGCAAATTTGTTCGACAAACTAGCTCCTGGTATGAGGTCTATATGATGACTCACACTTCTCATCGGTGGAAACGAACGAGGTAATTCATCCACTATGATGTCAGCGAACTCTTCCAGCAATTCCTGAATCTCATCTGGTAGATCATCCACTCTTGTGCTAGTTAGAACAATTCTCGGCTTTCTGACAACAAAGAATTGTGGATCTTCCTTCTTCTCCATCTCTGTAAGAAGATCCTTCCCACTCATGAGAAGTATTGTGTTGCTTACTTTCGGTTTCACCTCCTTATCCTTTATCGGAAGCAACATATGGGTTCTCCCATTTTTCTCCAGGGTATATGTGTTCATTCTCCCATCATGAACTACATTTCTGTCATATTTCCATGGTCTGCTTAGCAATAAATGACATACATCCATAGGAATAACATCACAGAGAATTTTATCATTATATCCTCCTATCTTGATGTCAACTAAGCATTGTTTTGTGACACTCACCTGATGTCCCTTCTGTAGCCATGAGACTTTATATGGACTCGGGTGATCAGTCGTCTCCAGCTCCAACTTTTCCACCATCTCGGTTGAAACGAGATTGTCGGTGCTTCCACTGTCCACAATGACCTTGCATTTCCTGTCCTTGGTCTTGCATGTGGTTCTGAACAGTTTGCTTCTTTGAGCTGTGTCCTCCACCTCCTTCTCGGGTGTTAGGAGAACTTTACGCATCATCAATGACCTTCCGTCTTCTGCGTCTTCTGCTTCAACATCTCACCTTTGTGCCTCGACGATGTGAGCTTCTCCTCCATCTTTTTTTCTATCTGGACAGTCAACTGCTTTGTGTCCATTTTTCCCACATGTGTAACATGTGATGACTCCTCCTCTGCCTCTTCCTCTACCTCTGGTACGAGGAAAATTATTGTTATCAGTGTATCCTCCGCTCTGTTCTGCTTGCTGCCTTTGTTTTTCAGCGTGCTGGCCTCACTGAGAACTTCCACCTCTTTCCATTCTTGTCTGAGGATTCTTCCAGTCGTCCTTAGTTTTCTGGAACCTGTCTTGGGCAATTGATTTACCTCTCGACTGGCTCTTACCTTGGCCTCGCTGTGCTGGCTTACGGCTTAGCTTTTCTTCTGCCTTCAACGCCATCTGATACGCATCCTCAACCGTTCTGATGGTTTTCATACTCATCTCGTCCTGGATATCGTATCTTAAGCCATTCATATATCTGACAACTTTTTCATCATCGCTCTCCCGATGACCTGCTCTGATATTGAGCTTGTAGAATTCTTCGGTATACTCCTTTACCGTCATCAACTTCTGTCTCAGGTTCTACATTCTCCTGAATAGTGTGATTTGATAATCCCTTGGGATGAACTTTGCCTTCATCTTCGTAATCATTCGATCCCATCTTTTGATCTTTTGCTTGCCTTTGGAACGTCTATCCTCTTGAAGTTCGTCCCACCATAATGCTGCATGTCCTTTCAATTTCGTGACAGCATGCCTGACCTTTTTATCCTCTTCGATATCCTCATAATCGAAGTAGGTGTCAAGAGCTCTAATCCAATCCAACAGCTCTTCTGCATCCATACTTCCTTCATAAGTTGGAATGTCCATCTTTGTCTTCGAACTCATTTGGGTGATATCTTTTATCAATCGCTCGTTGGATGCATCTTCGGCTGCAACTTCTCCTTGCTGTTCAGCTTCAACTTCGCCTTCAAAGTCACTTATATCTCCAACACTGGCTGTGCGTCTCTGCGCTGCTTCCATATCTTCCAATATCGCTCTGAGATCACGTATCTGCCTCTCCATCTCTGGATTCCCTGCCGACCTACCTCTTCTTCGCACATCCCTGTCTTCTAGATCAGGTGATTGTCTTTCCCTTCTCGGCGGCATGGTGAATTCTTCTTCTCTTGCTATAGAAAGCAAAGAATTCCGGCTCTGATACCACTTGATGCAAACGGCCACCCAGGGCACGCCTGCTTCCACTAGGACCTTCTTTTTCCCAGGCCCGAAGAGTTAAATTACTCTTCAAATCCTCTTTATCAGAAATTTCCAACCCCACAGGATGCTCTTTGTGATTTTCCCCTTTGTTATCGGGAAAATTGGACCTCGCGGGATCACGAGTCCTGCACTTGGGTCACACAATCCCTGAAACCCGATGAAATATCCACTCCATGATTTTCTATGCTCTTATCGGGAATCCTCCCATCAGGAAATCGGTACTTGCGGGGTAGCGAGTCACTCACCTCACATTTCCCCGATCCCCGATCTACAATGGAACCTTCCACACCCTTTGCTCCTTTGGATAACTCCTTCACATGTGACTTGCGGGTCCACAGGACCACGGTCCTTCCCTCCTATCGGAGTTCGGACTTCGCAGAATTAAAATGCGCGAAACTCACGTTCGCGGGATCTCCGATCCTCCGAACCCCGATGACACCTGTCCTCCTTTACTGCGCTCAGGGTCCCACACGCTAACCGATGGTTGCCAAGATATCGCCTCTCGCGACCTCGCAAACTTTGGCTCAAAACTTGGTGGCTCCAACTCACGAACCTCCGAGCTCACGATATGCCGAACTCCTATGCACGTGAGGTCTCTCTCTCCTCCACATCACCGTCTCCTCGACGCTCAATCGGGTATCACGGGATCACAACTTCTATTGCAATGATTTCCTTGCCTACGAAAATCCCGAAACGTCGAATACCGATTCTTCCAGATCCGTGGACACGTGTCCCGCAGATCAACGGCTCTGACTGTGTCGATAAATCGCTAGTTGCGATGTCAATTTACAAGACTCCTGTCTTCGGAATCCCGATCTCCGATTCATGATCCTTGGGATCTCTTGCCACGTGTCCATGTTTTGATCAACGACCCAGATCCTTTCGGGAATTCACTAATCGCGATTCCTTTCCACAAGAGTTCCACGACCACGGAAACCCCGATATCCCGAACTCCGAATCTCCGGGGTCTTCCTCTGCTCCTTCAGGATTAAACCCAACGCAACTCCCTTGATATCTAACGATCGACGGGACTTCGCGACTTCCGTCTGTGAATCCTGACCATCAATTCCCCTCCGTAATATTTTCTCTGAAATGACTAAGTGTTTCTTCTCCAAACTTGCTCTTCAAGTCTGCACCTGAAACCCCTGCTTGACCCTTCTTCGATCAAAACTCCTATGCTCCCCTTCAATGATACCACGAAGGTGCTATACCTTCGAAGCTTTTCCACTCTGACTACTTCAGAGGGACTTTGCGCGCACTCCTCGCACTTGACGTCCAACAACTTCTCAAGTGTCGAATAATTCAGACTCTGCGCACTCTCTGCAACAACATTCGTCTATCTCCTTTTCTCAGACTAACAACTGAGACTTCTTCTTCCTTCAACCTGCACACTCCTTGSACGGTTGCAACAACCCACGTCCACTTCTGGGCAAATTTAAGAACAAGAGTTAAACTATCGAGCCCTCATCAACGCACTCCTTGCGGATGATTTCGACTGCACTCTTTGCAGGAATCTCCTGGCTCAGATAGAGAAACAATTGAAAATTATTCTCTTCTCTCTCAGACTTCAGTTTGAACCCCGAAATCACATGCAAAACATATATAAAGCAAATGCATACCAAAAAAAACATTCATGAGCACATAACACACATACACAGAGAAACAACACCAGCCATGAATTTGAATCAAAGACTCTCTTCTATTAATTCAAATCTGTACATGGGTGTTCTTCATACAATTCTCTGTCTGCTCTCTCTTCTCTGAATGCTTGATTCTGAATAATCTTACAATGTACAAGTGAGGGTGTCTATATCCATTTTCCCTCCTTCCATCTAAAAACTGTCTAATCTAGAAATAAATCCTATCTACCTGCATCAAATCTATTAAATGCCTCCTATCTACTTTAGACAAGAGCGTATGGCTCAAGGTTTGATACAATATACAAAAGGCGCTTTCATAAATGGTGTATTTATACATTGGCGCATCATCTTGAATGAAATTTCAAAAAGTTTCGGCTGGACTTGTCCAGCTGTTCATTGTCTTCCATGCTGGATCGCTTGTCGTGGGCGATGCTCCTGCATCATGTAGTTTGTACCTTCAGTACCCAATCACTTATATACTTGTCGATTGGGAAAGTCATCAGTAATTTTTAATGAACTCATATGAGGAAGACATTTCTCCCTTTAGTATTTGACAACCTTACTTAGAGATTGCAAGAACCATTAGAAAAAGAGAGTAGCGAAGGTATTTGGTAATCCAATTTTGGGGATATACTTGATTGTAAATTTGAAACCAATCGTAGTGGACGTCTTTATATATATTTTAGTTATGGGAAATAATCCAAGAGTATATTCAATAGCCCATTACAAATCATATATACCAATAAATTGTGATTTAGCAAGGGACGAGGCATCTCGAAGCCGACCAAGATGGACCTCTATACCAGGGATCGTCTACCCATCTACATCACTATACCAATGACCAAGTTTTGTATGGATAAAAAGGTTCTACACATCTATACAATCATGACTACCTCTAATGCATGAGGTCATCAATAAGGGGTTTATCTTTTATTGCACTGAAATAATTTCAATTATTCGATCCTTAATTTCATGAGACCAAAGAAAAATATAGTTCAAATTTTGTATGGTATTTTACTTGAGGGATACTATTCACTTCTCACACTTTTCTAGGAATGCGTTGAGCCTAGAATCCTTCTAAGCCTCCCATCCATATTCATTTCCTAGATATGTGGAAAATAAATTATGCATCAAAATATGAGTCTACACGTGATAGCTTCCTAATAGTTTTGTACAAAGTTATATTTGGTAATACATGCACAATATTTTCTAAAGAAATGGTAAGGTCATAAAACTAATCAACAATAAGTATATTGATAAACTTATGAGTTATATTATGATATACTATGCTACAAAGGCTCCCCATTTATTGCCTAAGAATTTGTTAGACATATTGGTTTTGAGGGAGATTACATATCAATGTTCGCTCCCTAGAGAAAAATTAGTCTTCAAACCAAGAATATAAATACTATCCATCCTATCCCCTTATGATTGGGGTGTACATCCTTTTGAATTTTTTTATGATTAGATGATGGTTTAATATTTTAGTAGGATAAGTTGTGAGAGAGATAAGGGAGGGATTGTTTAAGGTTAATGATCAATAGAAATTAAAGAAACTATCTAATCATTTTGATCAACAAAACTTAACTTGGTCGTATTTTCTTAAAGAATGTTGGAAGAAGAGATGCATGGTATTCATATGAAGTTAAGAGGGTAAAATCATGAAGGTGGGTAACACATTCGTGAGAAAGGAGGCGGAAAAACTGTTAGAAAAAAAATTTCGGTCAAAGTTTTCATTTTTTAGGTTGAAAATGTACATCTTTCGGCCGAAAAGGTTTTCAGCCGAAAACTTGAACGTCAAATCGAACTATGCATGAACGAAATCCTCTACTTTCGTGCAATAAAAACCGATAACCAATTTTTTTCTCCGACAGCAAAGAGTTCGACCGAAAAGTTTTTCGGCCGAAATATTTTTCGACCAAAAAGTTTTTTGGCTGAAATATTTTTCGACCGAAAACCTAATTTATACATAGCCGTCCTTTCGCACCCCTGTTACTATACAGACAGTGGAAGTGAACTATGGTAGATTGTTGACCTCTGATGGGTAGGTGCTGTTGGCGATTGGTGTTGGCTATTGGATGTGGTGTTGTTGGATGTTGGCTGTTGGCATTGGCATTGGCTGTTGGCTATTTCCGAGTGGCGGTTTCATTTCCAGGTAAATACCCTGTATTGATTTTTTTTTTTTGGTTTCGGTAAATTTTAATTTTTTTATATTTTAAATTATGTAGGACTATGCATAGAGTCCATATGGACTCTTTCCATTCGCACATAGTGCCATATGGAATCATGTGCAAACAAACAAAGTCCATATGGACTCTGTCTGTTCGCACAGGGTGCCATATGACACTCTGTGCGAATGGACAGAGTCCATGGACTCTGTACATTCACACATAGTGCCATATGGAATCTGTACGAATGGAGTGCACATATATAATTCAAATATAATGAACTTTTTTATAACTCAAATATGTACATGTTTACTTTACATGTGCTGGTTGTGAATGCTGGTGGTTGGTGCAGTTCGAGATTGTTCGTGGTTGGTGTTGTTGGTGATCGTTGGTGGTTGGTGCTGTTCAGGACTACTGGTGGTTGGTGCTATTGGTGAGAACTGGTGGTTTGTGAACGTTGGTGCTGTTGGAAAATCTGGGTGTAGGCGTCAATGCCAAGTAAGTCTTGTTTGTGTTTTTAACCTAATTTTTTTTTTTAAATTTTATTTAGTTATAGATTTTTATGTTGGTTTGACTCTGCACATAGTCCATAAGGACTCTTCTTATGGAGCCCTGTGCAAATGGGAAGAGTCCTTTGTAATTTATTATTATTATTATTTATTATTTTTTAATTTTATTAAGTTATATTTTTTAATTTTGGTTTGAATCCACACAGAGTCCACAAGGACTTTGTCCATTCACAGAGAGTCCATATGGCACTTTGTGCAAATGGGTAGAGTCCATTTAGACTCTACCCATTCACACAGGGTGCCATATGGCATGTTGTGCGAATGGGCAGAGTCCATATGGACTCTGCCCATTCACATAGAGTGCCCAGTGTTGTACAATACCTTCCATCCATAAAATTTTTATTTTTGGTTTCAATTTATATATTGGACTTTTTGTAATTTTCAAACATGTACATTTAGACTCTTAGTTAAGTAGTTAGTATTTTAGTAGCTAATGCAATTAAATTTTTGAAATTTATCTAAAGTTAGTGTCAAATATTCTTGTTAATTTGCTACTTATGTTGTGTATATGTTGTGTTTGAGTTATGGATGGTCTACTTTTTTAGTATAATAATAGCTAAATCACTAGATTTATTTGTAAAATGTAAATTTAGAATGAACTACTTAGTGTTTTATTTTTTGTTGACCTTTACTTCAATTATATAAATAGAATGTAGAGATTAAAGTTGTTCAAGTGGTGATGCATACAAGAATGTCTACACACATACTTTACTAACAACAATTTTAAATTTTTTAATTGTAACTAAGAGATTTAATATCAATAAAAAATACTACATGAAAGCGATAGAGCACGTACATAAAGGTATGTTTCAAAAGTGACATATGATAACTAAATAATAGACTATGCATTAGCATATAATAAATCCTAATTATATCCAAAAGGAAAAATTTCCCAACACTTTTGAGTGGTATAGATTTTACAAGATACACCTAGTATAATAGGAACTTAGAAAAATGTATATCGACGGTCCTCATCTTCCATTGTTGGTTTGACTGTGTCCAACTTTGGTTTTGTTATTTCCATGTTGTCTACAAGTTGATGCACAATATCATCTTTCTATGATCCCCCATAGTTAAATAATTTACAAAATACACCTAATTCAAGGCTTCGAATTGGTCTCCCTTACTCATATTGATAACCAGATTCCAAATAATATTACATTCAACATCTACAATGACTATTTTCCTCTTATATTGGACAAGAGTGGTCATAATTGTTACAACTTGAGTGACTGTCTATTGTTCATTTTCATGAATTTTGGTTGGAGATGAAAATATTGATTTTTTGTTTCCCTGAATGGAATCTTCATGATTTCATAACACCCTTCTAATCTCCTTCAACTCCCTATAATGCATAATAAGTAAATGAAAATTAGGGACTTATTACCACTTGAAAGTAATCTAATCATTAAGCTACACAAATAGTGCACCAATACTCCAAGTCAAAGGGTCTTGGACAAATTCATAGAGTGGAAAGATGGAAATACTCTACCCAAAAAGAGAACAAGGAAATCAAAAGAACCTTGAGTGTACTTATAAAACAATACCTTTGAAAAGTTAGGACTTTCACTATTTCTACCAGAAAATGCACGGATGATATTTAACCTAGGATTTTAATCTTATCTGACAACTTTATAAATTGAAACATTGTCTTGAAATGACATTCATGGCTGCTACAATCATTGTTGCCTCGATTTTGTTTTGACTCTTTGCCCATATTCAGATTCATATACATGGACATATTACGAAGATCGAATCAGACCAAACCAAGTTTTAACATCGGTGCAAATGATATTGTTCTATGAGATATTGGGGGATGATTGTTGACTCTACGCAAAGTCCATAACATGGAATCTACACAAACTCCATCTAGATTTCGTGCATAGTTCATATGGACGCCGTGCCATTCACACAAAGTGCCACATGGTCTCTGTCCAAGTGAAAACACTCTTGGAACTATATTAGAAAACACCCCTGGACTATTTCTTTAAAAATTATTTAAACATAATAAAGAAAAAATATAAAAAAATATTCAATTGGATAAGACTAGAAAAACTCTGAGAAACTTTTGTCAACCATAAGAAACTTGAACAATCCTAAATACCTCGAAATATTTTCAAGTTATTATCTTATATGATAAATATTGAAGTGCTTTCCTTTGTGGTTCTAGAAGCTTCTCTTTACTCCTTCCTAAACTAGTGGATGCTCTTCTATTCCCATGCAAAGTCCAAGAGGATTTGAATTACTAAAAATATGTACAAAATATTCCAAGAGCACTGGAACAAACCATCCTATGTTATTCCTTGTCATGATCAATTTGTCTTGTGTAAACATTGTTTCACTATACTTAGAACTGCCTACCTTGGTTGTCATGGAACACTATTAAAATTTCGTTTTCTCCTCTAATTAGGTTTCTTGTTTGTGGTTCCATTTAATCCTTAGCAATTACTGAAACAAAAAATACAATAACTAATTCTTGTAACTTAAATATTTAAGATAAAAATACTTCTAGTTGTTATAGCACTTAAGGAGATATCTCCATAGGGTCATTTTTCCTTCCAACCATAGGCACCTACAAAATGGGAATGAAGACACAAGGGTCAATATGTTACCTTGAGAACTCCCACATAATCCAAACTCATTTTTCAATATAATTGGGATTCCCTCTTTGAAGTTTAGAGCTCCAAACAACTCAACCCATAACACTGGCCAAGTAAGGAAAAATATCTAATATGCTAGATTAGTATGTTTTTTAAACCTATAAAGACGTGTTACTTTTATTTTTATTTTTATCTTCATTGAATAATTCAATGAATCAACATAAGTAAAATCATAACCCATTTATAAACATTTGTCTTGATCAATTTGTCTTGTGTAAACATTGTTTCACTATACTTAGATCTGCCTACCTTGGTTGTCATGGCACACTATGAAAATTTCGTCTTCTTCTCTAATTAGGTTTCTCAGTGGTGATTCCATTTAATCCTTAGGAATCCATTGACTAATTTTTACACACACATACATATATCAATTCCACATTACAATGGAAATAAACATAAATGCACAACAATTTCCCCAAATCACTACGACAAATATTTAACAACATGCATGTTTTACACAATGATTTTGATCCAATTACACAATTAATCATTCAAACAGACAATTCTCAAATTATTAGCTTGTTACTTAGAAGAAAATATCAAAATACTTATAAAAGTATTCTACATATATATAATTAGAATTTCTTCTAGTTATGTCATCTTTTTGATCCTCATAATGCTAATTACATACATTTGGCATGCTTTTCTCTTAATTTACATAATAGAGGATAAATTATGGACTATATAGCATGAGTTGATGGATAATGCAACCTTAGAAATATACACATAATTCCTAGACAACCCATAATATATATCTTGAACACAATCATTCACCAATTTATTCTCATAACATTTACTCAAACGAAAAACACAATAATTAATTCCTGTAACTTAAATATCTAAGATAAAAATACTTAGTTGTTACAACACTTAAGGAAATATCTCCATAGGATCATTTTTCCTCTAAAACCATAGGCACTAGCTCATGTGCGTGCCACCTATAAGATTGGAATGAAGCAACGAGGGTGAATATGTTAGCTTGACCACTCCCACATATAACCCAAACCCGATTTTCAATATAATTGGGATTCCCTCTTTGAAGGATAGAGCTCCAAACAACTCAACCCATAACATTGGCCAAGTAAGGAAAAATATCTAATATGCTAGATTAGTATGTTTCTTAAATCTATAAAGACATGTTTTTTTTTTTTTAAATTTTATCTTCATTGAATAAATCCTTAGTGAATCAGCATAGGTAAAATCATAGCCCATTTATAAAAAATTGTCTTGATCAATTTGCCTTGTGTAAACATTGTTTCACTATACTTAGACCTACCTACCTTGGTTGTCATGTCAGACTATTAAAATTTTGTCTTCTCATCTAATTAGGTTTCTCGGTTGTGATTCCATTTAATCCTTAGCAATCTATTGACTAATTTTTACACACGCATACATATATCAATAAAATATTACAATGGAAATAAACATATATGCACAACAATTTCCCCAAATCACTACGTCAAATATTTAACAACATGCATGTTTTACACAATGATTTTGATCCAAAATCATACAATTGATCATTCAAACACACAATTCTCAAATTATTAGCTTGTTACATAGAAGAAAATATCAAAATACTTATAAAAGTATTCGACAAATATATAATTAGAATTTCTTCTAGCTATGCCATCTTTTTTATACTCATAATGCCAATTCCATACATTTGGCATGGTTTCCTCTTGATTTACATAATAGAGGCTAAATTATGGACTATATAGCATGAGTTGATTTTCAATATAATTGGGATTCCTTCTTTGAAAGATAGAGCTCCAAACAACTCAACCCATAACACTGGCCAAGTAAGGAAAACTATCTACTCTGCTAGATTAATATGTTTTAAACCTATAAAGACATGTTGTTGTTGTTGTTGTTTTTTTTATTTTTTTTTTTATTTTTTATTTTTATTTTTATTTTATTTTTATTGAATAACTCCTTAGTGAATCAACATAGGTAAAATCATATCCCATTTGTAAATGATTATATCCTTATCCCAGACTTGGTGATTTGTGCCTCAGTCCTCACGACTGCAAACGCCTAACTTTCCAAGCCTCACTTATTAGACTTGGCTAGCTAAGCCAAACTGAAAACTTCCATTATTAAGTGCCTATACTTCATCATGCTTGAAACCAATTTTGAATGTTCCACCTAGAAAAGTGCTATACTATAATCAATATCCATACTTAAACTTCGACCTCTATGCCCCTATAAGTTAAGGTGTTTGGTCCATCTAACTTCAACATGCCTCTTTCAAAGGAATATCACATTCCACCTTTGCCAAACAAATTGATCTTAGATCTCTTTAAGTCTAAACTTGGGCTAGGCTTGTAGACATAGATGAAGAGTGCAGAGAGAGGAGGAATTCTAGTAGTTAACAATTTTTGCTCATTTAAGAACAAATTATATGACTTGAATATGTCCTTTTTCTCCCTTCTAATGAAAAATATTTTTGGCCCCATACTTGTGAGAATAATCTCACAAATTTATTTATAACTTTGTTTAATAAATATGCCTATGCCTTGAACTTGTTTATACCTTATGTTTCCATTTTCTTGGATTTTGGAAGGATGGATCGAGGTGAGTCATTGGGACGTCATGAGTCTCCAAATATGCCTCACAAACACTCGAGGATTTCAAATGAAGGAATAAGAGGGACCTCTAGTCCGATAGAGACACCTAGGTCATTAGAGACCCCTATTTCAACAAGGTATCGTAGTCAAGTAGGGGTAGCTAGTGACAAAAGGTAGTGTAGTGGAAGGATGAGATTATCGGATGAATCAGTCAACAGAGCATCGAGACAGAGTGATCGAGATATTGTTGGGGATTCAACCTATTTAAATAGGTTGAACATAATAACCCCCACTCCAGAGAATGTGGAGACCCCATCACATCAACAAGATATGTTCGACAAATGTCTTCTATTTTTTTATTTTTTCTTTTCTTTTTTTGTGTCTATTTTTTATATTTTTTTTATGTTTTTTATGTGTTTTTGTTCAATATTGTGAATATTTTCAAATGTTTCTTTGTCTAGAGGAGGTTTTATTAGGGGGTTTATAATTAAAGAGAGAGTTAAAATCAGGTAGAGTCCAATGTTCATGCAGAGGGCGAAGGTGGATCAAGGAAACATTATCAAGAAAATGAAGATTACACCCCTATGACCCCCTATCCCTTGGATGTTGGAGAAGAGATTCCTTGGGAAGGAAATTTTGAGGCAATGACACTCCAAATGTAACATCCCACTCTTGCGCGCACTATGCGGAATTATTCTTTGAGGACACTTGCGTGCAAGTGATCCGGGTCATTATACTATTGGCTGTTTGATTATGATAATGAGAAATGGTGGATTTGATGTTATGTTATTTTTGTTGTACTTACATCGATAGGTGATATTGACTGAGTTCTCCTGAGTGTGCAGGACTCTGGATGTTGAGGATGCTAAGGCATCGATGAAACTCTGTGGACTCTGGATCGAATCAGGGAGTGGGCTGTTAGGGTTTGAATGTTGTTGACATGAGATATGTACACATGATTAGATGTTATGATGCTGATTATTATTGTTGACATAATTCGTTGATGGATGCTGGCTGACGATAGCTTGATGACCATACTCACATTTGGAGTATAGGGGTCATGCACGACAACCCGAGACATGAGGGAAGGGTGTGGCAGCATCCCTACAACAACCTACTAGCACTCCCACCATGGCTCAAACTGTAGGTTAACGATTACCCACAACGTCATGAGGGTAGACTGTGACAGTCGCTCATGATGATTCTAAGGGGCATGCAATAAGGAAGGGACCTTATTCCTTAGAGGCCCTTAGTCTCCCATAAGATCATTTGACGGAGTATTGACACCAGGGGTTTGACGTCTACCAAATTCAGTCAAGAGGCGAGTGGCACCCTTGGAGCACGTAGTGTGTCTTGAAGGGCACGTCGCGCAAAGAAAACATAAAGAGGCGAGTGGCACCCTTGGAGCACGTAGTGCGTCCTGAAGGGCATGTCACGATTTTAAATAGTAAGTTAATAAACCTAGTGCCTAGAAAACTATGCCTCCATAGGACCTCGTCGGCCTTAAAATGAATGATGTGATAAGTAAAGTTTAATAACTATTTTTTCCCTTAAGAACTTTCGCTAAGCCTAGTGAATTGAAAACCTAGGTCTGAGTAGAACCTTATAACAAAAAAAAAAACCTAATTAGACATATAACAGGAAGGGGGTAAAGAAAATTCAAGCATTAATAATTAAAGTGGAAATTTTAATAAATGTTTAATTAATAAAAGGGGTATTGGTTTTTTTTGTCTAAACCTGCTAATTCTGAACTTAGTTATAAAAAGGGAAAACTTTAAGAAAAAGGGAAACTTAAAGAAAAGGGGGAAATCTAAGGAAAAGGGGAAACTTAAAGAAAAGGGGAAACTTAAAGAAAAAGGGGAATGTCTAACTTAGTAAGGAATCTAGCCTTTGGAACTTTCTGTTTATGAACTCAACTAGGAATTAAGTAAGGCACAAGTCATTTAAGAATTGTAAGGGAATAATGGGACACTGAGGAGTGTTTTTAGGAACTCTTTTAGGTGGGTGAGGGAAATAGGAAAATTTAATTAATTAATAAATTAATTTTTTGGTGCAACTAGGGGATCAGGCAACATGTGTACGAGGGAGGTTTTTCAAAATTAATTAAATGAAAAAGGAAATTAATGAGAGTTTTTGGAAACTAATGACTAAGATAACTCTATAAAAAGGATGGTGGAGGAGGAGTGTGGATCACATCTGGCTTACGTAACATTACACTGTCGAATTTTATCTTGACTGAGTTTCTTTTGTGGGAGTTGGGATACCCAGCTCATGTAACGAGTGGTAGCTCGACCTTGCGAGGTGAGCTGGGTGCTAGCATTCTCTGGTATCATGTGCGTGGCCCCTTTGCATCTGGGGGGGCTCAAGGGGGAGAAGAGTACCCCTAACGTTGGCTGGGAGGCACTGGTGAGGTCTCATCGATCGACAAGCGGGATCTGGACTAAGCAAACACGCGAGAGGACATCTTCGCTTCGTTATCTTCGGTAAAGGTACTCCTGTTAAAGTTGTTACTTGCAATAAAATTTAATTTACACTTGTTTATTTTATTGTATTCGGATAACGATTTCATTTTCGTGAGATTATCTTGCACATGCATTTCTACGGTAATTGTAATCTCCTTGTCGCTGGATTCATCCTGTAAGAAACCTTGCTATCCACAACATCTTTTATTTTTGAGTTACTGTCTAATTACGCGTGGCCAGAATGAGCCCTAGACTCAAAAAATTTCCTGCGCTTTTGCATCTCTTGCCTGCGTTTTCTTTATTCCTTGATTGCGTGTTTATATTTTGTTTCTCCAAGGAGAAGATCCAGATGCAGATTTGTGTTTTTATCTTCTGTTCCTTTATCCTTTAAGTTATTAGTCTGTGCCTGAGCAGTCGGCTAGGAGCCGAATCGATTGTATTTCACTTCGGTATTAAACGTTTAAATTGAAATGCCCTGCTTTCCTATGCATGGATAATAAGTGTAGGATCAATCCTCTGCCCAACTTTTTTTTCTGCGAATTTCTCTGCGTTGGGGGAAGCCAAGGGCTCTGTGCCCCTCTCTTTACCCAAAAAACCATTCCTTTTTCTCTGCGCCTTGGTGTTTTTTTTTACTACGTGTCTTGGATCCTTCGTATCTCTGCGCCATAACTCTTAACGGATAAACCTTTCATGTCTTGCAACGCTAACCACTTAGTGCCCAGAATCGAGCCCATGAGTTCAGAGTTCCAATGTAATATCCCATGCATCCATGACTAATGCACCACACATCCATCTTTACTCCTTTCAAACTATCATTTACTATTTTTATTATTCCTCTTGATTATCCTCACTCTGTTTGGTCCAATAAATCCTTCTTCTTGATGATTTATATTATTTAATTAATCTTATAGATTGTTGTCCTTGTGCATTCTTTGTAATTTAATTTTTATTATCCACTGTGTCTTGGAAGTTATGACTTTGTTTCTATATTCCTTAGAGTGTTGTTTCCCTAAAAATTTCCTTTCACTTTGAAGAGAGAGATTGGATCCTTGGATGGCCCTTTGAAACTGGAACCCATTTGTTGTCCACAAGGAATTTTTGATGCTCTATTCAACCTCTGAAACTGGAAGCGTGTCTTAACTTGACACAAAGTAATACTCAGTGGGTTCCGGTCTAGTGCATCAGAAACATAATTTCCAATTTTCAGTCTCGACACACCAATCTTTGCTGTATAACGTTTTTAAACGATTTGCTGAATAACACATGTTTTTCTTAAACGATTTGATGTATAGCAATTTCTCCTCAATCTTAGCTAACACATTTTTTTCAACAGTGCACTGTGCATCCAAGCGTGGCACTGCCAGTCTTGTTAGTTGTCATGATTAGCTTTTGAATTTCATTTATTACTACATGGATTTTTAATGCCATTGAATTTCAATTATTACTACACAAAATTTTTATTGCCTTTTGAATTGTAATTATTACTACACATAAAATTTTATTGCTAATTGAATTGCAGTTATTACAACACATAGATTTTGTTGCCATTGACTTCTAGTTATTAATATACCGAGATTATAATGCTATCTACATTTTAAATTAAAAACTACACCGAGATTTATTACTATCTGTATCTCTGAAGCAACCATAACACAATGAATTCTACTCTTACCCCACATATATTCGTTACTTCTGTAATTTCAGACTATTTTGGGATTTTGGCAGCTGGAATATGACAAAATCTATTTAAATTTTAGAGTATAGTAGAGTTGATAGAAATATATTTAATTTCTAGATTTTAGTAGAGTTGACATAATCTATTTTACATTCTAGATTTTAGTAGAGTTGATAGAATTTATTTTAAATTCTAGATTATAGTAGAGTTGATGGAATTTATTTCAACTCTAGATTATAGTAGAATTGTTGGAATGACTTTATAATAGAGTTTGTTGGAGTGAATTTAATTTCTAGATTATAGTAGAGTCTGATGGGTTTATTTTAAATTCTGGATTATAATAGAGTTGATGGAATTCATTTTAAATTCTAGATTATAGTAGAGTTGATAGAATTTATTTTAAATTCTAGGTTATAGTAGAGTTGATGGAATTTATTTCAACTCTAGACTATAGTAGAATTGTTGCAATGAAATTATAATAGAGATTATGAAGGGATCGTTCTTAAATAAGAAATGGAATCTTCTAATTGACTCGTCTAGTCTTGTTTTTAATGAAGGATAAATTAGATAGAAGTCCCCATTCTATGGTATGGTTCCTTGCTTTGATTAAATGGGAAAAATTAAGAACTTATAGATAAGTTATTGGCTTATTAAAACCTTGAATGGAAAATATGATGATACCGGAAGATTGTTATATGTTTTTATTGTAGTTAGAGACTAGTTACTATATGCGATGATTGAGTCCTTGACAATAAATTTATTATTGAATTACATCTAGATGTTGTGCAATTGAAGGTATTCTGTAGTCACCTGACATCTTTTGTTTCCTTAATGTTAGAGCGCCTTTGTCTAACAACGTCGTATAATGTATGAGTATACAAGTTGGATTTCAGGCATGTGGGATTTTATGTTTGGTGGAAGGTTTATACTTATTTTGTTGTGCTTGGGTTCCTCGCGTACTTGTCGCAAGGTGGGGACATGACATCGCATGTTTGGATCATTACGTGCATTAATTGATTAGCGCGCTTGAAACCTGGCGTAGGGTTATGCGCCTCCTGATGGGAATGTAGTTGTTTTTGTAAGTAAGTTTGTACTTTTTTTGTAATGTTAATGTGTTTGTCCCCCACTCACCGGAAGGGTTCTAATTACTTGTGTCGTTGAAGTTGTTGCATTGGATTGATTGATGTTGCCGTCAGCTTAGTCAGCTTGGTCTCGTTTGTGTTGGGTGGGATGTAGACACCTCCTTTATCCTCAGAACAGTTGCCACCCTTGAGACCGCAAATGGTCAAAATCGATGGGAACCTGGGCTTGAGCATTTCTTATGTGTCCTGGAGGTCATAACCTTGCAGGGTAGGACGGGCGGGTATTCATATCTATTTTTTGTCTGATCGACTATCATATGTTGCTTCCAACTGCTTAATGTGCTAGTATGCTAGATTGTTATGTTTTTTTTCTTGATTTGCGTGCGTTGCGTTCATTGTCAAGTTGTGTTGATTATTTGTTGTCATTGTTACCTTCCTGCCTTAGAAAAAAAGTAAAAAATAAATTTTTTCACTTGTGATGTGTCGCATGTAGTCGTAACGACGAGGGTTGTTACATATAGTATCAGAGCGGGTTTGACCTATGACTTGGGATCACTACAACTTCTATTGATTAGATATTTGATTTTAATGTTGCTAATTAAACTGATTTATATTCATGCAGGTGATCATGGTTAGAGGACGTCCCAGAGGCATACGACAGTGTGCTAGTGGAGAAGGCATGATGCCTCCAGTAGCATCCATGCCCGAGGGGTCTAACCCCCAGGGAGACGAACAAGTTATCGGGAAGGAACATGTAGTTGTGGGTGATCTGGTTGGGCTGATGAGGTCCTTTAAGAGGATGCCTGAGGCACTGATCATTCATTTGGATAGAGATGAGGCCAGGGCACCGGAACCTCTTGAGGGTCCACCGCGCGCTCTGGTCGGTATTGGTAGCATTCATTGAGAACTTGAGAAGGTCAAGTTTCTCGAGTTCTTTGGTGCCTCGGACGATGCAGCCGTCGAGGCATGGTTGGAGAATATGGCGATGTGATTTTCACTTCATGAATATACCTCCAACATGAAGGTCCACATGGCAGTCTTCCAACTGAAGGGGAGCACTCTTCTATGGTGGAAGCCTCTCCTGCTGGAATTGAACATGGCCGTCAAAGACTTGTCATGGGAACTATTCGAGGAACGGTTCTGGGAGAGGTATCTATTTGAGGAATTCATTGAGCGTTAGCTCAATGAGTTCAATGCCTTGCGACAGGGCCAACGTACGATGCCCAAGTACGAGGACTGTTTTATGGAGTTGCTTTGGTATGCTCCGCACCTGAATACCGAGAAACTTAAGGTCAACAGGTTTGTGTTTGGCCTTAATGTCAACATTTGTGCAAAGGTTAGGATTCTGATGCCTCAAACCTTGTATGATGCTATCCAGAAGGCCCTCATAGCAGAGGAGGAGCTTATCAGTGGGGGTCAGAGCAGGACTCCAGTGAGACCAATGGGGTAGGTGTCATCTGGTGCACAGCAACATCAGACACGAGATAGAAGTTCACCAAGATATCGTGGCTTCCATAGAGGATCCACTTTCACTACACCTTGACGACCAACACCTCAACAATAGACTCCTTACCGAGGACCATAACACCAACAACAACGTCGACCGCAAAAACAACAGTTTAGGCCTGTTCAACAGAACAAACTAGGGTTCTAGGCCAGTGGGCTGTCGACTTCTCCTTCAGGTACCAGGAGTACTCGACCGAAGAAAGGGTGTTGGACATGTGGGGAGCCACATTACTAGTGTGACTGGCCAGTGGAGAGGACCAGAGCATTGGGATCATCCAGACCCACTACCATGGGAGAATTGGGCAAGGCCCATTGGATTAATGCAATGGTTAATAACCAACAGGAAGAGAACCAGTCGATTATGCTTGAGACGTCAGGTACCGTTTTTGACCAGACACTTAGTATTTTGATAGATCCAGGTGCTACAATGAGTTTTATTTCTGGTACAACGCTAAAAATAATTAAGGTAAAGACAATCGAATAGGATGAGTTTAGCTTTGTAGAAATGGCTTCGGGAGCCAAACAAAAGGTTGGTGGGAAGGTTATGGGCTGTAGCCATAACCTGGGAGAGTTTGTCAGTAGGGCCAACCTATACGTCAAACCTTAGGGTATTATGACGTCATGATCGATATGGACTGGTTGGAATCACACGATGCGATACTCAACTGTAAGACGAAATAATTGAGCTTGGTCGATGATGAGGGACAAGGACGCGTGATTGTAGGTCGAAACTAGGGAGTCTCCCTGAGGTTCATCTCTTCCTTACAACTACGAAAGAAAATGCACAAGGGATGAAATCTTTATGCGATCCTTGTGTTAAATGAGAAGGGAGTAGTGGAAGGTCTAGAAAACCTTCCGGTGGTGAGAGAGTTTGCAGACATCTTATCTGAGGAGTTACCTGGGATGTCACCAGAGAGGGAGTTGGAATTTACCATCGACCTAAAACTGGGGACTGAACCGATAGAAAGAACGCCTTATCAGATGTCGACCTCGGAGTTACAGGAGTTGAAAATGAAACTGAAGGAGTTGTTGAACCTAGGACTTATATGTCCAAGTGTGTCACCATGGGGTGCGCCTGTTATCTTCATACGAAAGAAGGATGGGTCATGGATACTCTGCATTGACTATCGTCAATTGAACAAGGCCATGATCAAGAATCAATATCCGTTGCCAAGAATTGTTGATATGTTTGATTAGATGAAAGGTGCGATAGTGTTTTCAAAGATCGACTTGAGATCAGGGTATCATCAGTTACGGATCAAAGAGGATGAAATTCCTAATATCGCCTTTAATATGAGGTTTGGACATTATGAGTTTATTGTTTTACCATTTGGACTGGCGAATGTCCCATGGGTATTTATGAGTTTGATGAACAGGGTGTTCCACGAATACTTATACAATTTCATCCAAGTATTCATTGACGATATTTTGATTTACTCTCGGATGATGGAGGAGCATGACAAGCACTTGCGCATGGTACTACAGTGTCTACGAGAGAACAAATTGTATGAGAAATTGTCTAAATGCTCGTTTTATGAATCAAAGATTCACTACTTAGGGAATGCCATCTCCGACAAAGGTATCGCTGTGGATCCAACAAAGGTCGAGGCTATTATGGAATGGCCTGCGCCGAGGAATGTCCTCGAAGTGTGTATATTCATGGGTTTAGAGGGATACTATCAACGGTTCATAGAGGTTTTTTCAAAGATAGAAAATCCGATCAAGAAATTGTAGAAGCAGAACAAGAAGTTTGTTTGGACCCAGAAATGTGTGGAGAAATTTCGGAGGCTCAAGGAGCTGTTGATGACAACATCGATACTGAAGGTCCCTGACATGGACGTGGACTTCTTGGCATGCACTGATGCATCCAAGGAAGGATTAGGCAGAGTCTTGATGCAAGACGGTCAAGTGATCACTTACATCTTGAGAAAGTTGAGAAGGAATGATGAGAAATATGCGACGCACGATTTGGAGTTGTTAGCCATTGTTTATGCCTTGAGAGTTTGGAGACACTACCTTATTGGACAAAAATTTGAACTAAAAATAGACCACTATGGTCTACATCACATATTTACACAAATCCACTTGAATGCGCGACAACGACATTGGTAGGAATCGCTTAGCGAGTACGACTTCGAGATTACTTACATAAAAGGAACAATGAATAGAGTGGAAGATGCGTTGAGTTGGAGACCATGATTTTTTCTAGTGATGCCTCTTCAGACGAGTCTACATGAAAATATCCTAACTTTACAGTGCAACAATGACTGGTACAAAGAGGTCAAATATTTTATCAGACAAAACACAATGATTGTACAAAATTTGAGGGATTTACTGTGGACAATGACGGATTATTGAGATTTAAAATTCAAATTTATGTACCACCCAACGATGAGTTGAGGAGTTTGATCCTAAACGAGGCTCATAGAACAATGTACATGGATCATCCTAGAGTCATGAAGATCAGAGAAGACCTTAAACCCTTATTCTTCTGAAAATGAATGAAGGTAGACATAGTCAACTACGTGGCAAGATGTCTAGAATGTCAACAGGTGAAGGCTAAACATAGATATATGAAAGGATTACTACAACCACACGCTATTCCAGAATTGAAATGGGAGGTCATTTATATGGATTTCATTATTGGACTGCCACTGACGGCAAGGAGACATGACTCGATGTTTTTGGTAGTCGACACTGTGATGAAGAGTGCTCATTTTATTCCTGTTCATACAACATAATAGGAACCCAACATAGCTAGAGTTTTCATCAGTGAGATTTTGAGGCTGCATGGCATGCCTAAGAGGATTATATCTGATAGAGGATCGGTGTTTACAGGACGATTTTGGACTAGTTTCCAATAATCCTTGGGAACCCAACTTAACTTTAGTACTGCATATCACCCGGAGACAGACGGGCAGACTGAGCGAACAAACTAAATATTGGAGGATATATTTCACATGTAATGGACCAACATAAGCATTGGGAAGAATTCTTGCCACTGGTAGAATTCACATATAGCAACAGTTATCAAAGCACCATTAATATGGCACCTTTTGAGTTTCTTTATGGGAGACCATGTCAGATGCCTTTGAGTTGGGATCGACTTGAGGATAGGGTCTTGGTGGGACTAGAAGCTATCCAATAAATGGAAGATAAAAGGAAAACAATAATACAAAGGATAAAAGAAGTGTAGGATCGACATAAGAGTTATGCCTATGCGCATCGTGTCGACCGTAGTTACAAAGTTGGCGATCGAGTCTTCTTGTGGGTGAAACCGCATAAGAGTTCGATCAAGTTTGGAAAGGGTGATAAAATATCTCCTAGGTTCGTGGGAAATTTTGAGATTGTGGAAAAGAAGGGGCCCGTGGCCTATTGACTAGCCTTACTTGATTCTTTGAGGCGCATGCATGATATTTTTCACGTATCTGTTTTAAGACATTATGTTAGTGATCCTACACATGTTATGGAAATGAGTTACTTGCAGGTATAGGATGAGGTTGCTCTTACGTCGGAGCCAATACACATCCCAGACCATCGCATTCGACAACTATGACATCGAACAATAGATTAGGTCAAGGTCCAATGGGACAAATATATTCCACACTTGACGACCTGAGAGGACGCATATGATATGCGTCAAAAGTTCCCATTTTTGTTTGATAGCTAGACATATGATATTGTGATACACTTTTTTTGGCACTTACATACTGTAAAAATTCAGGATGAAGTTTAAAACAAGAGGGGGTGTATGTAACATCCCGCTCTTGCATGCACTATGCAGACTTATTCTTTGAGGACACTTGCGTGTAAGTGATCCGGGTCATTATACTATTGGATGTTTGATTATGATTATGAGACATGGTGGATTTGATGTTATGTTATTTTTGTTGTATTTATATCGACATGTGCTATTGATTGAGTTCTCCTGAGTGTGCAGGAATCTGGATGTTGAGGATGCCGATGCATCGATGAAGCTCTGTGGACTCTAGTTTGAGTCAAGGAGTGGATTGTTAGGGTTTGAATGTTGTTGATGTGACATATATACACATGATTAGATGCTATGATGTTGATTATTATTGCTGACATAATTTGTTGATGGATGTAGGCTGATGATAACTTGCCGACCAGAATCAAATTTGGAGTAGAGGGGTCACACATGACAACCAGAGACATTGAGGGAGAGGTGTGGTCAACTTTGCCACAACCTACTAACACTCCCACCGTGGATCGAACTGCAGGTTAACAATTACCTAGTTCGAGAAGACCCACGATGCTGTGAGGGAAGACTGTGACAGTCGCTCACGATGATTCTAAGGGGTGTGAAATAAGGCAGGGTCCTTATTCCTTAGAGGCCCTTAGTCTCCCACAAGATCACTTGACAGAGTATTGACTCCAGGGGTTTGACGTCTACCAAATTCAGTCAAGAGGCGAGTGACACCCTTGGATCACATAGTGCATATTGAAGGGCACGTCGCACAAAGAAAACAAAAAGAGGTGAGTGACACCCTTGGAGCACATAGTGTGTCCTGAAGGGAATGTCATGATTTTAACTGGTAAGTTAACAAACCTAGTGCCTAGAAAACTATGCCTCCTTATGACCTGGTCGGCCTTAAAATGAATGATGTGATAAGTAAAGTTTAATAACTATTTTTTCCCTTAAGAACTGTCGCCAAGCCTAGTGAATTGAAAACCTAGGTCTGAGTAGAACCTTAGAACAAAAAAAAACTAATTAGACATATAATAGGAAGGGGGTAAAGAAAATTCAAGCATTAATAATTAAAGTGAAAATTTTAATAAAGGTTTAATTAATAAAAGGGGTATTGGTTGTTTTTGTCTAAATTTGCTAATTCTGAACTTAGTTATAAAAAGGGGAAACTTTAAGAAAAAGGGAAACTTAAAGAAAAGGGGGAAACCTAATGAAAAGGGGAAACTTAAAGAAAAGAGGAAACTTAAAGAAAAAGGGGAATGCCTAACTTAGTAAGGAATCTAGCCTTTGGAACTTTCTATTTATGAACTCAACTAGGAATTAAGTAAGACGTAAGTCATTTAAGAATTGTAAGGGAATAATGGGACACCAAGGAGCAATTTTAGGAACGCTTTTAGGTGGGTGAGAGAAATAGGCAAATTTAATTAATTAATAAATTAATTTTCTGGTGCAACTAGGGGATTGGGTGACATGTGTAAGGGGGAGGTTTTTCGAAATTAATTAAATGAAAAAGGAATCTAATGAGGGTTTTTGGAAACTAATGACTAAGAAAACTCTATAAAAAGGATGGCGGAGGAGGAGTGTGGATTACATATGACTTATGTAACGTTACACTGTCGAATTTGATCTTGATTGAGTTTCTTTTGTGGGAGTTGGGATACCCAGATCGGGTAACGAGTGGTATCTCGACCTTGTGAGGCGAGCTAGGTGCTATCATTCTTTGGTATCATGTGCGCGGCCCATTTGCAGCTCGGGGAGCTCACAGGGAATAATAGTACCCCTAGCGTTGGATGGGAGGTACTGATGAGGTCTCATCGTTCGACAAGCGGGATCTGGAGTAAGCGAACGCACAGAGGACATCTTCACCTCGTCGTCGTCGGTAAAGGTACGCCTATTAAAGTTGTTACTTGCAATACAATATAATTTACACTTGTTTATTTTACTGTATTCAGATGATGATTTCATTGCCGTGAGCTTTCCTTGCACATGTATTTCTATGGTAATTGTAATCTCCTTGTAGTTGGATTCATCTTGTAAGAAACCTTGCTATCCACAACATATTTTATTTCTGATTTACTGTCTAATTATGCGTGGCCAGAATGAGCCCCAGAATCAAAAACTTTCCCGTGCTTTTGCATATCCTGCTGTGTTTCCTTCATTCCTTGATTGCGTTTTTATATTTTGTTTCTCCACGGAGAAGATCCGGATGTAGATTTGTGTTTTTATCTTCTGTTCCTTTATCCTGTAAGTTATTAGTCCGTGCCTGAGCAGTCAACCAAGATCTGAATCAACTATCTTTCACTCCGGTGTTAAAGATTTAGATTCAAATGCCCTACTTTCCTGTGCATGGATAATAAGTGTAGGATCAATCCTCTACCCAAAATTTTTGCTGCGGATTTATCTGCGTTTGGGGAAGCCAAGGGATCTACGCCCCTCTCTTTACCCAACAAACCATTTCTGTTTCTCTGTGCCTTGGTGTTTTTTTTACTACGCGTCTTGGATCCTTCGTATCTCTCCGCCATAACTCTTAATGAATAAACCTTCCATGTATTGCAACACTAAGCACTTAGTGCCCAGAATCAAGCCCACGAGTTAAGTGTTCCAATGTAAGATCCCACACGTTCATGAATAGTGCACCACATGCCCATATTTACTCCTTTCTAACTTTCATTTACTGTTTTTATTGTTCCTCTTTATTATCCTCACTTTGGTTGGTCCAATAAATCTTTCTTTCTGATGATTTATATTATTTAATTAATCTTACAAATTGTTGTCCTTGCACATTCTTTGTAATTTAATTTTTATTATCTGCTGTGTCCTAGAAGTTACGACTTCGTTTCTATATTCCTTAGAGTGTTGTTGCCTAAAACGTTCCTTTCACTTTGAAGAGAGAGATTGGATCCTTGGATCACCCTTTGAAACTGGAACCCCTTTGTTGTCTGCAAGGAATTTTTGATGCTCTATTCAACTTCCGAAACTGGAAGCATGTCTTAACTTGACACAAAGTAATACTCGGTGGGTTCCGGTCTGGTGCATCAGAAACATAATTTCCTATTTTCAGTCTCGACACACCAATATTTGTTGTATAACATTTTTAAATGATTTGCTGAATAACGCATGTTTTTCTTAAACGATTTTCTATATAATGATTGCTCCTCAATCTTAGATAACACATTATTTTCAACAATGCACTATGCATCCAAGCATGGCACTACCAGTCTTGTTAGTTGTCTTTATTAGCTTTTGAATTTCATTTATTACTACACATATTTTTAATGCCATTGAATTTCAATTATTACTACACAGATTTTTTACTGCCTTTTGAATTGTAATTATTACTACACATAAAATTTTATTGCTAATTGAATTGCAGTTATTACTACACGGAAATTTTATTTCCATTGACTTCTAGTTATTAATACACCATGATTATAATGCTATCTACATTTTAAATTAAAAACTGCACCGATATTTATTACTATCCATATCTGTGACACAACCATAACACAACGAATTCTACTCTTACCCCACAAATATTCGTTACTTCTATAATTTCAGACCATTTTGGGATTTTGGCAGCTGGAATATGATGTAATCTATTTAAATTTTAGAGTATAGTAGAGTTGATAGAAAATATTTTTAATTTCTAGATTATAATAGAGTGGACGTAATCTGTTTTACATTCTAGATTTTAGTAGAGTAATATAATTTATTTTAAATTCTAGATTATAGTAGAGTTGATGGAATTTATTTCAACTCTAGATTATAGTAGAATCGTTGGAATGACTTTATAATAGAGTTTGTTGGACTGAATTTAATTTCCAGATTATAGTAGAGTATGATGGGTTTATTTTAAATTCTGGATTATAATAGAGTTGATGGAATTCATTATAAATTCTAGATTATAATAGAGTTGATAGAATTTATTTTAAATTCTAGGTTATAGTAGAGTTGATGGAATTTATTTCAACTCTAGAGTATAGTAGAATTGTTGCAATGAAATTATAATAGAGATTATGAAGGGATCGTTCTTAAATAAGAAATAGAATCTTCTAATCGACTCGTCTAGTCTTGTTTTTAATGAAGGATAAATTAGATAGAAGTCCCCATTCTATGGTATGGTTCCTTTCTTTGATTAAATGGGAAAAATTAAGAACTTATAGATAAGTTATTGGATTATTAAAGCCTTGAATGGAAAATATGATGATACCGAAAGATTGTTATATGTTTTTATTGTAGTTAGAGACTGGTTACTATATGCGATGATTGAGTCCTTGACGATAAATTTATTATTGAATTACATCTAGATGTTGCGCAATTGAAGGTATTGTGTAGTCACCCGACGTCTTGTGTTTCTTGAATGTTCGAGCGCCTTCGTCTAACAACGTCATATAATGTATGGGTGTGAAAGTTGGATTTTAGGCACGTGGGATTTTATGATTGGTGGAAGGTTTAGACTTATTTTGTTGCGCTTGGGTTCCTGGCGTACTTGTCGCAAGGTGGCGATGTGACACCGTATGTTTGGATCATTGCACACATTAATTGACAAGTGCACTTGAAACCTGGCATAGGGTTATGTGCCTCCTGATGGGAATGTAGTTGTTTTTGTAAGGTTGTACTTTTTTTGTAATGTTAACGTGTTTGTCCCCCGCTTGCTGGAAGGGTTCTAATTACTTGTGTCATTGAAGTTGCTGCGCTGGATTGATTGATGTTGCGACCAACTTAGTCGAATTGATCTCGTTTGTGTCAGGTGGCATGTATACACCTCCTTGCTCCTCAGAACAGTCGCCAACCTTGAGACCTTAAATGGTAAAAATCAATGGGACCCTGGGCTTGAGCGTTGCTTATGTGTTCTGGAGGTCCTAACCTTGTAGGGTAGGATGGGCGGGTACTCATATCTATTTTTTGTCTGATTGACTGTCATATGTTGCTTCCAGCTACTTAATGTGCTAGTATGCTAGGTTGTTATGTTTTGTTTCCTGATTTGCGTGTGTTGTGTTCATTGTCAAGTTGTGTTGATTATTTGTTGTCGTTGTTACCTTACTACCTTAGAAAAAAAATTTGCACTTGTTATGCATCGCATGTATTCGTAACGACGAGGGTCGTTACACGAACGATGATCATCCCATCATGCTAAGCTCGAGAATGATCTTAGGCATGTGGCTCTTCCTGCAGAGAGAAAGAAAATCTTGGAGATCGTTTTGCATTCTTTGCAAAACTTTATTAATGTATATCAGAACCTTGGCACAACGTCTGATACCTTCATAGATTTGATGAGGAGACAAAAGTCAATGGTTATGGGCCCTGATAAATGGGAAGTAGTACACAACAAGGTGTCAAAAGAGGAGGCAATTTCAATGTTTAATTTCAAACAAGGTCCAAATCGACTGATGTGGAAGGTGCAATATTTCAAGCACCCAAACATTGCAGAACATCTCTATAATAGATTCTTGGTAGGATATGGGAGGTTTCCATGGAATGATGAGGTACCAATTTAATTTTCTATACTTTTCTATGCAGAGTTTGTTTTGGGTATGCACTCAGATTATACTATCTTACTGTCTTGATATTATGGGGTTTGTAAAGGTCGAACATATATTAAAAAATGGGCATATAGAGATGCATCATTGTCGATTCCTCCACCACCTTTTGGAGCATTTGCTTCACATGCATAGATGCAAGCCACTGTTGGGTATGTGTTATATTCTTTGCATGTGTGTGTGTGGGCGCGTCAGATTCGACAACTACATCTGACGATCCCGACTTCATTAACCCTCTGTGTCGTTTGTGTCGAGATATTTCCTGGGGGGCTCCCAGGGGAGGCCAATATTACCCACCCTAGTTACGCGCAGCATTTGGGGCATCGCCCCCAATTTTTTTTTTGTGCGGTTTTTGCTATTTTAGAAGATTTTTCTATTTTTAGAGGTTTTCTAAATTAATCCTGGATTAAGCGATTAGGGTTTTGGTAGCTAATAAATACCTAAAATATTGTATATATTGTATTGTGAATGGTGAAATTAATACAATGAAGATTTGAAAGGTGCGACACCAAGGAAGGATGATTTTCTCCCAGTCAAGGGTTTCCAACATAAATCTCTGTGGACTGTGTGTATCAACCATTTATTAATTCATGTTTTGCTTAAGAATCTGTATGCATTGATTTACTTCACATGTATAAAACTTACAACCACATCACAAGTTGACAAGGAGGCAAGGAAGACAATTGGAGATAACTTATAATCCGTTTTGTATGGTATTGATGTTGGCCTGAACTGACAAAGGGCACAATCCAATGCTCAGGAGAGTTATGTCGACAAGAAAGATGAGGAGATAGATTCCATGAGCATAGAAGATCTAGAAGATTATGCCAAATTTTGTCGCAGTGGATGGAAAGAGTTAATTAGGCATGAGGAATCAGGCATTGAACCAACATGTGTTTTAGTTTGTATTTTTTTCATGCATTCATGGATAGTTTTCTTGTTATTAGATCTAGATACATATCATTGCATTGTTAGAAATAATTGACATGTGTTACATGTTCATTAATCGCAGTTTGGTCAAATTTTAAATGATTCCTCATAAGGAAATACGTTACCGGCCCAAGACATGTAGAGACATGAAATCCCCCCTTAAGGACCACTAATGGTTCACCAATGGGTTATTTCAAGTGATGTGGTTTTCCTTGAATAATAGTGATGAGCCATCCTTCATTTGTGGATAATAAAAAATGATGATTCTTAAGGGGAAATTAAAAAAATATCGAAACCGTTACAACAATAATAATATAATCATATACATGTGCTTGATGCAAAATAAAAAATTCTAGAATGTCAAGTTTTAAAAAAAAAATCATAATGGTATGCCATCTTCAATTATTCGTTCATGATTGACTTTTGACATTTTCCATTTTCTAACTTTTGATCTTTTCCTTGATTGAACCTCTATTAAATTTATGCGTGATGCACATACCAAATGACTATATTGGCAACTTATGACATCCGACTGATAGCCTTGAAAGTGAACATGAAAATCGGTTTGATGGGTTTCTTGAAAAAAATATCTTTTTAATACTATGTATCCTTTTTCATATATAAAACCGTTATCATCAAAATATTCTAATAATTTCATCTTTCCTTGTGTGCATCGTATCAAATAATATTTAACATTTTCATCGTTGTCTACAGGTGCAACTACATCAAAGACGTCTTCTGAAAATAAATTGTCATATTCCAACAAGCAATTCTTGTTAGATCAACACACATGCACACAATTGTACTATATATAAATTTTATATATCTAGATAGTACATGTAAATCTACACTGTTTAGGCATAACAAATATGTTTGAACAATTGAAACATAAATTTTACCTTCTCTAACAAGATAAAAAACTCTATCGCCATCAATTAAAACTATAGTTTCATTTGATTCAATATCCTCTAAGCTTGCAAGTGGCATTTCCCCTTTGTATTAATTTCAGCATGTCTCCAAGCTTTAACATATTTCTTAGTTAAGCAAAGGGGAAATGCCACTTGCAAGCTTAGAGGATATTGAATCAAATGAAACTATAGTTTTAATTGATGGCGATAGAGTTTTTGATTTTGTTAGAGAAGGTAAAATTTATGTTTCAATTGTTCAAACATATTTGTTATGCCTAAACAGTGTAGATTTACATGTACTATCTAGATATATAACTAGGAGGGAACACATACCTTGGTATCATCACCAAGAAGGTGCCAAACACGTGCATGAATGATTTTCTCCTCACTCCACTAAGTGATTAGTCAGTTAACTGATGATTGCATGGCTAGTTAACTAGGACTAGGTGGTAGTTCACTGCAGAGTCTGTTAGTGATTCCTCACATATCTCTATATCACTACTGTGGAACATTAGTTACTAATGTAGCCTATATATATTGTAAATTATTCACTCTTTAAGTGTGGAATATAGTTAATACAATTCATTGTTTTTCTCTCCTCTCTTCTCTCTCTCACAAGTTTGTGTGACTTTTTTACTAGCTAGGTTCGATGTGAAAACTTCACATGGTATTAGAGCCTTGATTTCTAGGCTAAAAATCATAATCATTTCTATTTGTAGTCACATGAGGAATATGTAGTCAGAAAAGATGGATTACTCACTGAAAATACTTCTCATGCCTCATAACTATTTGGAGTGGAAGAAAATTATTCTACTTATTTTTAGAAGTAGAGGCTTATGTCAAATAATAATGGAAATAGAATCAAATATTGATTATGATTTATCTACATATATATTTCTCCCGAACTACAATATCATGTAGAGGAGGAATCACTCTCAACTCCGGATGAACTCTGTACCATATTGGAGGTTCTATTTCGGAATAAGGAAGGTTGTGAAGATTGCATGCAGGAGATTGAAACAATAGAGACACTATAAAATCCATAGGAAGATAAAGCCTCTCAATATGAAGATCCTTCTACACAAGTATCTGTACATAGTTTTGTTCCATTAATTGGAGATGATGTCTACTCCATTTTAGATCTTTTTTCTGAATAATATGTAGAAGATATCATGCATTCATCTCAATATTTTCATGTAGAAACTTTTTCATGCACCATGCATGCATCCTAGGATCCACATGCAAAGACTCCCATGCATGCAACTCAGGAGACACACTCATGTGCCATACATTCATCTCAGTAGCCAAAAAGGGGACCACACACTTCAAATTCATTTCTGACACTTTATGAGTAGAATTTATAGAAACAAATTGGACATTTGAATTCCTATTGGAAAAACACCCAATTTCAAAAAAAAAAATCATCCAAAACAGAGTCTGAGAAGTGAAGTTATGAGCATTTTAAAATCAACAAATTTTCAACATTTTTCCAGAAATGGCCGTGCGATTTACAAATTTTCATCCAAACTTCACATGGTATGTGATTTTTGATATTATTCATTACAATAAGATGAAGTTTATATTTCTGGACATATCACTAGTGCATATACTTCTTCATATCCATACAAACATCCACATCTTCAACAAAATCTTCATCGAGCATAAACTTGCACATTTTCAAGGTCTCCTTGGAGTGAATGACATAGTTGCTTAGTAACTTCCTTTTGTTCCTTCATTTTTGATGCATTGTACTTTGAGGGGGGGTTTTTCCCATGATATTTTCTCTCTTTCCTCTATTTTTAGTGTTTCATTCTTATATGCATTGTACAATGGGTACCTAACATGGCCTTGGTTGCTGGGGCCCGTTCATCATTTACACCCTAGTAGTGTTCAGGGGGGTGTTGGAGATATTACACACTCACGTAGTATTTATTTTCCTAGGTTGACTATTCTGTGTTGAGAGCACCTCTTGTCAGATATATTCTCCCCTAGACGAGGGCGCGAAATATTCTTCAGTATTGAGTCAGTTACACCTCATTTATACTATTGGAGTGGAGTCATACATGGAAACCCCGATAATATCACCAAGTGTTGCATGCATATCTCAAGATCATCACTAGGAGGTCGAACTTACCTTGGGATCATCACCAGGAAGGAACCACACATGTTCATGCATGATTCTCTTCTCAGTTCACTAAGTGATTAGTCGGTTAACTGATGACTGCATGACTAATTAACTAGGACTAGGTGGCAGTTCACTCTAGATTCTGTCAGTGAGTCCTCACATCTCTCTAGATCACTACTATGGCGCATTAATTACTCATGTAGCACTTATCCATTGTAAATTATTCACTCTTTGAGTGTGGAATACAATTACACAATTCATTCTTTTTCTCCCCTCTCTTCTCTCTCTCGCAAGTTTGTGTGACTTTTATACTAGCTAGGTTCACTATGAAAACTTCACACCTTCGACTATTACATGGAAGAGGTATGGTTGAAGGTATGCCAAACTACTCTCTCTATTTTTATTTCTGTGAACATTGTGTATATGAGAAGCAAAATTGGGTAAGATTCCCCTTTGGTGCAATGAGGGAAGAGAAAATTTTAGAGTTGGCGCACAATGATGTGTTTGGACCTGTGTCGGTTCCATCATTGGGAAAATATGTGTACTATGTCTCATTTATAGATGACTTCTCTAAGAATACTTGGATTTATTTCCTCATGAATAAATATGAAGTCTTTTACAAATTCAAAGGGTTTAAGGCTCTTGTGGAGATAAGGCTCTTGTGGAGAATTAGACAAAGAAGATAATTAAAGTGTTGAGAGCAGATAATGGTGGATAATTATGTGGAAATGAATTCGAAGAATTATGTAATAAGTATCGTATAAAAAGGAAGAATAATACTCCATATATTCCTCAGTGGAATGGAGTTGCTGAAATGATGAACATGATGCTCATGGAAAAAGCAAGGTGCATGCTCAATGGTGCCAAGTTAGTACAAGAATTCTGGGAAAAGGCAGTCGGTACTACATGTTACCTAGTCAATCTATTACCTTGATCAACACTAGATTAAAAGAATCCACATGAGGTATGGACTGCTAAGAAACCCTCTCTCACACATCTCAGGGTATTTGGATGTGATGCCTATGTTCACATTCCAAAGGAAAACAAGAGTAAGCTAGATAAAAATATTTAAAAGTGTATCTTTATTGGGTATAAAGATGGTCTGAAAGGTTATAAGATTTGGAACCTAGGAACTAAGAAGGTAGTGTATAGTCAAGATGTGGTATTTAGATAAATCAAAGATGTTGTTAAACAAGAAGTCCTACCAAGGGAGGAAGAACTAGAGAAAATAGAGTTTGAGTTGAAGGATGATGAATCAGACTCTATAGAAGAAGATGAATAATAAGATGAAGATACTCATACTCCAGTATTGAGGAGATCGGTTCAAGAAAGAAGACAACCAGAAAGGTATACTCCACTTGATTTCCATTCAAATTTTTCTTTTTTTATTACTGAAGATGATCCTAGAACCATTAGGGAGGCAGTGGATTCAGAGGATGGGAAACTCTGGAAAAATGACATGGTGGAAGAAATGATAGCCTTGGATAAGAATGAGGCTTGGGATCTAGTGGAGTTTCCTGCTGAAAGAAATCCCATTGAAAACAAATGGGCGTTTAAGAAGAAGCTGAATGCATAAGGAAAAGTGGAGAAATACAAATCTCAATTAGTAGCAAAAGGTTATTCCCAGGTAGAGGGAATTGACTTTGGTGATATTTTTTCTCCTATTTCCAAGTTAACTTCAATTAGATTTATTTTATCTATTGTTGTTGATTTTTATTTTGAAGTAGAGCAGATGGATGTGAAAACACCATTCCTACATGGGGATCTAGAATAATAAATATACATGAAGCATCGATAAGGATTTTATTTGAAGAGAAAGAAAGAGCTGGTATGCAAGATGAAAAATTCCCTATATGGGCTAAAGCAATCACCAAGGATATTGTACAAAATTTTTGATACTTATATGTTGGGACTTGGTTTCACAAGGAGCAATGAGGATCACTGTGTGTATTTCAAATTAATCAGTGATCATCTTATTTATTTGGTCTTGTATGTGGATGATATGTTGCTGATTGGAAAAAAACAAGGATATTATCCAATATGTGAAAACTCACTTGTCCTCTAAGTTTGACAAGAAGGATATTGGTGTTACAAATTTCATTTTGGGCATGGAAATTAAAAGAGACCGAGCAAACAAGAAGTGTTAGAAAACAAAGGTATTCCAACATAGGAAAAACACCTTCAATAACCACTCACACAAACAGATAAAATATCAACACACCGATGTTTTGAGGTGGTAAAAACCTACGGGGAAACATCCACGGCCCCAACCAATGTGGCCACTTGGTGTAGTTTATTAATGAAAAAGAACAATATTACAAAGATATTTTACAAGAGAGTTTCTCACAATCGATCATAAAAAAATGACCCTCCATGCTCTTTAAATAGAGATCATGGACCAATCGGGTGTTAAGCCACAAATCAATGTAGTCGTTAAGATCAATGATAATATGAACCGTTGGATCGCTCTATGTCGGGAACATATCGTGACCATCATATTTCCTAACTACAAATGCATACTAATGCATACTAAAGAAACACACTAAGAAACACAATTTTACCTAATGACACATTAGACCAAGTAGATCTTAATTAACTCCTAAGTGTCTAAATATCCTAACATCCCCCCTTAAGAACAACTTGGGACAGGATTTAGGGATTTACAATAGTGAAAATATAGGAGAAGGAAGGAGGCATTAGAGCCTATCCCCCCTTAATGACAACTTCCTAAACTCTTAACATAAATCAAAGTTTGGAAAACTTCGCTTCTGTTAGAGACTTTGTGAAAATGTCTACAACTTGATATTCTGTAGGGAAAAAGAGCCCTTCAATAACTTGATCATGAATGAGCTTTCTGATAAAGTGCATGTGTAGTTGGATGTGTTTCCTGTGTTGATGTTGAATTGGGTATTTGGCGAGCTTTATGGAACTCTGATTTTTGCACCAAAGGCTGGTTAGATGCTGCTGCTCTAATCCAAACTCTGAAAGGACCTATCAAAGCCACAAGGCTTCCTAACTTGCATTTACCATTGCTCAGTACTCTACTTCTTCTAAAGAAAATGAAATAGCCTGTTGTTTATTACATTCCCAAGTGACAGGTCCTGAACCAAGGCTGAAAACATAACCCACATTAGACTTCGGATCATTAGGGTCGCCGACCCAATCTGAATCAGTGAAACCAACCAATAAAGGGGTCCCCTCTGAACTATAATGGATCCCAGATGGAACTGTACCCTGAACATACTGAAGTATCCTTTTATCTTCTTTGAAATGGATTTCATGGGGTGTTTGCATATACTGGGCAACAAGACCAACAACAAAGGAAATATTAGGACGAGTGTGATTCAAGTATAAGAGGCTACCAACTAATTGACGGTACAAGGTGGCATCAACTTTGGGAGAAGTACAGGTGGAAACAAGCTTGACTCCATACTGGAAGAGAGAAGGGGATGGTTTAGAATCTTCCATGTGAAAGCAATGAATAAGGTCACAAGCATACTTAGATTGGGAAAGAAAAATTCCTTCATTGGTTTGCAAAAATTCGAGGCCAAGGAAATAGTGGAAAAATCCTAAGTCTGTCATTTCAAATTTCTTCTTAAGGCTGATTTTCACATTGTTTAAATTTTTTGAGTCACTACCAGTAAGGATAAGGTCATCAACATAAAGGACATAGATTATGAGATCGATTCCTACTTTCTTGGTATAGACATTAGGATCAGAATGACATCTAGAAAATCCAGTGTCAATAAGAAAGTTGTCCATTTTGGCATATCGAGCTTGGGGAGCTTGCTTAAGACCATAAAGAGATTTCTTAAGGAGACAAACAAGGATAGATTCATTTTAGACATAGCCAGGAGTTTGTTCCGTGTATATTTCTTCTTGCAAGTCCCCATGCAAGAAGGAATATTTAACATCCATTTGATGGGCCTCCCATTTATGTGAGGCAGCAAGGGAAAGAACAAGGTGGATGGAATTCATTTTGGCTATAGGGGGAAAGGTTTCATTATAGTCAATTCCTTCAACTTGGGAAAATCCTTTGGAAACTAACTGAGCCTTGTTTCTTTCAACACTTCCATCTGATGCATACTTAGTTCTGTAGACCCATTTACATATGACAAGTTTTCTTCCTTTTGGAAGAGGTACAAGATCCCAAGTATCGTTTTCCATTAAAGAACGATACTCTTCATTCATTGCTGTATCCCAATCTGGATGACTTAAAGCTTCTGCAAATGTCTTTGGATCACGAGTCTTTGAAACATGAGCCAAAAGAGAAGAGGCTCGCTAGAATTGAGAATGTGTCCGATGCTGATATGAAGGATCACCGACAAAATCACCAGTTTCTTCTCGTGTTGAACAGACCCATCTAGGAAGCGACGATGCTGGTGCTGGTTCAGGTTCAATGGAATCATATGGAGGAAGGTGAGCAGGCGAAGGTGTATTTTAATCCTCACTATCATCATCTAAAGAAGAAACCATAAAAGGAACAAAAGAAGGCACAAACTCTGAAGATGGATTGCAAGCCAAAGAAGGCACAATCACCGAATTAGTCTCGTAGGCCAAGAGATTTTCATCAAATTTTACATCTCTTCTAATATTAATTTCATTACAATGTGATTGAAGAAGTCTATAACCTTTGAAATATTCAGAATAACCAACAAATATACACTTCTCACTTTTAGGCTACAATGCTTTCCTTTTCTCATTAGGAATGTGAGCCCATACTATATTGCCAAATACACAAAAGTGACTTACATCTGGTTTAATTTTAGTCCAAGCTTCTTCTGGTGTTATATTTTGAAGAGCCTTTGTGGGAGTGAGATTTACTATTTAATTTTCACAGTTGATGGCTTCCACCCAATACTTTAGACTTAATTCCTTAGATTGGATCATACAATTAACCATTTATTTTAATGTGCGGTTCTTTCTCTCAAAAACACCATTTTGTTGTGGTGTATATAGAACAATGTGTTGCATTTGGATGCCCTGTGTAGCACAATAACTTGTAAAATTATTTTTCACATATTCGTCTCCATTATCTGTTCTTAACCTTTGAATTTGATGTCCAAATTTCTTTTCTAAAAGGGCCTTGTAGGCCAAAAACTTGTCAAAAACTTCTCTCTTAAGTTTTAATAAGTAAAAACAAGCATGTATGGAAAAGTCATCAATGAAGGTTAAGAAATTATTGCACCCAGAAAAGGAAGGAGAAGAAAGTGGACCACACAAGTCACTACGAACAAGCTGTAAAGAGCCCGAGGCATGCCAAGAGGCATGTTTGTCAAAACTGTCCTGATTATGTTTGTCAAGAACACAACCGACACAAATACCATCTCTGCATGAAACAAGAGGAAGAACAATCACCATTTTTTTATTACATAGTTGCTGCAATGAGTGATAATTTAGATGACCAAACCGCTCATGCCAAAGTTTCCTCAAGTCATCGCTATGGGAAACAAAAATTGATGGAAAATATGATGACCCAAAGTTGTCAAACTTGTACAACCTGGTAATATAATCAACAATTCCAGTTGCAAGAACATGCTTAAGATATTTTAGATCCTTGATTACAACTTGGGGAGGTGAAAACTCTACGGTTTCACCTTCACCTGAATGAGTGATTTGATATACTAATAGAAGGTTACAAGAAAGGATTGGAACACATAATACATCATTGAAATGATCATTATATACTTGAACTGTTCCAGATCCTACAACACTAAGAGATATATCATCACCAACAAATATTTTCTCGGTGTTACATTCATTTAGAGCAGAAAATATGTCTTTATCCATAGCCATATGATAATATGCTCCAAAATCAATAAGCCACTCATCATAAGAAGAAATAGAAGTTGCATTGAAGGAGAAACCAGAAGCAGAAAGTGCATGTCTATGAGAAGAAGAAGAAGAAGTAGAATCAATACTGATGTTTTACTTCTTCATCGCTGCTTCTAAAGCTACCATCTTCTTGAAACATTTGGACTCATCATGACCATATTTATCACAAAAATTGAAATGTCTGCCAGTCTTCTTATTTTTATATTTTGCTCCTTTGTCACCATTAGGAGCTGAAGCTGTCTGAGTGGGTTTGGGACCCTTATGTTGCTTGTTTTTGTGGTGAGGATGTTGCTTCTTGATATTCTTGGGTTTATCTTTCTGCTGGGTGACTAAGGCTTTGCTGGAGGTACCTGCAGTGCTGATCACTCCAATTTGTACAAGCTTATCTAACTCTCTAATCAAAGCATCACAAAAGGACTCAAGAGTGGGTTTTTGATAAGTTTTCCCTAGAGCCTCTCTCATGGCATAAAACGTAGATACAAACACATAATATGCACTACCTAGCTTAGAAATAATAATATATATGAAACATTCTTCCTCCATCTTTATCTCGCATTCTTGACATAAAATTTCGAGTGTTTTAAACTTAGATAGATAGTCTTGAATGCAAGAAAAATCATTTGGACTTAAAGTCAGTATTTGATTTTCTAACTGATGTGCTTGAATAATATTGTGTTTACCAAACACAGATTCAAGCTTTTCCCAAGATTCATTGGGGTCATCAATTTCTTGAAGGTGGAACCTTAAATTAGGAGAGATGGACATTCTGATCAGTGAACGTTCTTCGTCACTCCTATTAGCCCATTTGAATTTCTTATCAACATCAGTGGGTTCTTTTTCCTTTCCCAAGGTAATTCGGTACAAGCCTTTACTTCTTAATAAATCCTCCATATGGGATTTCCATTGGAAGTAGTTGGTGCTGGTAAGAAAAATAGTATTGGAAGAAGCCATATTAAATATGCAGATAATATGGATTTAAAAACTGAAACTGATGATATGGAAGGAAATATCTCAAAAAATTAGGCGGTTTTAAAAAACCGACATTGAAAACGGACTTCGGATGTGAAAGTTATTCCCTTTAAACAAAGGCATAAATTGTAACCAAAGAACCACGTGGTGGTGATACCTCTCCAAATAACCTCACTTTTACAAACAAGTTGCTTTATGAAGTGACTTACTTTTATAAAAAGAAGTGGGTATCACTTTTACAATGAAGTTGCTTTATAAAAGAAAGCTACATGCAAAATAAATAACTCTAAAATAAAATATTAAAGCTACTTATAGTGATTCATTTTTATACTTGAAGTGAAATACACTTTACAATGGAGAATGAACTTTTTCAAAAAAGTAACAAAAAGAGAGACTTGAACTCAAGATCTCTTACTTAATAAGACAAATTTTAACGAAGTGGGCTAGAAAAACATATTTTATTGTTTAGCAGGAGGATTGGGGTTGTTGTTGTTGTTGTTGGCCTTGGAGAGCGTGCTCATAAAAAACTCTTTTCATAGGATTGTTTTTTTGCTTTTTTGATGACAACAAGGGTTAGATCTTGGTTAGCTTACCCCAAAAATGCACCTTTTCCTATCTGTTTTTGATTTTCTGAGATCGCATAGGGAGTGGGGTGAAGATCATACACAGATCTAAAAGAGTAGCAACCTGGAAACATAAAGTATACAACTGAAATAAAACCAAAATAATACTTTGCAAAAATTTAAAAAAGGGCGTATTCAAGCTTTATACCTCCAGATCTGACTGAAATAGCCGTATGTTGGGAAAAAATAAACCTTTTCGAGTGAAATGAAAAGTTTTCTTGACTGAAACGAGAGATAAATATGCAATGGAACATTCCTCTCAACCCAAAAATGAATGGAAATGGAAGAAAATAAAGATGAGGCAACTCGACTTCACGATCTCTATCTACAATAGGAGCGGGTCTTCAAACATGCTCTGATACCATGTTCGACAACATAGGTATTCCAACAGAGGATGAACACCTTCAATAACCACTAACACAACTAGATCAAAGATCAAGACACTGATGATTTGACGTGGAAAAACCCCTACGGGGAAACATCCACGACCCCAACCAACATGGCCACTTGGAACAGTTTATTAATGAAAAATAAAAATATTACAGAGACATTTTACAAGAGAGTTTCTCGCAATCGATCATCAGAAAATGGACCTCCATGCTCTTTAAATAGATATCATGGACCAATTGGGTGTTAAGCCACAGATCAATGTAGCCATTGAGATTGATGATAATATGAACCATCAGATCACTCTATGTCGGCAACATATTGTGACCATCAGATTTCCTAAATACAAATGAATACTAATGCATACTAAAGAAACACACTAAGAAACACCGTTTTACCTAACGAAACATTAGACCAAGTAGATATTAACTAACTCCTAAGTGTATAAATATCCTAATAAGAAGTTATGGTTAAATAAGAGGAAATATGTCGAAATAATATTGCATAGGTTTAATATGAAGGAATGTAAACCGATCAGGGTCCCTATTCCTACAGTTGTAAATTTATCTGTGGATCATTGTCCCAAGATACAGGAAGAGGAAGATGACACATATCATGTTCCGTATGCTAGTGCAGTTGGTAGTTTGATGTATAAAATGGTATATACTAGACCGAACATTGCACATGTAGTTGGAGTTTTGAGCAGGTATATGTTAAAACCAGGGAAGGAGCATTGGACAATAGTAAAGAGTGTTTTCAGGTATTTGCATGGCAAAAATAGTTATGGATTGTGCTACCAAGGAAGAATAGGATTGGAAAAAGTGTTGGACATACATGTTTTTTTTGATGCATATTGGGTTGGAGATCTAGATCACAAAATATCTACAAGTGGATATGTATTTAATTTGATTAGCAGAGCAATTTTTTGGATGAGCAAAAGATAGTATGTAGTGACACTCTCAACTACAAAAGCTGAATACATGACAACCATTTATGAAAGCAAGGAAGTACTATGGTTACAAAGATTGTGTTCAGGTATTGGGTTGGTACAACAAACTATAAGGATAGATTGTGACAGTGAGAGTGAAATCTTCCGAACATGTCTCATGTTCCATATGCTAGTGCGGTTTGTAGTTTGATGTATGCAATGGTCTATACTAGACCGAACATTGCATATGTAGTGGGTGTTTTTCACATTTCACATTACATATAAGGAAGAGGAAGATGACATGTCTCATGTTCTATATGCTAGTGCAGTTGGTAGTTTGATGTATGCAATGGTTTATACTAGATTGAACATTGCACATGTAGTGGGAGTTTTGAGCAGGTATATGTTAAAACTAGGGAAGGAACATTGGACAATAATAAAGAGGGTTTTCAGGTACTTGCATGGAACAAATAGTTATGGATTGTGCTACCAAGGAAGACTAGGATTGGAAAGAGTGTTGGACATACATGGATTTTTTGATGCATATTGGGTTGGATATATGGATAAAAAAATATCTACAAGTGGCTATGCATTTAACTTGTTTGGAGGAGCAATAAGTTGGATGAGAAAAAAATAGTATGTAGTGACACACTCAACTACAGAAGCTGAATAAATGATAACCATTTATGAAAGCAAGGAAGTAATATGATTACAAATATTGTGTTCAGGTATTGGGTTGGTACAACAAACTACAAGTATATATTGTGACAGTGAGAGTGCAATATTCTTGGCGAAGAACATGACTTATCATTAAAAAACAAAGCATATTGATATTCAATATCACTTTGTGAGAGACATAGTTGAAGAAAAGAAGGTGTTGTTGATGAAGGTGGACAATTTGAAGAATGTTGCAGATTCATTCATACATGGCTCTGCTGATGCATATTGGGTTGGAGATCTGGATCACAAAATATCTACAAGTTGCTATGTATTTAACTTGTTTGAAGGAGAAATTACTTGGATGAACAAAATATAGTATGTAGTGAAACTCTCAACTACATAAGATGAATACATGAAAACCATTTATGCAAGGAAGGAAGTAGTATGGTTACAAATATTGTGTTCAGGTATTGGGTTGGTACAACAAACTATAAGGATAGATTGTGATAGTGAGAGTGAAATATTCCCGACAAAGAACATGACTTATCATTAAAAAACAAAACATATTGATGTTCAATATCACTTTGTGAGAGACATGGTTGAAGAAAAGAAGGTGTTGCTGATGAAGGTGGACACTTTGAAGAATGTTGCAGATTCATTAACAAAATTTGTGAGCACATAGAATTTCTTTTGGTGTAGAGGATCTATGGGCATTGCTGCCCTGAATTCTTGACTATGTAACCCTGTAACTCTTTGTATGAAAATAAGAAAAAAACAAATGGGAGAATGTTGGGTATGCATTATATTCTTTACATGATTGTAGGTCCCTCCTTGAGGATGGAGCCCCCAAGAATTTTTTTTTGGGGGTTTATTCACCAATGTTTTGGATATTCACCATTTTTTTAGATGATTATTCGACACATGGTTTTCGCTGATGGTTTTTTAATTCCGGTTAAGGAATTAGGGTTGTTGAATAATTTGAGTCAATGGATTAGGGGTTTTGGATGCTGTGAGATCATATATATATATATATATATATATATATATATATTGTACACAATGAAGACACATGATAAATAGAAGATTAGAGGTGCGACTCTAAATAGGTTGTTGGTTTTCCCGGTTTGGGTTTCCAGGGTAAAAATATTTATGTAATGTGTGTGTGTGCCATTATATATTTTCTGTTTTATTAAGAATATGTTTGTAATAATTAATTGTACAAGGTTAAAATCTACAGGTCGATCTTAGAAAATACAATTTTATTCAACAAGAAATGATCAAGTCAACAAGAGGACATCAGTTGGGTTCACATATCAACAAATTCAAGTATTCCCTCTCTTGAGGAACCAATAAGTAGCAACAAAAATTCTCATTGAAAATTCCAGTCGATGGAAAAACCAGTTGAAACTCAATCATCGAATACTTAGTCAAAATCCCAATTGACTATCATGTTGGGTCAATCCTTGGTTGACCACTTCCAAGGAAATCATCAGTAAGTAAGAGGAACATTGCATGATTTTACAACTGATGATACACAATGTTATGAATTCCTAAAACATATGGTCAAATAATTCCATGACCATCCATCAATCCAACCACAATCTATCCTGGTAGTCTATACTGGTCCACAATTATGTCTTTCACGTCTCTTCTACAAATATCTAAAAGCATGATTGGAATTCCTTCAATTTTTATGGTGATGATGAAGATAGGGAACAAAGTTTTGTGCTGGTTGATAAGAGGAAGTAGGCTCATGGTCAGGTTCACTTATAGGAGTAGGAAAACCTGACATATCATTAACAATGTCATATGTAATAACATGCTCAAATTTTATCACGTGGGGAACATGTAGCTCATCAATATGTTCAACACAATCAAGAGTAGGTTGTTATTTTGGAAAACCGAGCTGAACTCCTCTCGCAACAAATAAAACTTCTCTGGTTGTAGCAAGGACATGTGTAGGTAGGGAAGAAACAACAACATCGTATCCAAGACCATTCTTAATGAATTGATACCATTGAAAATTGATGATATTGTCTAAGGTTTTAGTACTCTTTCAAACTTCAAGCTTATATTCAACTTAATAGTTGTTTTCTCCAATTCCTTTCTTAAGGAAACAATTTCATATTCTAGCTCTTTGTGGTTTTCTTCCTATTTATTTAGATGGATTCTCAACACTTCTTCCATCCTTCTTGCTTATTCTAATTGAACCTTTAGGTTAATGATAGTATTTTCTTTTTCTTAGAGGCTTTTTGATATTTTGGATTTTGAATCACGATTCTCTTCTTCATATTTTTGCAGCTGCTCCTTTTGTTTCAATTTTTTTTTCCTAGGCTTCTTTATTTTGATTAAAGCACACATGAGTTCTTCTTCAAGATCCACTTCCCCATCTGTTTCAACATTTTTCTCTCCTTCTGAAAACATCATTTATTTCCCTTTGTCTTTATCAATCTTTATCTCGATTTCCATAAGGAGAGTTTCTTCTCTATCACTATCGAAATTGTTTTCACTGCTTTCTTCAAAAAAGTCACTAACCCCTTTTGAGCAGAGACTCTTCTTATTCTTATACAATTTATTCTTCTTTTAATGTTTGTCATGTTTGTGGTTCTTTTTGCATTGATGCTGTTTTCTCCCTTTCTTTACGTTATGGTTTTCTTCATCATCGCTACTTTCATCCTTTTTATATAGACATTTATCAACAAAATGTTCTACTTTTCCACAATTAAACCATTTAAATGGAAGCTTATCTTTGTATTTTCTAGATCCCTTTTTGATTTTTCTCAAAAAATGTACTTCCTCTGCATCTGATTCATTATTGAAGCTATCACTTGATTTGTGCTCTTTGTTCTTTGTCTTCTTTGAGAATCTGGAGGTTGCTTGTTTCTTTGATGGATTTTATTTCTTTGTCCTCATTTCATATGTTGTGAGGATCCCATGCAATTCATCCATTGTTAATGAATCAAGATCCTTTATTTCTTCAATGGTGGAAACTTTTACATCAAATCTTAAGGGGAGTGACCTTAACATCTTTTGTACAATCACAGGTTCTTCAACCTTTTCACCAAGTCCTCTGATGGTGTTGACAATTTCATCCACATGGAGGAGATATGATGCAACATTTTTTTTCATCTTTCATTTTCAGAATATCGAACTATATTCTATGAGTTTGGAGCTTTGCCTTCTTAACCTTGTCATTATCTTCATAGATATTTTGAATCTTGTCCCAAATTTTGTTTTCCGATCCACAATGCATCACCTTGACAAACTCAGATTTTGATAGACCACACAAGATGACATTCATGGATTTTGCATTATTTTCACTAGGATTCTTCCCGACCACACATATTGTTGGATTTGTTGGGGATCTATAACCAATCATGACTAATTTCCAAATATCAAAACCAAAATCCATTAAGTAGGTTCACATCCTTATGCTCTAGAAGACATAGTTTGTTTCCTCAAACAACAAAGCCCTGTTTGTGGAGAAACCTTCTTGATTGGCTATTTGTTCTCCCAAGATCTACCTTCCATTGGTTAGACCGTTTCTGAAGGAACTCACTTTGATACCAATTGCTGAGCACACACTTATACTGAGGGGGAGTGGGTGGATCAATATAAGACAATTTTTTTACCTTTTCAAGCATTCATCAACCATAATAAAATAATCACATATGAGATATATTAACTATATAACATGGAACAACATATTTACATGGAAACTATTTCCGGAGAACACCACAAAAATTCTCTTTATAATTATTTGTAGTCACCAACCTACTGGAGACACTAATCTCCACTGGTACAAATCCCGGTAGGCACCAACCTACTCTTACAAATCTTTGTAGACACCAATCTACTGGAGACACCAATATATTACAGATATTCATAGAAACCAATCTACTGAATACACCAATCCCCACCGCTAAACACCAACTTAGAAAGAGACACCAATCTTTGAGCTGCACCAACCTTCACCGAGTCTACTTGCAATTTCTACCTTCACCAATTCTTCTCATTGCTTCTTCCTTTACCAGGTCTACTCACTACTCCTTCCTTCACCAATTCTACTCACTACTTCTTCCTTTACGAGGTCTAACCAAAATTTGAATTTTCAAATGGTAACTTTCCCAAAGTTTGCTGTTTTGGGCCTCTTCCCAAGAATAAACTTGTACAACATTCCTCATATCCAATTTTGAAAATATATTTGGAGATTTGGTGAAATTGATGACACCCTGATTGTCACACCAAAGTGTGGTGGGATGATTCTATTGGAATCCAAAATCTAAAAGTATCCGTTAAAGCCACATATGTTCTTGACTTGCATTAACTACTGCCTGATACTTAGCTTCTACTAAAGAAAGAGAAAGATCTTGTTGCTTCCTACAAGCCCAAGTTTCAGGTACAAAACCGATATTGAAAACATAACCTTTAGTAATATTTTGATCTTTAGGGTAGCTATCCCAATTAGAATTAGTGATACCAATCAAGAAAGGAGTACCCCCTAAACTGTAATGTATCCCAAAACAAACTATACCCTAGATATGCTAAAGTATCATTTTTGCTACTTTCCAATGGATCTCATGGGGTTTTTGCATATACTAGGCAACACGACTAACAACAAAGTAAATATGAGGACATGTATGAGTCAAATATAAAAGGATACCAACTAACTTATGGTACAAAATGATATCTACTTCAAGTGTAGAATATGTGGTATCAAGTTTGACTCTAGACTAAAAGGGATATGGGGATGATTTACAATCTTCCAAGTGAAAGCGATGAAGAAGGTCACATGCATACTTAGACTAGGAAAGATAAATTTCTTCTTTGGTTTATAATACTTGGAGGTCCAAGAAATAATGCAAGTATCCCAAGTCTATCGTTTCAAATTTATTCTTAAGCCTGCTGAATTTCACATGGTTTAAAAGTTTGGGGTCATTACCAGCTAGAATAAGGTCATCAACATAAAGAAAAAGTATTATGAGATGGTTACCTACTTTCTTGGTATAGACATTGGTGTCAAAATGAAATCTATAAAAGATGGTGTTAAGAAAAAATATGTCCACTTTAGCATACCAAGTTCGAGGAGCTTGATTAAAACTATATGGATATTTATTAAGGAAACAAACAAGGCTCGAGTCATTTTGAACATAGCTAGGACTCAAGAGGTTGTTCTTGTAATTTTTTTTTAATCCCCATGCAAGAAGGTGGATTTAACATCCATTTGATGGAACTCCCATTTATGTGAGGTGGAAAGGGATAGAACAAGGTGGATGAAATTCATTTTGGTTATGGGGGAAAAGGTTCCATTATAGTGTAGGATCACGTTCAATGGAACCAATTAGAGGAAGGTAACCAGGAAGAGGCGGATTTTCACACACTCTATCATCATCTCAAGAAGAAACCTGAATAGGATTACTAATAGAAAATTTGGGAATAAAACATGGCACAAACACTGAATTAGGCTCGTAGGTCGAGATACCTTCATCAAAATTAACATCTCTCCTATTAATAATTTCATTAGAATGAGGATGAAGAAATTTACAACCTTTTACATATTCATAATATCCAATAAAAACACACTTCTCACTTTTAGGTTGTAATGCCATCATTTTCTCATTAAGAATGTGAGGCATGCTTCACTACCAAACACACAAAAGTGTCTTACATCTAGTTTAATTTTACTCCATGTTTTTGTTGATCTGAAAAACTGTCTTACGATATTTAAGACAACATCACGAGGATAAATGCCACTGCTTTTTTAAAGAGGTGGTACTCCTCTATTTTTAAATATCATATAAGAATAGAAAAATGCCCAAGAGAGGATTGGACTCATTCTTGAAATAAATATTCACATACAAATAATACTTGAGAAAGGACTAGGTATCCTACAAAAATAAAATATTTACACTGTACTACAAGATTTGTAAACCAAAAGAATATACAATATAATAGGACGACATTTTCATCACAACATTCATCAAATTAAGACACAATATTCAACACAAGAAAGGAAAATATAGGCAGCATATGGAAAAGAAATTTAAATAATCATTTCATCAAATGCAAACAAATATTTTGATAGACACACATTTGAAATATCGTGCTTAAAACTTAAAGTCTGAGAGATCAATAATGTTATGTCCCAAATATTTCTTTGGGAACCTCAAAAAATAATAGGTGTCTTTACGAAAATAAACAATAATGTATGAGACTTCAATAAAAGTAAAATGTGTTTGTCCTTCAATGAGGACTATGATCGGGTTCCCACATACCATCAAATGAAGAGAGACCTGGAAGATAAGTGATCCAGATTTTATGAGTAGAATGAAATGATTACAGATTATTAACAAGTGCTTAACACAAAATAACAAAGATACATAAAAACTGGTTTTCTATTCAATAAGAAAATAAGATGAAACTATAAAATGTAGCGGAAACAAGCTTGCTGGAATGGTGGTGGCTTATCTCTAAGAAAAGATGTGATGGCTATGCTCATTCGCAAGAAGATGATTACAATGAGGCTCTGAAGGCCTTTTTACAATAAACAGGAATGCCCAAAACCCTAGACATCCAAAAACCTAACCCTAGGAGATGAAGTGCCAAAAGTCACGTGGGCCCTGTTTTGGTAAGTTAGTACAACAACTTCCCGGGGTCGTAACTTTTGCATACGATCTCCGTTTTAGGAGTATGATAGCCGGTTGGAAAGGTATCGTCGAGGAGATTCATTTTGGGGGAAATATGGAAGGATCTTCCATATTGCGCCCTGTTTTCCCAAAAAACATCGTTTAGGGCCTCAAAACGGCTTCGGAAGTGAAAAACTGCTAAAAATAGTAAATTACCAAAATTGTTAGAAAACTGTTTTGAGCCAGTTGGAAAAGGTGGGTGGCCACCGATATCCACCTAGATCAACAAGATAAAATAGTAAAGGGTCAACCTTTGGTTTCATGGATTCTAGGAACAGAAAAGGAAAAATGACAATTGAACGAGGAAGAAAAAGATGGTGAAAGCATGAACAAGGTGACTACTCAATTTATTATGATGGAAATTTTGAACTTTCATTTGCTTGTGGTGGCACCTTTTGTAGGCTTCTGCCGCTGTCCTGTAGGTGGCATACATGATGTAACTACTTCTTTCCGATCTGTCTCAAGTATCTTAACTAAGGACTTTGTTAACCATTGTTCCATATACTCCCTCATTGGAGAAACCATTATTTCATTCTTCGTCTTAGTTCCTAATAACTCTTTCTCCAATTCTCTCAAATCAATTATTAATTAATGGATCATGTCCTCAATATCGTCATTCTTATTTACATACCGGACAAGCCACCTTTCTATTTCTTCTTCAGAGAACTCAATTGAATCACTAAATTCATTGGCCCATGCAACTTTTAATGCTTCCAATTATTTTAATAGTTTCTCTTTTGACAAAAGTATTGTATCCATTATTAAATGTGGGCCATATAACTCTTTGGTCAAATCAACAAGTTTAAAAAATGTGTCACCCCTTCTAATGTTAATAGTATCACACTTAGTCAACAACTCTCTTAGGAATTTGATTCTCTTTAGCAAACAATCATCAATTTGTTTCATGTGAACCTTGGAGGGAAGGTCTTGTTCTCTTCTATGTGTCTCGCTCAAGATTGAAACCTTCACTACAAATGTTCCATTACTTGTTTATAGAATCCTTCATCATTTTCTAAATATTTTGAAGATACTCCTTAAATTGAAAAACCCTTGTTGAGAAGGTAGTTGAGTTCTGTGATAATTCCCAAATTTCAAGGATTAAGTCTATTCTTTTCTTGATACCATATCCAATGTATTTCCTTACAACCATTGGTAAGCTAGATGCACCCTTTAATATGGAACTAGTCTCTAGGATATCTTCAAGACTGAGTACTGGATGTATTGCAGTGATAGGCTTGAAAAATAAAGGTTTTGGAATCAAAGCTTTCTCTAATTCCTTTAGTCTCTCTTTTATTTTATTTTTTCTTTTTCTATGTAAAAAATGGACTCCTTCAATGCTTCTTTAGTTTCAATATGAAATTTCATGATTTTTGAGGGTGGAACCCCATGAAATTGATTTATGACTTCCATTTCTTTGCAATTTTTTTGTTTTTCATGTTCACTTTTTCTATTAATTTTTTTTTAGAAATTTTGTGGTAGGACGTGCGGTGTAATGTAAAAGACTCATCTTTAAATATTTCTGGCTCTTGGGAAGCCAATTCTTCTACAATCACCCTGGTTTCCATCAATATTTTCTTCGCTGACTGGGTTCCTCTATTACATTGTCTACTTCAATGGCTTTGAGACTTTCTTCAATTTCAGGTATGTCTTGTCCCCCCTTTTGAGTTTCTCTTTTTCTTTTTATGGAAGTGTGAACAATATGAGATTTTTCCATTGTTTTCTTAGTAGGGCCCTTGTCTTCACTGTTGTCTAACTTTCTAGTGGATTTTCTTCTTTGTTCCAGACCACTACTTTGAGGTTTAGTTTTTTCTGAAGTACTTCTTTGAGATACATTCGATGAATTGGGGTTCTTATTGGTTGTCTCTCCATCCCACTTCCTATAACACTCATTAATTCTTTCCAATTATTCAATATTGTTTATGGTTTATTCAATAGATGAATTAGGGAGATTTTGGTTATTTCCCCATCCTTTGAATTGCTCCGAGTTACTAAAATATGAAGAATAACCGACGAGAGACATATGTGCAGAAAATGAATCTTTGGGATTGAAACCCTTTATTTATTGGGATTCCTTCAGACTGAGTTGATCCAATTGAACAAGAAATTCATCTAAACGAGATATATGTTTGACAACTATCTCTCCAACCCTCCATGAAAATGGAATAAATTGTTTCTTTCGTTTCTCATTAAAAAAGCGTTCCTAGTAATTGTACTATCTACACATTTCAATTATGAAAAGTTGAACAAACACATAGGATGGTAACAACAAGGGTTTCCCCTAGAACCCAAATAATATCAGAAGACTAAATTCCTCCAAAGTTTCAAAATTTCCTTTCTTAGTGAGAAAATATGCAATTTATAGTGACAACCTTGACACAATAGGACAATGAATCATTTTCTTGAAAGAGGACATAAAACCATTTTGGACTGCGTAAAAATTACATGGGGATTTCCGCCTCCATAAAACTAGATACTAGACATAAGCCAGTTCCTTCTTAAAATCAACATTTCTTTCTCTAGGAAAGTCTTCAAATATGTGACTATAGACAATAACAAAGACCAAATACAAAGTCATCTAGAATTTTCTAGTTTTTCTCAGGTCGCCCAACTAAAACAAAATCTTGTTTGAGATGATGTGATCCCAGTCGATCATGGTGTTTTCATGAATATCATGGTGTAGAATGTACACAAAGTATTTTGGTATGGAGGACGTGGAATCTAGTCCAATTATTCTGGCAAACAACTAGGAAAACTCTTTATATGGATACTTCAAAGAAATTACCTCGACATGAGTAGAATTGATGTCAATTCTCAGGATGATGAGATAAATTTCAAGAAGCTCTGCCCCTCCTCCATGTTCTTTGAAAAACACATCCTCTTCATCATTCTTAAATAACATAGCGGGGTCTAGAATTCACAACATTTTCTTGAATATTAAAGGGGAAAAATAAATCGGTGGATTTCCTTGTATTTGAATGATTCTTCGTTGTGTGTCAAACTTATATGCACACTAGAGCACCAACTCTTTGAAGTATGCTACGCCAGGTGTACACCCGAATAATGCAATTACTGAACTCTAGGCTTTGTTTAATTCCTTCTCTACAGGGGGAAGAGACATACAAATACCACTTATATGCTTGAGACCATTGGAATTGGTGGTCTTCACATCCAAGGGTGTTGAAAGTGTCTCCATAATACAAGACTTTCCTTTTATTTGACATGCCTTTACATAGATTTCCTTTTTTAAGAATAGGTGGTGCTCCTGTCAATATAACCTTTTTACATCAAGGTGTTTAATTCTTTATTTAATTTTCCATGTATTGCCTTGATTATCAACTGCGGTAACTCTTATTTCAAAGTTTCTAGTTTGTATGGTCCAATTTTGAATTTATTACAAAGCTTTTACGAAATCCACGCCACTTAATAATGGTATCAAGTTCACACAAGTGGCGAATGAAGTGGTGGTGGGGAAGTAAATTCCACCGGGAATGGTGATATCATGTCAGGAAACATGGAAAATGGTTAAGTATGGAGGTGAAAAGTGAGGAATGGAAAGTGCAATATGATGAATGTAGGATTGTGGGATGTGGGACTGCGGGTATGTAGAACAAAAATATAAGTAAGAGGGACTCCCACATTCACATTGATGAAATAAGATAAATATAATAGAAGTCAATTTTGTGGGTTGTAGAAGTGAGTTATTAATTTTGGAGGGTGCATGATTGTGGGACTGCGGGTTTAGGGAAAAAGGAAAATGGAATGAAGGGGTGTCCCACATCCACATTCAAGAAATCAACTTAGTATGAAAAATGTAAGTGGTGCATTATGCACGATGCATAAATATAAGGGGTCTTTTTGAGTTCTGCGGGTTTGCGGGTTGTGGGACATGGGTATTTGCGGGATGAGGAGTGGATTGGTATCCTGCAATGAGACTCCCTCAACATAGAGAAAATGCTAAGTGTCAGGATCGTGGGGTAAGAAAAGTGACTAAGTATAGACTTGCGGGTTTGCAGACCCATGGACTTGATAGTAGCCTAACTCACAACCTGCATTTTAAAGGGAAAAGAATTACTTATAGAATATACAAGAAACTTAAGAGGGAAAGAAAAAGGAAAATGATGGATCTATGTGCACTAACGTTGATCAATGAATGTAGATCAACAATTTCTTCCAATGATGTATTTTTTAAATCCTTTGTGGGAGTGTAATTAACAATGTAGTTGGCACAATTAATGGCTTCCACCCAAAAATGAGGAATTAATCCCTTATATTGGATCATACAATTTTCCATTTCCTTTAATGTGTTATTATTTCTCTCAAGAAGACCATTTTGTTGTAGTGTTGGATCAATATGTTTCATATGAATGCTCTATGAAATGAAATAAGTTGTAAAATTGTTGTTAACATATTCACTCACATTATATGTTCTTAAATTTTGCAGTTCATGTGTAGATTGTTTTTATACAAGGGTCATGTAGGCCAAAAAAATATGAAAAACTTCGCTCTTAAGTTTTAAGTGCATCTAGAGAAGTCATCAATGAAAGTTAAGAAGGACTTGAACCCATAGAAAGAGGGAGAAGGAAGTGGGGCACACAAATCACCATGAACAAGTTACACGAGGGCCGAGGTGTGCCAAGAGGCACATTTGTCAAAATTTTCTCGATGATTTTTGTTGATAACACATATGAAACAAATACAATATATATAAGAAACGAGAGAAAGACCAATCACCATATTCTGATTACATAATAGTTGCAATCAACGATAGTTTAAATGACCAAATGCTCATGCCAAAGTTAGCTTAAACCATCATTATGAGCAATAAAAATTGATGGAAAAGGTGACGATCCAAAGTTGTCAAATCTATACAACCTGGTGATATCATCAATTTCCAATTGCTAGAACATACTTAAGATCTTTTAAATTCTTGATTACAACTTGGTGAGGTGAAAACTCTACTTCTTTACCTTCTCTTGAATGAGTGATTTGATACACTGATAGAATATTACAGAAGATACCAAAACACTTATATATCATTAAAATGTCCATCATCTAACTAAAATATTCCAGACCCTACACCACTTAGAGATCTATCATCACCAACAAATATCTGTTTGGTGTTACATTCATTAAGATAAAAAAAATGACTTTATCCTTATCCATACGATACGATGCTCTAGAATCAATAAACCACTCATTAGAAGAAGAATTATATGTTACATTGAAGGAAAAACAAAAAAACATAAAATGCATGTCCATGAGAAGAAGAGTTCGAAATGTAACACCCCTCTCGATGTTAACTTCAACTTCTCAAGATACATAATTGCGCAAGTTGCACAACTAAATACAAGTTTCAGAAATAATTTTACATAAGTTATACAAGTTAAATCAAAGCTACATAGACATTTTATTTTAACAATGACACACTTATCATATATAAATTCCCATCATCAATTTATTTATGAATACTTTATAGGATCAAAATGAATACTCAATCATAAATATTCATTTACATATTCAATCTTTTGTGATACAAAAATTTCCACTTTGTAACACATTACTATCTTAATTATTCTTATACTTATTGATTGTATAAATCAATTCGCATGATTAAAGTCATATAATCTTTAATAAAAATTTCCACAACATTATAATTAAATATTATGCATAATAGTATCAAATAATTCCACATTAATATCATATATATAAATATTGAAAACTCTATATGGTCATTATTTTTCATCAATTTTTTCTTTTATTTTTCATTAATTTATTTTTAAGGTCACAATCAATTCAGACATTAAATTGGTGCATGAGACCCCCTCTACTCAGCGATTTTACTAATAAAGTCTACGAAGGTAGACATATCCTATCCCCCTTTGAAATTGAACATGTGACCTCTTAAAAAGAAACACATGTTCTTAACCATTAGACCCACTCAGACTGTACACCAATTTATAGATTAACTTTTCACAATATAAATATCTTTGTTTTTATATAAAAATAGCTGCCTAATGTAATATAAATATATAATTTCATCAAAGCTACTATTGTTATATATATAATTTCATCAAAGCTACTATTGTTACTATTGTTATGTACGACAAGATACATACATTACAATGATAAGTATGTTAATAAAAAACTATGTTATTTACGCCATAAATCGTGAATTATGCAACAATAATTTCATAAAGAACGAATGTGACGGTTACCCTAAGTGCTCCATTTCACATAGATGCCATAGCAAAGTTGAGACTTAACTATAAGCATAGAATCATTAAGCTATCAATGCACCTATATGAATTCAATATCATACTCACATATTTAATGCACATATATCATTCATTATTAGTCCATGCCTCGTCATGGACTATAGCTTTTCGTCACGAGTCAAAGTACTCTTACCTTTTATTAATTCATCTCCACATTTGCAATATCCCCTAAGTTTTTCCTAAATTTTATATTAACTAGATTATTTGTAAAAACAAAATTATTTTCATATTTATCAAATTTTAATAATCAAATTTTTGATTGACTGAATGTTGACTTGATTCCCCCGGTGTAAGCTATTTAGTTTCCTTCATTTCCAGAGTTAACACATGATTTTTAAATACAAATTTTTTAGTGGCTGTTTTGTAGGTTCCGACAAGCTACAGGAATCTTTTTTGCTAGTTCTGACAACGTTGCATTCGAAGTTATAAAAAACCAAGACCTGACCTTATCCCTCTCACCGCTTGGCCTACCTACTCACCACTTGTCCACCTGATCAACGCCTAGCCACCACTTGGTTACCTACTCAACGCCTATCCACCTACTCACCCTCACCATATCCCCACCACCCTGCACAATGCTAAATACCTAAGAATATCCAAGTTAATATATGTGGTGATATGTATAAAGTATATCATACCATTGCTATTATATCTTTGCGTTATATATTTATTAGGAATTGAATTTAAGATCTTATATTCATACCTACAGATGCACGAACGAAATCAAAAGTATCACCTTACCAGAGAAAAACTAAGTTTATGTCCTTTGTCACTGCAAATGCAAGAATTGAATCAATAGCATTACCTTACAAGGACAACTTGGAGTTTCTACGGGATGTAATCTATGGTTTATAGTAGTCAATTTCTTCTTACTTCAAAATACTTACTTTGTAGGAATTAAAATATAGTGTTGTTGGTAACATATTGATATTGTATATTTTTTTTTTTGGTTAATTGTAAATTGCTGGTGGATATCCATGACAAAATATAGTGCAAAAAGCTAGCAAAGAAGGAGACGAGAAAAAAATATTGGTTTGGTTTTATGAGAAAACAAGAAAGTAGAGCTAGCTTGAAGGTTAGGTTATCACTTACAAGCAAGCCCACCAACAAAGAGAACCATATTGGTGCATTTCATTGTGATTGGTAGGTTTAGGTGATCCTGGGTAATTTAAAGTATTACCTATTTCTCTATATAGATATATTTTTGAAGTCGTATTGATTAATCCATCTATTTAAGGGGTGGAAATACAATATATACGATAAACACATTCCGATTTGAAACTACATCTTTTAGCTAGTGAAATGGAGTCTATATTTAGATAAGACTAGAGCATGAGAACCACTTATTTCGCTGAATTTATTACATAAAGGAATAAGAAAATAGGGGTGACTTAATAATATATCCGCTTTATGGTTCTCTATGGACTATGATAACTACTTGAACTCCCTACTACTTATACCTCATTCTAGGTTTTCTGAGGGGTGCTTTGAGCTTCGTTTAACCCATGCCACTTATTGTATTGGTGTAAATAGACCACATTTAATTAATGAGAGAATGGAGGGTAAGATACCCTTCCGACTTAATAAGTGAGGATGGAAGCATGAGGATAGATCGTTCCAACAAGCAGGCGAGAACAAAGGGATATCATTCAAGTAGGCAAGTGAGAGCTAAAAAAGAAATCTCTTCGGGTGAAAGAAAGAATCAAAGGGATAATCATTTTCTTTCTTCAATTACCTAAAACCCAGTGGCTCAACTAGGAGTGGCTCAATAATAATACTTCCCCATCTTTGAACAAGTTATTTCCATAAGCAAAAATTGGAATCGAAAATTTTGCGTACCTCTATAGCCACCTTTTTCTCAAACAAGAATGAACATCCAACCTATATCTTTACTTTATCTAGTTGATCCACTGACAATCAAAAAGTTTAAAATAGGGTTGAATGCATATAACCCGAATATCATGTCTAGATCCAACCAGGATTATTTGTCTACTGCAGTGGGGATGACTTGTTTACTAGACTTCATAATCATAAAAAATGTTGCCTTGCTTACTAGACCCGATAATCATAACAATTCCTCCCTGTTTGTGTGAGTTAAAGTTGCATTTGTGCAAGCCAAATTGATAGACTAGAAGACGACTTACATAGAAAAAAAACCATCCAAAAAGTAACATATGCACCACTTCTTTTTATATTTCAAGGGAGTAATGAAGCTGAAAATTAACAATCACAAGTTAAAAAATAAAGTTTTACATCAATTTAAAAGATTAATTTTAAAGTTATTTTTTAATCAACAAAGTTATTATTTTAATATAAAAATTTTGACTACATAAATGTATTATCTATAATTATAATAATGAATAAAAATACTATAAAGACTTCATCGTCATAATATATCTAAATTTTAAAGCAACATTAATTAATTTCAATTCTCATCCTCATGGTCAGATCACATCACACACAACCAGTAATCACATAATAAATTTCTTCTTATGACTTATAAATGACAATTTATTATTTATAATTACATGACGATTACTTTTAAGAAAGCAAAATTAAAATAAAAAGCATACCTTGTAGACGATTAAAATACCACACAAATCCTACAGAGAACATTCTAATAATTACATCGTTCAATGTTAATTGATCTATATAT
>JZKD02S2093166.1:35176-49103 GCA_000966675.3 Picea glauca | reverse complement strand
TCCAATAAGTCAAAAATGCTTATCGTGCTAATAATCCCTGGCTCAGAAATTACAAAAATGAGGTATGGGACCTGATTGATAATTTCTTCTTGGCTTTTAACATTTCTTTCATTCCGAGGGGGGGAAATACTTCAGCCGATTCTCTAGCTGTCTCAACTAGTTTGCTCAAAGTTCCTCTGCCGCCTATGGTCAAGTATGATGTTGAAATAAAATATAGGCCCTCTGTACCAGAAAATGTCAAGCATTGGAAGGTATTCGAAGATGATCTGGAAATCGAAAAATTTCTCCAGTCTATTGATGAATTTTCTGCGTTTCACATCGATCAGGATCCTGACCTGGAAGGTGACCCTCACCTAGAGGTGTTTTTAAATGAAATTGCTAATCACCAGATTATTCAGCTACCTAGCAATCACATTCCGAGGGGACTAGTCCCTTTAGAAAAATTGTTCGATGGGGATGATGTGGCAGTAAAGGGTAAGGTTTCAAACGAAGGTGCCGACATAGCTGAGTGTAACATTGGCACACAAGAGGAGCCCAAGTTTGTCAAATTATCCAGAAGCCTAACCAATGAACAGAGGGAGGAATATACTGAGTTATTAAAGGAATTCGCTGATGTGTTTGCGTGGACCTTTGAATACCTCAAGACTTATGACACATCTATCATTGAGCACAAGATCCCATTGAACGAAGAGGCTAGGCCATTCAGACAGAAGCTGAGACAGATAAATCCCATGTTGTTTCCCATCATGGAGAGAGAAGTGAAGAAATTGTTAGATGCCCAAATCATTGTCCCCTTGAGATATTCTAAATGGGTGGCCAATTTGGTCCTGGTGAGGAAGAAAAGTGGAGAAATCAGGCTTTGTGTCGATTTCAGGAACCTGAACAAGAGTTCAAAGAAGGACAATTATCCCCTGCCCGACATGGAACACATATTACAGAGGGTAACCAGTGCATCTAGGATTTCCATGATTGACATATTTTTTGGTTATAATCAGATATCAATCATGCCTAAGGATAGAGAAAAAATGGCCTTTACCACTCCTTGGGGCACATTCATGTATGCCAAAGTTCCTTTTGGGTTGATGAATGCGGGAGAAACATTTCAGCGAGCCATGGACATAGCCTTCATTGGGGAGAAAGATCAGTTTGTGGTAATCTATATGGATGACATCACAGTCTTCTCGAGGTCAGATAAAGAGCACTGTTGTCACCTGAGGAAAGTTTTCTTGAAGTGTCGAAGGTTTGGCCTTTCCCTAAATCCCAAGAAATATTTGTTTGCTATGAAGGAAGGGAAGCTATTAGGCCATATAGTATTAGTAAAGGGAGTGAGGATCGATCCTAGCAGGGTAGAGGAAATTCAAACCCTGTCACTTCCTAGATCTAAGAAGGAAGTTCAGGCCTTTTTGGGGAAGATTAATTTCCTGAGGAGATTTGTCTCAAATTTTGCTGAGTTGGTGAAGCACATCACAACCATGCTCGGGAAGGGAAATGAAGTGAAATGGACCGCTGAACCCAGGGAATCTTTTATCCACATAAAAAGGGCATTGACTGAGGCACCTGTGTTGATCAGTCCTGACTATTCCAAAGAGTTCCTAATTTTCTCTTTTTCTTCTTTTGATACAGTAGCAGCAGTGTTGTTGCAGGAAAATGAGGAAGGGTGAGATAAACCCATTGCCTTCTTCAGCAAGGCATTAAGAGATGTAGAAATCAGGTATGAAATCATGGAGAAACAAGCCTATGCCTTAGTGAAAGATCTCAAAGATTTCAGAGTCTATGTCCTTCACTCAAAAGTGACCGCATATGTTCCTTCAGCTTCTGTGAAGGACATCCTTGTACAACCCAACATAGACAGGAGGAGGAGTAAGTGGATAGCCAAGCTCCTAAAGTTTGACTTGGAGATAAGGCCTACCAAATTGATTAAAGGTCAAGGTTTAGCCAAGCTGTTGGCTGAAGCAAATTACAGAACCTTGGGGGTATATTTCATCAATGCATTTTCAGAAAAGCAGCAAAATCAACTATCTAATGTAGATCCTAAAAAAGAACCCCTGTTGTTCTGATGTCCTTGGTATAAGGATGTCATATATTTTCTATAGGAATTGCAGCCTCCAGATGGCCTGCAAAGAAACAAGGAAAGAGATCTAAAGCTCAAAGCAGTCAGGTATTGCCTTGTCGATCAAATTTTATACTGGAAAGACCCCCTGAGGGTTCTTTTAAAATGCATGAATCTGCAAGAGGCCGACAGGATCATAGTTGAATTTCACAGCGGCTTATGCGGAGGGAACCATTTGTGGAAGACCATAGCTCACAAAATTCTTAGAGCTGGGTACTACTGGCCCACCTTGTTCACTGATGTCTGTAGAGAAGTTGGAGCCTGTATCCCATGCCAAAGTTTTTCAGTAAAGAAACAACTCAAATCTTTTCCTTTAAAGCCTGTAGTTGTTTCTGGAACTTTACAACAATGGGGCCTAGATTTTATTGGAGAAATCCACCCTTCTTCCAGTGGACAACATAGATGGATCCTAACTGCTACAGATTTCTTTACTAAGTTTATCGAAGTTATCCCCACTAGGAGTGCTTCCCACAAGGTAATTATTGGATTCCTGGAAGACCTCATCACAAGATTCGGCTGCCCAAGAAAGATTGTTACTGATAACACATCCTCATTCAATGCTGAGATGTTAGCCAAGTTCTGTGAGCAATTTGGGATCAAACTGATTCACTCTACCCCATACTATCCCCAGGTAAATGGTTTAGCAGAGTCCTCCAACAAAATCCTGATAAGGACCATCAAAAGACTATTGGAAGACAACAAAAGGGCTTGGGATTCAAAGTTGAAATTCACTCTATGGGACGATCGAGTGACCACAAAGAGATCTATAAGCATCTCCCCTTTCCAATTAGTTTATGGAGAAGAAGTTGTTTTCCCTTCTCAACTAGCCATTCCTGTAGCAAAGTTCTTCCAGGATCATCGAGAAGAGCCTGATGACATGATCAGAAGAGTTCATCAATTGGTAGAGGTCTAGCAGGCTAGAGAGCAGGTAATGGACAAAATTCAGGACCATCAACAAAAGGTCAAACTACCTTTTGACAAGAAAGTCAAGAAGAAAGAGTTTGAGATCGGGGATTTGGTGCTTAAGTGGGATGAACCCATGCAATACAAGGGCAAACATGACAAGTTTGACGCCCTATGGATTGGGCCTTTCAAAATCTCTGAGGTTTTCTCAAACAACACATACAAGTTGCAGGATTTGGAGGGTGTAGAGGTTTTCAACAACCCAGTAAATGGGCATTTTCTGAAGAAATGTTTTGTTTGAGCCATAGATGGCTCCTTTGTTTGTAAATATTGTCCTTTTGGTTCGTTGTTCATTTTCCTTTTTATTATTTCCGTCTTAGTAAATGACTCCATAGCCCGATAGCAAGGCACTGAAGCTGCAAATGAGTTCTTAGAGCATCACAGGGATGACTCTATCCCACATGGAGCCTAATGTTAGCAACAATTTTTGTCTTGGGCACAAAAGTGCCCCGGTTTACAAGTTGCACGAGAAGCGCCCAAACGCAGCACGAAAAAATCTCTTTCCAGGTGACAAGTCAAGCGAGTGGGCGAAGTTTTGTTGTCGAGCGGCCGAGACCCATCTATAAAGTTGATCGATGGTCACCAGGATCTCGGGGCTACCAAGTTACCCGAGGTATAGCGTCAGAGAAAGCACCTATATTTCAAGACAAAATCTGGGTCGTCCAATCCAGTGACATGTGGCACAAGATCTAGTCACGTCGGCATATCGACATTCGGGAGTTCGAAGGGTAAAAGTCCCTTGTCTTCTCATGTCTCGAAACCCCGAATCCCGAAGTGCCGAAAGAACCCAGAATCGGGCCCATAGTTTTGGCGCCTGGTCACAAAGGGGCAAGCATGGAGGAGGAGCACTTAGGTTTATCATTTGGAAAGACAAGTCCTGAAGAGCTGAGAGCGATCTTAGCCGTTCATCTCGGAGGGGCACGTGGTGCGCGATTAGGCTCTCTCAACATTTTTCCCATCGCAACTTTGAAAAGGAGGGTTCTACTCCTTCCTATCCATAAACCCCAAACGCCGAAAGTGCCTTTGAAGGTAGGCACAAGGTCACAGCCCGAAGTTGCTTGGAGGCGATAGTAAGAGTTGCGCAAAGGGATGAAATGCCGGGTATAGCTGCAGAAGGGATCACCATGTCCTCCAGGTTCCAGTTCAACTTGATCTGAACTCTGATACCTGCTCGGAGTAAATGAAGAAGAGAGAGGGTGGTTGAAACCTCACCTCACTCATTAATTGTAAGGTATGGATGTCCCCGTGAGAAGTCTGCCCGAGATGGTCCCCTGTACTGATTCTTTCCACAGAAGACATGTCAAGTCCTCGACTCACCAGGGAAGCCTACACATGCTAATTCAACATTTAAGGGCTTAGCTACCCCCTGGTGCGAGCCATGCAAAATTAAGGTGGCGTATGACAGAGGAGTGTAGGCCAGATTTGATTGAAGAGACGCATCATCTCGAAATTCTAGGAGGCCTTTGATGGGAAAATGTTTAGGAGTATATATACTTTGTTTTGATATTTTTCAGAGGATCGATGGTAGAGCGAAGCTCCCGATTGTAAAGTTTTAACAGACACTCTAGTTCTCTGGTTATGCATATGTATGTAAGATTTCTTGTTTAATGACAGACAGTTTTCTTACCCCATCTAGTTTTCATCTCATACCGAGAGAGTTCATGATTGACAGATTCACATGAATTATTACAATTATGTTACGGTAAAAGATTTATTGTTGCATTGTTGTATTATCTAGTTTTCTGTGTTTAAACGTAAGAAGATCTTGCGTTTAGATGTTTTCTTCTACATTTTGTTAGAAAAATGATGTTTATGACAGACCTTTGCAGTTCTCTTATACAAGTCTTCCCCCTACTCACCCTTACTACTACTCACTGTCTGAAGTTTATCTAAGAGCTCACATGTCCATGCATGCCTGGCCTAGTTTCGGAGTTAGAACAACATTGTTTTGAGTTAACTTCCATTCGATCACCCCTTTGTATAAACAAATCGTGACATAAATTGATGGGCGTCGGGATCTGCTCCTGCTGCAATCTAGGAGTGAATTTTGATGCTAACAGAGTTCACTAGTGGTATCTCTGGGGATGAGATCTCATCGATATCAATGATCTCCGGTCTGGCCTGGTTCAACAGACTTCGGTGGTTCCATAGTGGTGAGTGTTGAACGTCTATTGACTTTAGAGGACTATGGTCTCTCTCTGTTCGTTTGAGATGCTATTTCTCTCTCTCTACTCTCCTTTCACGAATGAGAAAGTTTCTTCTGTGCTCACATGTTGCATGGGCTTGTCATGAAGCTTATTGAGGACACTTCCTCCATGATGCGATCAATGCACCATAATTGTGGGCTCAATGCATTTTTGGTAGTTTCGTACTTGACATTACACTTCTCTTGTCGTTTCTAGTTGGTGTGTTTAATGTGACGTTCCATCAATCCTTGTCGTGCCTTAATTCCTCTTAGTGTTGTCATGTCATTCTGATTTTTTCGAATTTCCCTTTCCCACTCGTTTGTCATAGGAATGTAACCATTTCTCTTGCCTTTATTGCATTCGTTTTTCGAGCGTCCTGTGGCTTTTCGTTTTTTTTTTTTGTTTTTTTATTTACTGTGCAATTGGTGCTCGACTATCCTTTTACAACTTTAGTTGGCTCCCATTGATAATTCCTCTAAGGTCTGCACCTACTAAATATATTAACTATATACCTCCACCATTTGTTACATATTTGACCTCGTATGGTCCTAACCAATGCATTCTTAGCTTTCCTGGGTACTGAAATGATTTTCTATCATAGAGCAATACTAGGTCTCCTTCCGTGAAATTTTTCTTCTTAATGTGTCGATCGCTCCATGATTTGTCTATGGCCTTCTGCACTTGTTGATGGAATCCTTCCAGGATTTAGTCTTCCTCCATTGCCAACAATTGGTTCCATATTTCCTATATTATGCCGCGTTCTATCATTTTTGTGATAGTGGCTACACATAAGTTGGGTACTAAAAATTCTAATGGCACTACCTCTTCTTGACCGTAGATGAGTTTGAATGGTGTGTTCCCTATCAACTTCTTACATGTCATCCTATACGCCCATAATATTGTTGGTACTTTGATGTCCCATTCATCTCTGTTGACATTACATATCTTTGTCAGTGCATTTTCTAGAATTTTGTTGAAGGCTTCTACTGTGCCATTCGCTTGTGGGTGATATGGTGTGATTTTCTGGTGGTGAACTTCAAATTCTTTGAGGATTGTGCAGATGGTTCTATTTATGAAATTCTTTCCTTGGTCGCTCATAAAAACTCTTGGGAACCCAAACCTAGTAATTACTTGTTCGAATAAGAAGTGTACAATGGTCTTTGCATTGCAGTCTTTTATTGGTGCGTCTTCCTCCCATCTTGTTAGGTATTCTTTCGCGATAATGATGTATCTTGCCCCAGTTATTTTGGATGGTGGGTTAATAGGTCCCACAAAGTCTATTTACCATTTATCAAATTCCTATAATTTCACTTCCAGTCGTAACGACATCTCGTCCCTTCTATTGGGTTTTCCTACCCTTTGACAGACATCGCATCCCTGACAGTACTCTTTTGAGTCTCGATGAATTGTTGGCCACTATAATCCCGCGTGGAGTACCTTCTGTGTGGTATATTTTCTTGCATAGTGTCCTCCTACCAATCCCTCATGGGCTTCTACTAATATACTTGGTCATTTGTGCTCTAACACGTACCTTCATAAAATGCTATCTGTGCCCATTTTATATATATGTCATGCGATCAGTTGATAGTCAGCTCAACAAACTACCAGGTTCTTCTTCTATGTGGTGGTATAATATTGTGGCATGGTACCTGTGCTCAAGTATTGTATGATCTCTGTGAAGTGGTCATCAACAATCTATACTAAGAATAATTGTGCATTCAAAAAAATTTCTTCTAAGCTCATGGGTTATTCTCCATTTGTGACCCATGATAGGTTGTCAGGTCTTGCATTTAGTTTTCCCAGTTTTACGATTACTTCGAAGTAAAATTCCTGAAATAATAGTAACCATCGACAGATTCTCCCCCCCAACACTAGCTTGTTGACTAGGTATTTTAGGGATGAGTGATCTGTAAACATCTTAAAATGTTTTCCCAATAGGTAGTGTCTAAACTTATGAAGTATATAAACCATAGCTAGGCCTTTTCTTTCCATTGTGTTATAGTTCTGTTCTGAATCAAATAGTTTTCTTCTTGTGAATGTTATCGGGTGATCGAAGTCTCCTTCTCCTAGCTACACTAATATAGTTCCAAGTGCTATCGCTGATGCATCTACATGCACATGGAACATATTTCCCCAGTCTAGAAATACTAATATTGGTGCAGTGACCATATTTTCCTTGATGGTATCCAGACCGTGTTGACACACGTCGTTCTATTGGTACTTTGTATCATTCCTTAGTAGTTTTTCCATTGGTGCTATGATCTGCGCATATCCTTTGATGAATTTCCAATAGTATCCTGTGTGTCCTAATGTCGTTCGTAGATGACAGACTTTTTTTGGCACTGGTAAATTAACGTTGACTGTGATCTTTGCTGGATCGACTAATAGCCTTGTTTTCATACTATATGACCCAATAGTATCGCAAACAGTGTTCCAAATATACATTTATTTATGTTTAGTGATATCTGAAACTGTTTGCATCATTCTAGCATCAAGTGTAAAACTTCCACATGGTTTTTCAACAGACTATAGACTATCCAGTCGTCCAGGTATACTTCAAGAATATTGCTGGTGCATTCTTCAGTCCAAATGGAATGACTGTATATTGGTAAGATCCCCATTCCATCGCAAATGTGGTCCTGTATCTGTCCTCTTGTGCTATCTTAATCTGATGGTAGCCTAAGAATCCATCAATGAATGTGTAAGCTTCGTGTGCCCCCACATTCTATAGCACTTCATCCGTAAACAGTGTAGGGAATGGGTCGTGTAGGCATGCATAGTTAAATTTCCTCAATTCGATGCATATCCTAATCCCTCTTCCTTGTTTCTTGTCCTGTACGACCATCGAGCTTAGCCATTTTGATTCCTCAACTTGTTTGATTATGCTGACTTCAAGCATCTGATCGATCTCCTCTTTAAATTTATGTTTATATATGGGGTTTAGTCTATATGGTCGATGTCTAATCGGTCTCACTTCAGGTCTGAGAGGTATTTTTATCTCTCCCATTTCTCCTGCTATACCCTTCATCTCTATAAATGTTGTAGGAAATAAGTCGTTGTATTCGTGCAACAACTCGGTAATGCTTTCTATTGATGGCTCATCTTAGTAGTCTCCAATGCTGGCCATTTTGGGATGTTACATTGTTTTGATGTTAACTTTATTTACCTTGATTGGTGTGGAAATAAATAGGGATTCTATGGGTGGTCTCTTCACATCCCTTTCGCCTTCCACTTCTTCAATATGAATGTCGCGCGGATCATATTCATCTGGTGCTTCCTCCTGTACCTGGTAAAATGACAGTAATTCCTTGAATGTCTTCTTATTTCGTTGTTGCTCTTTGGTAATAAGTTCTATTTCTCATTCTTCAATGAATATGACTCCTCTGATCTGTTTCAGGGCTGCATCTATGTTGGGGTTCTCATGCTTGAATGAGAAAGTGATGGAGATATTCTGTTGCAATGTCTCCCATGTTGTAGTTCCTTTGCCCAGTTCCTGATCTGTATACCAGTTCGATGGTATGCCTTCTAAAGTGTGAATAAAGTGGTGAGGCCATTCCTCTGATGGTGTCAATTTCCATAGCATTTCACACTCCTCCAAGTGTGTCACTGGTGTCCCTCATCCTTCATATCTCTGTTGTTTGTTGTTTTTCTGTTCTATGCCTAACCTTATGCACAATAACCACTTACATTGGTACCAGTTTGTGATAGTCTCCTTTTGTGCGCCCCACCATCTCGCGGGTGTGGCCTTGAGTTCTAACTCTAGTGCTAGTAACATCTAGTTCTCTATTACTTTATCTTCATATAGTGTCAAGAATGTTTCCAAATCATTTAGTCTGTGGAAACTGGGTGGTTTTTTGATTTCTATGCCTATCCACTGTATTGGGCGGTCTATTCTTGCACATCTTCTCATAGATACTTCGTGTAGTCTCTGCTGCCAGTTTTCTAACCCAGTGTCTAAATCTGTTGCACATGAAGTAATACTGCACCAACTCAGTACCTAGTCTGCAGTTGGGTTTACATAATCCTCCTCGCATGAAGCTTTTCTATACAAATGGCCGATTTCCTCTAAGTCCAGATGTTAGGCTCCAATCTACTGATGTAAATTAGAGTGCAAATGATTGTCAATCCAGTATTTGTAAGACTTAGAGGCACATCCAAAATGTATGGATTTAGAGATAATCTTTTATTCTTTAATGGGAATAAACAAAAAACTATTCTAAGAGCTGAATATGGAAGAGATGCTAAGCTTCTGTTCAAAAGTCCTATTCATAGATCTCATGATAGTAATCAACAAATGTTTTCCTAAAAAGTATTAACAGTAAGCATTCAAAAGATATTTAAACTACTTCTAAGGCTTATCAATGCTAGAAAGACAAAACTCTTATTCAAGAGACGCATTCATTGTCTTCTTCCATTCATTAGAAATTCTCACCAATTCTTGCTAAATCAAAAGTACTAAAAGCGTAAATAACTCAAAAAACATTCATGATTATCCTAATGCTTGAAAGAAAAACACACATTGAATTCTTATTCAAGAAATCATTCACAATATGAGTAAGGCTTGGAAACATTAAGCATATTACTTAGCTATGGAATTCATATAACTACAACAAATATTTAACTCATCTACAACAAGATCTAATCTAAAACATGTATCAAAGATTACTTGAAAAGAACATAAAGGAAGAGTGTACTAGTTTGGCAAAGGGGGCCCTCCAATGCTTCGCTTGTACACTTGAGTTGTCTCAGCTAAGAAGGAGCTTCCAACATAATTCACATCATCATTTCATAAACATTATCAAGAACAAAACACAGAACTGTTATCAAGATTGCAAATTCCAAAGTTTCTTCATTCACATCACAAGGGTGTCATACTAGTTTATGCTTTAGAGTATTTATACAAGAGTTTTGAAACTAATAATGCTAATAAATATCCTAAAGATCATGATCATATCCATAACATATGCTAGGAAGGTTGAATACCCCCTTCAAATCCATAAAATATGAACAAATTCCAAGAAAATCTAAAACTGTCCATGATTTTAGGCTAAAACAGGGTATTTTCTGCTGAAGTGGCCTTGTTTGACCAGCGTTGACCAGACACCTGTAAGGCTCATATATTGAAGATGATAACTCATCATCCATCCTTGTACATCAAGGATCACGACCCAAGTCTTATATTTCGCCCAGCTATCTTGCAAGTACACGAACCTAGGAGCAATTACGGGATTTAGTCAAATCCTGTAATTTCTGAAAAATTTTCAGTTTTAATGCAAAAAATTTGAAAACTCAATTCTTAAGCTAAAGAATGATAAATGTACATTGCATAAGCTATTTCATGGAAAATATGGAATGAAACAGAGGCAAAATGGATGGTTTTGGAGGCAAAATTATAGTTTATAGAGCAAAAAGGAAGCATACAAATGTACTTAGCATCTCCCCCAAGAGGAAGACTTTGCATGTCCTCATGCACAAAAAATGTTCTTGAACCTCTGTCAGTGATCTTATTCCACCTCTGATGCCTGTAAGAATGTCTCCACATTAACCTGAGCTGTATGAAGAGCTTTCATTCTTTGATATTTTTCTTTATATGCCTTCTTCCGTTGAAACCATTTATAGGCTTGTTTGGAGATTAATTTGTTTTTCTTTTGAAGCTTCTTATTCTTTTTCTTCAAGGTTTCATTCTCCTTCTGTGTTTTATGGCTTTGATTCCTTAACATTTCATTATTTGTTTTTATGTATCTTTCCAAGACTTCAATTTCCTTAATTTTTCTCTTCATTTTCTTCATTTTCTTGTTTTTCTTATCAAGTTCTGATGTGGACCCACCAGCCACTTCTTCTATTTGAGTTTCTTATTTCATATATTTAATTAATTGTTCCACATCTTCTCTCATTTTCTCATATGTGGAAGTTTCTTGTTCTTCAAAATCATTATTTTCCAATGATTGTGCCTCCAGAGTCTGAATATGTGCATACTGTGCTTGTTGTGCTTCATCATCACTTTCTTGTATTTGTCCTTTTTGAACTTGTTGACGTTTCCTTGATTTTCTTTCATATGTGGTAAAAATCTTGTCTTTTTCCTCAAATTCTTTCTCCATTTTCACCATGCTTCTTGTTCTTCTCCTCCCCATAGGCAGTTTTGAGATTGTTTCCTTGGGGTTCTGTATTTCTTCCTCATCATCGGTCACAACCAAGATTTGTTCCTCTTTTTCTTCCTCCTTTACTGTTTCAAAACCATTTTCAATGATAAACTGCTGCCAAGTCAAGTTCTACTTCTGTAATTCATATATGATGATAATTTTAATAAATCCACAATGATATAGACTCTTTTCTATATTCCTCCCTTGTTTTTGAACGTCCTTAGCCATCTTAGAAAGGCTTTGTAGTAGAAAATAGGGCATGTTAATTTCACAGTCACCTTTTAAATGTTGTAGCAGCTTGATGTGATGTAGCTAGATGATGCTAAATATTCCTTCACAAGTTATAAACTTTTGTATGAGATAGGATAATTCATCCCAAGGATGAATCAACCAACTCCTTGGGATTCCCTTCTTCCAATTGACTGTTTCCACCCTAGATCTGGAAATAAAAGATGCCCATGATTTATCTTTAAAATGCTTAGTTTTAAAATATCTTTCTCCTGTTTCAGGAAGTCCAATGACATGTGCAATTATATATTCAGAGATTCTAATAGTAAGGTTTCCAACAGTAGCCCTTTCCCCATCAAATGAATGAGCAAATTCTAAAGCAACTTCCTCACAAAATCCATCAAATTTCTCAAAGAAAGGTATCCACTATTTTTTCTCAAGAATTTGTATACAATCCTTATGAATTTATGATGTATCAAGCTTCTCTGGTTCATATCTAGACACCATTCTTTCAATTTTTTTAAGAGCAAGACCCTAAAATATTTTCACTGTTTATAAAAAGGAGGTTTATTCTTGTCAAAAGTTTCAACCTTGCAATTTATTTGACCAAGATTTTTAAACTTGCAGACTCTATTTGGATTTAATTCTGTGACTGGTCTTCAATAAGATTTTTTTGTTCAAAAACAAAGAAAATCTCATATTTTTCAAATTTCTAAATTGCTCTCTTTTCTTCAATCATAAAATTTTTGATGCAAGGGCATACCTGGTAATTCGATAAAAATTCTCAGGCTTCTTGTTGAATCCCAGCTCAATTTTCCTTCTTACAATCAATCTCTGCTAGAAATGAACTATTTATGTTCTCAAAATGTACCTTAGGAAGTCGAATTTTGCACTTAGATTTACAATTATTTGAGTTCGAACTTACCTTTCACTGGCCGACTCCTACTTGAATACGTTCTCTTGCCTTTTCTCACCACGCATCTCCTTCAACTTCCACATTTTCTTCCACAGGGCGAGAATGTTGTATGTTGACAGTGAAATTGTCAACATATAATTCGTTATTTATCAGAGATTTCGGGATAGGAAGGCGTAGGAGGGAGCAATTTGCTAGAGCGTAGGGATTCTTTGTTTGGAATGGCGCTAGTGTGTTTGAAATAGAGCATGCATTTTGAAATGAAGGTAAGTATACAAAGGAGTGCATCAGCAGTTTGAGTCTAGGGAGCGTTCAAGTGAGACACAGCACATGAAAAGAGTTTAAGTCGTAACACATTTTAGGAAGGGAGAAAAATCGTTGTGGAGGAAACTTAGACAAGGGTTTTTATCATTTTTTTTAAAATGCATTTGTACAGTGATCATAGTTGAAGGTGTTATTTTATTTGTACCTTCATACTTTCTCTCTTCCTTGTAATCATCATAAGAAATGTTTTTTTTTTTCTAAGAAAATGTGTTCATTTGACTTATAACTCCCTTAATTTGTTTCCTTGAGTGACCATCCCCTTTGTCAAGAATAAAACCTTCTTCTTATGACCCCTTTCTTTAATGTGTATGAAAACAACCATTCATTTATGCAAAAAACAATTCAGTTTGTGTGTATGCAACTTATATCTTCATAAAACAGAGCGTTTACATCTCAAAAACAATGTGTTTGATTTTTTAAACCTGATCCTTTCCTTATAACTCCCTTGGAGACCAAAATTGGTTCCTTTGAGTACCATTTTTTATGCTTTTGAGGGTATATGAAAATGGAGTGATGAAAAGATGATGTAGGGAAAGGGAAAGATAGGATATTTATCATTGCTTAGCTTATGAAGAATTTTCCAAATTTAAAGCATTAAAAAGGAAAATGTATACTAACTTGTTTGCTCATTGTGTTTGTTTGATTGAAGTTGGCTGGAATGTTGCTATAAGTCTTTCCTCTTGTATTTATGTTGCTTAGTATTCTTCTCAGGTTCCTCTGCTGAATGAAGTTGATATTTTTCTCAGGTCCCTTTGCTGAATGAAGTTGATATTCTTCTCAGGTCCCTCTGTTGGATGAAGTTGATACTTTTCTCAGGTCCCTCTGCTAAATGAAGTTGATATTCTTCTCAGGTCCCTTTGCTGGATGAAGTTCCTTTTTGAAATGCATGTTGTCATCTGTAGAAGGCTTGAAAGGTTTTTAAAGAATTTTCAAAAATGTATACATTATCCCCCTCAGCCTTATTTATTGACTTGTCCTCAAGTCTTGGAGATAAAAAATTATAAAACTTTTGAAGCTGTAGAATGAAACTAGAAGGTAATAATGATTTTTTTTTTTTTTTTTT
>JZKD02S2093144.1:30253-43563 GCA_000966675.3 Picea glauca | reverse complement strand
ATCCTAGCACAATTGAAGAAACAAATCAGCAAACTGTTTGACAAAATACCACAACCAGAAAACACATAAAAAACTTAAATGTTCCAAGCAAATCCACTTGGGAACATTACATTTGGATAGTCGGGAGGTTGATTAGTTTCAGAAATTCTCTCTTCATCCCTCCCATGCAGTCTCGCTCTAGTCCAAGCCATTCTGACAGCTTCAGTTGTCCCCCTCTGAACTTTTGGTCTGGAGGGGGGGGCAGCAAAGACATATCCTCAACTTCAATGGTGCTTCAAAAGGGAACCTCGGGGTCGCAGGAACGGGCAAGGTACTTCATGACCCTAGAGGAAACACAAAGCTAACCTACAAGTGGAGTATTGGATTGGCCTCCAATAATCAGGCTGAAGCTTATGCGCTTCTACAAGGACTATCATTAGCAAATACTCGGGGCATTCACACTCTCACTGTTATAGGAGACTCCAAATTAATAATCAGACATGCAAGGCACCAGATGATTCCTAATAACACTCAACTCAAATCCATCTTTCTAAGAATTCAACAAGAAATAAAGGCCTTCAGCAAGATTGCTTTTTCCACGTCCTCAGATCCAACAACATGGAAGCAGACGAACTAGTGAACTAGGCTATAAGGCATCTAATTGGCGCCATTTTGACTAATGGGACCCTCTCCCTTTCCCCTATCCCATGACTCTCTTCTCAATTCATTATGGAAAGAAAAAAGGGGGCCTGTATCTCCACCGGGACCCCCATATGGTATTAAACATTTGGAACATCGGCACTTTACAAACTTGGCATAACATTATCTCACAAATAGACACGAGGATGCCACATGCAGGGATCGCAAAACCACATGCAACCCATACACCACCCCATGACTTCCTTAACTACTCTTGTACCTCGCCTTCTTATCTTTCACTTCCTCCATTACTCCTAGACTCATGTGGGAAGGACAGTCACATAATGGATGCAATAGCCTGTACTAGTAATCATGGCTTTTGGTGGTTATTGAATGCAGGATCCTGGCCGTTTGCACCAACTTCCACTTGTGTGAAATATCATTTAAGGTTTAGCTCCATGGAGCATTATGGCAATTCTAGCTTGGAGATTTCTCCCTTTGGTTGCTTCTCAGTCGCCTTCCTCTGGTTCGCTTATTCCCTTCCGTGTCTGCTTGCTTCCATGGCAAGGGGATCCCTTGGTCATTACTTAAAGCGATTGGACATGATTGTGGAAGAGCTTGGCGGCCTGCGCACTACAATTCACTCGATGAAGATTCAATTTAGTGGTCTATTGTCACAGATATTCATGATTTTAGAAGTCTCAGTGCGGCAGAGGCAAAGCATTCAGCAGCTCAAAGATGAATGTGAGGCTCTCCGGTCTCAATTGGAAAAACTCCGCCTTCGGCCTCCCCATGGCTCCCCCCCTAGAATTGAACGTGGCAATTCGGAATCAGCATCCTCTCCAGCTCAGCAACCCCCTCTGTGGAAGTTGAATGTCCCCACCCTAGGTTCTGGTCATGGGTTTTGAATTAAGAATGGTCTTTCTTCTTCACTTCTAGCATATGAACTATTTTTGCATCTGCATATTGGGGATTTACTATAGGGTGTATACAGTCAGGCAATAGTATAAATGTCTATATAATTCTAGGTAGTTTTGAAACTCTTGTCTGTGCAACAATATGGTTTATATGGTTTTGGGATGAGCAGGTCCTTCACTCGCCCTATAATTTTGAAACTCTAACTGCTGTAGTGCTCTGGCTCTTCCTGGAGGAATTTTATATTAATACAAATTTCCCCCTTTATTGTTAAAAAAAATAGAACAGGTGTAAGATGTGAAATGTATCAGCAGAATAAGAGAATGAAAGATATACACATTAAATAAAAACAAAGGAAACCGTGTAGTATTTTTTCCAATAAAATAATACCATCAGAAAATATAAACATAAAAGGTTCTTTCGTTCAAAAGAAACATCTAGAAGTGCAGAAAACTGAAAGGACCAGCCAATTTAGCAGAATACCTCAAATGAACCGCCTTTGGTTCTATTTCGAGACTCAAAAATACGGCCATAATAACCAATTGTATATCCATCCCAATCAACCTTCAAAACATGAGCATGCATCACATGAGCTTCCTCAGCAGAGTTGCATAATACAATGAAATTATCTACAGAAAACAGACTTGAGTCACACTGTATAAAGTTCTTCAAACGATTGGTTCAAGAGAAACTATGAATAGGCTGCATTCTATTGTGATTGAATTAGGTACCTTTTCATCCTTTAAACAAAGTAAGACAAATCGTTTCATAAAAGTGAAAAATTTTCCATGACATGAGTCTAAGAAAGGAATTGTATCCAAACACTCTCAAATTGAATAGTATGTTTAAATTCCCAAATTACAGATTTGTTGTTCAGCTTGGCAAGAAGCAAGTTAAATGAAATGCAATTCAATGAAGCCCAAGAATTGAATTTTCCATTTCCAAAGTATACTCAGCATTGGAGATCAATAGCCATCCATGTTCTTAGCATAAGAGAGAAGCATTTTAAACTCAAGATTCCTGTATGCCCCCTTGAGCGTCACCTACTTTAATTCAATACGCACATTTCAGGAAATCCAGCAGAGTAGATTGCTTGATGAGATCCTAGGTTGTCTTTATTTTAATTTTACTTGTGAAGTATGATGGCAACGGTCTCAAAATGTTAGCTGAAATGTTTGAAGATATAGACCACACAATGGCCTTTAACCCATGGTTGGACATCTTTTAGAAATTTCAGACATATATCAACATAGACCACGGTGTTTACATCTTCAAAGAGTGCAAATCTGTAGAAGACTAGCCTACTTTAGTTTATGTTGATGTTTGTAGCATCGGACAGATACTTCCACGTTGGCTTGTGTCTAGCACGTGGAAGTCGTCTAATGCCTCTCAGGACTTAGGGAATTCACCTTAGTTAAGTGCATAATTAAAGTGAATGACCTTTTAGAATTAATGGAGATTAATTAAGTTAAATGCCTAAGTTTTTGGCATTAGTAACTTAAATGACTTAAATTAAGTCCCAGCCATTGGATCTAAAAGTGAAGGTGAGATTAGATCTCAGCCTTTCATCACTTTGGAGATCTAGGGTTTTGATTAGTGATTGATTTGGTCAAATCTCAAGATTATAAAAGGCAGCCTAAGTGAGAAAAGGAGACACAGTGATGGTACACAAAGAGTGAGTAAACATTCAGGTGTGCAAAGGGACAGCAAGGGATATAGCAGCCAACCAGCAATATTGAAGGACTAATCTTGAGGTTTGTAGGGCTTGGCTATTTGCTGATTTGTATTTCCTCTAAAGAGCCATTATCCCGGGACGGAAGCCCTGATTGTATAGCAATAAAATCATCACAGATCTGGTTTTCCGAAAAGGGTTTTTCCAAGGGTTATTTACCCAAATATCTTGTGCAAATGTGTTTGGTTTTTATTTAATGCTTCTGCTGAATTTATTGTTAATAACCTAGATGTACTATTATTCAGTAAATGTGTTTTGCTCGGAATTAATGGTCGGGTGCTAGGTTAAGAGAAATTAACAGTTTACCAGTTAGCAACATTACAGATAAACTTAACACTATATGGTGTTATATCATATTTATATATTTACAAATGCTAATCGTGGGAATATGATCATGCACCAAAACAAAATACCTAGAATGCAGAGCCAAAACTATAATTTTTACCTCTTAATCATTGGCCAATTTCTAAACATTTACTTAAAAAGACATGAACTTCAGTTGTTTTTTAACTACAATTTTTTTCTGTATTTACCTTATTTTCCTACAATGAGCAGCATAGTCTATAGAAACTCGGGAGGGTTGATGTCCTCTTTCTTTTGTTACCCTGGCTAGAGATGTTTGACTTTGTGCATTAGAGAGACCACTCCACTCCAATGCCAAGGATGAACGGGTTTACTAGAGCCCCTAGGCTAATCACCTCTTTCTTCTGACCCATCTTAGCCAAGCAGTCAAACACCCACTAGATGTTGTAAATATTGGGATAGGCAGCAATAGACCAATCAAGCATTGCCTCTCACCCATACCACCTCGAGATCGACTCATTTATTCGATTCCAGAGTTCAACATAGAGCTACAGTAGCTCTCCTCCATGTCCAGTCCAAGCCCTAGAGGCAAGAATGTCTCACCAGGTTTGGTCCCTTCATGAGTTTGTCAGCCTTGGGGCAGGAGAGTTTTTTCAAGGTGTTCCCTACAACCCTCCCATGGTTAGTCAAACCACCTCCTCTTAGACTAGGGCACTCTCTTGACAACATCATCAGGGTATATAGGATGTGAATATTTTCTGAGGATCTATAGTCTGCCCAACAGGCCTGTCATTTGACCTCTTGTTGGGCCCTTATCTCAAGGTTTATCAAACTGTTTTTACCACTGTCTTAGGACAGTCAACTTGCTATCCACAACAGCCAATCTTAAGACTGTTTTGCTCCCTGCACAATCTGCATCGGCATATCACTACAATCTCATGTCTACATTGGAGGCATATCTCAGGCCATATCCAACTCTGGCTCGTACATATCTCAGCACATGCTTCACTGCTATCCAGTGAGTCTGTCTCGGCTGACTCATAAACTGACTGAGTACATTCACTGCATAGCATATATCAGGTTTGGTGTTAACCAGATACATCAATGATCTAATCAGTTGTCAATAAAGATGTGGATCAATCTCGCCTGAATCAGTATAAGCCTCGTTCATTTTCTTCAGATCCATCACGCCTGAATCAGTATAAGCCTCGTTCATTTTCTTCAGATCCATCACCATCGGTGTAGGCATGGACTTGCAGTCTATCATCTCGAATTTCTTCAATATCTCCACTGTATATTTTCCTTGGCTCAAGAAAATCTCATCAGTCCTCTGCCATACTTCTAGTCCCAAGAAGTAGTGCATCATACCCAGGTCCTTCATCTCGAATTCAGAAGTCAATGCACGGGTGAGGAATAAGTCATCAACATACATGACCAAAATCAGGCACTCGTCACCAACAATATGGTAGTATAGGTTGGGATCAGCAACACTCTTGTTGAAGCCCAAACTCATCAAGTATCCATCAATCTTCTCGTACCAAACATGAGGTGCGTTCTTTAGTCCATATAGGGCTTTCTTCAACCTGCACACATGAGACTCCTTCTCATGTATCACGAATCCATCAAGCTGCTCGATGTAAACTTCTTCCTCAATCTCACCATTGAGAAAGGTTGTCTTTACATACATCTGATGTAGTCTCCAACCCATGGATGCAACTAGGGAAATAGTCCTACGAATGGAAGTGTATCGGGCAACAAGAGCAAATGTCTCCTCATAATCTATTCCCTCCACTTTAGAGAATCCTCTAGCCACAAATCTCGCTTTGTATTTCTCGACACTTCCATCAGCTACATGTTTGATCTTATAGAACCACTTGGAAGTCACCACAGACTTCCCTTCCGGTCTCGAAACAATATCCCACACATCATTCTTCATGATGGACTGATACTCTTATTTCATGGCATCTTGCCAAACATGTTGACCTGTTGCTTCTCCATGACAAGAAGGCTCAGTATCAATGATGTGGATCATAACTGAAACATAACTCGAAAATCTATGTGGTCTCTTGCTCTCTTGGAATGTACCTCGAGGAGTTGCATGTCCCTCTACCTCCTGCAAAGTCTGTCGAGCCTAGGCAAGCCTTTTATGTCCTACTGCAATGTCTATAGCAATATCAACCGGAGCTACGGGATCAACTGGATCAATGACTGTCTCCCTCTAAACTACTAAGGGGGGAGAAGGTACTATCTCACTGTCAATCTCCATCTGAGATTCTTTGGATCTTCGAAAGGCTATCTCTTCCTCAAAGCTGACATATCTACTCACCTCAATCTGTCTTTGACCAGGGATATAGATCTGGTATGCCTTCGAAGATTCACTGTACCCCACAAATGTACCCTTTCTGCCTGAAGGGTCTAGCTTGGTCCTCTTCTCCTTGGGTACATGAATGTATACTGGACACCCAAATATCCTGAAGTGTCCAACCTCAAGCTTCACTTCGGTGAAAGCTTCTTCGAGAGTCATGTTCTTCAGAATCTAATGAGGACTCATGTTCTGAACATACACAGTTGTCATGGATGCTTCTGCCCACAAAATCATAGGTAGATTCTGATCATGTATCATCGCTTTGGTTGCCTCAATAATGGTTTTGTTCTCCTCTCTGCAACCCCATTCTGTTGAGGGTTATAAGGAACGGTGTACTCCTTCTTGATCCATGCCTCAATACAAAAATCACTGAAATCCCTGGAGGTGTACTCTCCTCCATTATCTAATCTCAGCACCTTGATCCTCCTCCCGGTCAGGTTCTCAACCTGAGCTTTAAACTCTTGAAATCTTGCAAGGACTCCATCCTTCGTCTTCAAGAAATAAATCCACGTCTTCCGAGAGTGATCATCGATGAAGAGCACATAGTACAAATATTCGTTCAAGGAAGCAACAGTCATGGGTCCACAAACATCTAAATGTATCAAGTCCAACATCCCCTTGGATCTGTTGCCACTACTAGGGCACTGTGTCACCCTTCTAGGTTTGAACAAGGCAAAGAGCATAATTTCCAAGCAAACGTCATGAAATGAAGAAGGATTCAAATACAACATGTTCAAGTGCTTCAAAAATCAAAGTGATACATACCATGATACTCAGACTCATTACCTCATGGAGCAAGACTCACAGCTACTTTAGGACCAGGCTGGTTTGATGGATACTGATGTTGGTGATATGTGGACTGCATTGAAGAAAAGAGGGACCCTCCGGGGCCATGCTTAAGTCGTCTAGCTCTCGGTACTCCATGTCTAGGACCTGTGGGCCTCGAGACATGATCTCCTTAGTTATCCCTAGCCTAGGGGATAACAAGGTCACAACCAAGCCAAACACCAAATTGGTGTATGAGAACCCCTTGTTTGTGGGAGAAGGGACCCCCTCGGAGCAGCGATTTGACTACTAAAGTCTACAAAGGTATACATACCCTACCCCCCTCTGGATTTGAACTTGTGACCTCCAAGGGGGAAACACGTGTTCTTAACCATCAAGCCCACTCAGGTTGTATAATAGCACAATAATGCAGCCCACTAAAATAATAGCACAAGAAGTCAACAACCTTTTCAAGTAATGTGTAATTAAACTCCAAGGTGAGCCTCCATCAAGAACAAGTTATCACAACAATCCACTAGATTGATGAAGAGAACGGACAGCTCTGTGAACATCCTCACTAATTTGTACCATGAAAATAGAAGTAGTATCTCCTAGTAAACCCCACCATAAGCCAAAATCATGTGTCAGTGTTAAGATGAACAACGTAATCATGAATCACTCACCAATGATATAACATTGTTAGTTTGTAGCTCAGAAGGTGTCTCAATTAAGCCTATGTGTCCAAGGCTAGCTGATGGACACATTAAAATACTCAAATCAACTTTATTTATTTTTGCCTAAGTCTAACTTGGGATTCAGAAAAAAAAATTGTTTTGAGCGCTTTGTGGGGCCCCAGGCTAGTGAGGCGCCCCAGGCTAGTGAGGCGTACTGTTGAGTGTTGTGTGGGGTCCAACCAAAGGGGGGCACCTCAATCTGAGCCATTGAAGGCTATGTTGGGAACACATCTCAAGGCAAAAAGGAGGTTGAAAGTGTAGTATTCCCAACTAAATTTTATTTTCGTTTCTTTCTTAGTTTAACAGTATGGGAAATTTGTATAAATAGTTTGTAATGTGAACATATTATCAGCAGTCTATGTATGGCTCTAAACCAAAGTAACAGGATACATCCAAACCCCCCTCCGTGTCACGTATCCTACGTGTCGGACACGATACATGAGGACACGTGTCCAACATGTGTACGGAACGTGTCTTGTTCACAGGACACGTGTCTGACACTTACCCTGAGCGTGTCTTGCACAGAGAAGTACTTGGGCTCATGTTTTCTCATGCAAGTTGGAGTTGTGAGGTGTTTTAGTGTGCAGTTAAGGGTTATTTTGCCTTACTAATGCTATTTAAAGAGGTCCCCACCACCTTCATTTCACCCACCCTAGTAATTAATGGTAATGTTAAATTCTTAAAGTAAAAGGATGAAAATGAAAGATAGAAGAGAATGTCACCTTTACACTTTTAACATTACCATTAATTGTTTCCGAATGTTTGAGAGTGGTTCCAACCTCATTGGACTTCATATGGAGAAAGTAGAATTTTAGGTCCCATTCAAAATTCAGAAAACTTAACAGTTTTCGGGATTTCAAGATTGGCAAGATTGCAATATTTCCACTGAATTCTATCATGTATGAGGTTATGGAACTGACATTTAATCAAGAGAACAAAACCCTTTATGTACCTGGATGTTGGTGGCATTGATTGTTGAACTCTTTTGCCACAACCCCAGTAAAAATGTACCCTTCACTCAAGTATAAACTCTTATGTTGAACTATTCTCTTTGTCGTCGTGTCAGGTGACTTAGTGGTGTATGTGCACACCAACCTTCGTCTTATATACAGGCAGAGAGAAGAGTGGTTGAAGGAAAAGACAAAGATGTGGGATGTGTTTCCTAATGATATGGGTTTGAACAATAGTGTTGAGTTGGCATTAGCCAACTTGGATCTTAATGAACTAGTGCTAGAGCCGGTCACTTTTGATGATGGTGATCCTCTTGAGGGGTCATCCTCCAGAGTCCACATCAACAAATGCACGGATTGCATTGGATATAGGGGAGGAGGATGGAGGAGAGAACAGTGGTAGTGATGCCAATCTTGATGATTATGACATGGAGGACAATTGGCAGTCATGACTCATGAGCTATGAGATTCTTCCATCTACGGTTCTAGTATCTACCCTATGGCTATTTTGTATTTATCATTGGAATTCCCACCTATAGTATCAGTGACTCTAACTCGGTATCTATCTACATTGTAATACATTTTGATTTTGATGACTTAATGAGATTGAGAATGCTACAGTTTATGATTCTAATTTCTTGTGAGTTCAGTGTTTGTCATTTGATCATCATTGATGTTACAATGTAGTATGTTACATATTTTGTATCATGTAAATCTTCTAGTTTCTAACAAAATATGAATCTTTATGTCTATATTTCCTTTTTGTATGTGTAATTTAAAAAAAAAAAATCAAATATATATTTTTTTAAATATATATAATATAAATGTGTCCTTCGTGTCCTGTTTCCGGGGGGTTGTCGTGCCTGTGTCAAATACTCGTATTTTCGTGTCCTCCATGTCCCGTGTTCACGTGTATGGTGACTTAGCTCTAAACTGTACTGCAGTCCAATATAAATTACCAACACAAGAGCTCCAATAATATATATTTCATTAAATAGGCAAAGCAGTTGATATACATTAAATATCCATCAAACATTTGCAAAAACAAGTATAAAGAACCTGTTACAGCTGATGTAGATTGAGTGAATTTTGAAAATCTCTGAAATAGATAAGTCTACGGTTTGGCTGCAAAAACGTGTCCACGCACTCAGCAATTGACCCACACCACTAAATCTATTCATGTTGTAAGGAAACGATGCCCTTTCATCAAGCAGAGGATTTATCCACACAAGAAATCGTTGCCACCACAAACAGAGTGTTTATGGCAGTTGAATGTGCCCTCAAACAACAATGAACTCAACCCTCTAATAGAGTAATATGCCCAGCATCCAAAATAATACGCCCAGGCTGAAGGAATCGACTCCCAACAGCTTATAAATCGAGCCATTCTCCCACATTAGCCCTCAATAGCATAAATACGATCCAGCACCAAGAAGAATAGTCTGACTTGAAATGACCCTCTCAGCACAAGAGAAAGATGCAGACTTGGTAGGAAATGTGCCCAGAATGAGGGAATTCAGCCTGAGTAAGTAAACTCGGCCTCTACAGGAGCAAGGGACTCGAACTCTACCTCAAATCTCAGAAAGTCACATTCCTCAGTTGACAGTTCATCCCACCATAGAAAATCGACCTCAAACACAAGAGAAGTTGTCCACAATAGCCAAGATACAGTTATGAAGTAGCTTGACCTCCACACATTCCAAAATCAACCTTCTCAAGCATGAACTTAGCCATCGACAAAGAGTAACTCAACTACAAATGGAAATATTAGCCCCAAATTATAAAAATCTTGCTGTCATTGAAGAAATATTCATCTACACTGAAGCACAATGAAGAAATCTATGTGATCTCTTCCCTAAATGACTAACTAGGGTGGATTTGTCTCACCACCACAGCCGATCTCTGAAAATCCTCCTAGTGTCTCCGTCCCAAGAGTTTCAAAACCACAATGAGCTCTCTCAATGAGAAATTAGAAAATACCAATGCAAGAATGAGAGCAGGCGCCCTCTTTTTCCCTTTTTATTCATTCATTGACTCTTTTGCGACCTTTGTACCTTTTAATCAATTTAAGTGACTTTTCACATTCACCAAAGTCACGTAGGCGCCTTTTTCCCACTTTACTCAATGTCACCTTTGATTTTTAATTAATTTCCCGCTCCGGTGACATTAATAAATAATTCCCTGACTATGGCCCACGGGAATTACTTAGGCCATTTCGTTTATTCGTCTAGAAGACTCATTTGGAAAGGGACATTACAGTGCTCCCTTCCCAAGATTGCTTGTCCTCAAGCAACTACAAATTTGGATGTTGTAAGATCTGATCACCCTCCCACGTGGCATCCTCTGCTGGTAAGTCCCGCCATCTAATGAGGTATTCCTGAATCACCCTATTGCGCAGTTTCTTCTCTCGGACCTCCAATACCTCCTTAGGGACCAGTACTAACTGCCCCTCCTCATCTAATGGAGGTAGCTCTACCGAAGTGGTGACCTGTTGTCCCAATTCCTTTTTGAGACATGAGACGTGAAACACATTATGGATTTTGCTTCCCTCTGGAAACTCCAGTTCATAAGCTACTTCGCCAACTCTTCGAACCACCCTGTAAGGCCCATAGAAACGTGGCTTAAGATTTTTTGTTCCGCTCTTCTTCAATGAAGACTGTATGTATGGCTGTAGCCTCAAGAAAACCAAGTCTGCCACCTCGAAAGTGCGCTCGACCCTATGCATGTCTGCATATAGCTTTTGCTGATTTTGGGTCATCTGTAAGTTGTCCTTGAGAGACTTGAGTATGTCCTGGCTCTCTTGGGTCCAATCCTTGGCTTTGGGAGCCATGTTGTCCCCAAATTCCAAGTCAACAAAAGAAGGAGCATCATACTCGTACAATACTCTAAATGGTGTCATACCAATCGACATGTGATGAATGGTGTTGTAGCAGTGTTCTCCCAGATGCAACCACTTCACCCATGTTTTTTGTTGCCCTGACACATAGTTACGTAAATATCCCTCAAGCCATTTATTCACAATCTTTGTCTAGCCATCTATCTGAGGGTGATAACTAGTGTTGGGGGTCAACTCTATGCCAGCCAATCTAAACAACTCCTACCAAAAAGAGCTGAGGAACCTGCTATCCCTGTCACTGACAATATATTTTGGTAGCCCATGAAGTCTGAATATCCCTCTGAAGAATAGCTCTGCTACCTGTGTTGCCTTATACTCTAAGGATATGGCAAAAAGTTTGCAAATTTGGTCAACCGATCGACCACTACATAGATACAATCTCTGCCCTGGACCTTTGGCAACCCTGTGATAAAATCCATGGATATACTCTCCCATTTCTACTCTGGAATGGGAAACGGTTGTAATAATCCTGCAGGATGAGTCTGCTCTGACTTGTTCTACTGACAAGTCACACACTCTCTTACGTGCTTTAGCATATCATCTTTGAGGCCCTTCTAAGTGAACCTCTCCCTGATTTTCCTGTAGGTTTAGAAATACCCTGAGTGTCCTGCCAATGGTGTATTGTGCATTGCCTCCATAATCTTTTCCTTTAGTGCAGACTCCAAAACTAGATATATACGGTCCTTGTAGTAGATGATGTCATTTACCACCTTATACCTGTCATCTTGTGTATTGTGGTCCATCACTTCACAAGCAAACTTGTTCTTGGAATATTCCACCACTAGATCGGATTTCCAATCAACTGAAATCTCTGTGAGCGAACACATCTCTGGCCTTCTGAAAAGAGTATCGACTACTGCATTTTTCTTCCCTTTGACATATTCGATGTCAAAGTCATAGGCCTGCAATTTGCTAACCCACTTCCGTTGCCTTTCGTTCAAGTCCTTTTGCCCCATGAAGTGTCTCAAACTGTTATGGTCTGTTTTAACCACAAATTTCCCACCTACCAAATATTGTCGAAACTTCGCCAAGGCATGCATGATGGCGAGCATCTCCTTGTCATAGATGGAATAAAGTTTCTCCCTCTCCTTGGCCTTCCTGCTCTCGTTTGCAATCGAATGCCTCTGTTGCATCAAAATTGCTCCTATCCCTCACCAGATGCATCGCACTCAAGCAAAAAGGGATAAGTGAAGTCAAGAAGTGTTAAAACTGGACAGGTGCTCATTGAAGAAAACTGAGCTACTATGAGGGTGCCAACTAAGGTCTGTCTTTGACCTTGAGATTGGCTCTAAGTTTCAATCTTTAAAACTATCTTTTGCTGCGTTTTAGGACAGCAAACAGTTGAGTTAATTTTTGCCCATAGTTTTTGTGGTTAAGTGTTCTTTGAGGTGCCCTTGCAAGTGTTTTCATAACCCAATGTTAACACATGTAATATAACTCAAAACAAGTAACGCTCCTCTACTCTTTACAACACAAATAAGTGGATCTGCACTCTAAGCATGCATGAAAATAGGACACATGTATTTTTGGTCAACATGACCCTAGATTTAACCCCCCCCCTCGGGGAAAACTAGTTTGGAATAAAAGTATATATAAGTGGTGTCTAAAGCATGAGATACAACAAGAAATACAATAGTATGGAACCTATATACAAAGCAAGCTCCTCTCGAGACTTTCCAAAGGAACCCGGAAGAAATGCGCCCAAGCTTAGTGCACCTCTTCCCCTTGTTGCCAAACCCACTCAAGCGATGTGCCCTTAACGCTGGTTGCTCTGAAGAAGAATCCCTTGCACACAAATGTGCTCTTGTGTGCTACCTCTCCACTAAAAGAAACAAATCTGCAATCCCTTGAGTCTAGCTCCTCCCTGCTAGGTGTGCGCCCTCGTCCTATAGTGCGCCCTCCTCCAAGCAATACTGATCACCACTAAATGATAGGGTCCCAAGCTCCCATAGCTCCTCCATGAATAGAAGTGCCCAAGTTGTCCTCTTCCAATGCTTCCAACCTCATCCTCATGCTCCCTCTCAAGCTCTCC
>JZKD02S2093133.1:29924-44804 GCA_000966675.3 Picea glauca | reverse complement strand
CAAAAACAAAAACAAGAGAAGAGATAAAAAAGGTATATAAGGAGGATATAGATAAAGTGGTAGAGGAAGAACATAGAAAGAAATATGAAGAGGCTAGAAAAATTGAAATAGTCCCAATGGACATTGATATGCATGACATATCAATAGTTGGTGCCAGTGGACTAAATTTGGGACTCGGTATTCCATTCATGACAAATGATGTACTCGACCTACAGAATTTTGTATAGAACAAAGAATCAAGACAAAGTTTACAATAACAAGAAAACAGGGTACCGGTAGCATAGAGAAACCCAATTTCAAACATTATACAGACCCCTATAACCAAACATGCTAGCAAAGATCCAGTATCCATAGCCTGAGTTCTATCCTTTTTTTCGAGCACGATAGAGGATAATGTCTAGAATATGCATCAACAAAATATTATGAATCAAGCAAGTATTAAGGAACTCTAGGAGAAACTTCAACAGGTGAAGGTCAACGAAGGTATCCTTGAGAGTTTCAAGACCAATGCAGTGAAAGGCATAACTAAACTATATGTGGCCTTAATCGACATGTATGCACACTTTCACATGTTCCATGACTTAGTTTCTACTATCGTGGAACAACATACAATGATGAAAACCAAGATTTCACAATTCAACACTATTTAATATGGTATGAACAACATTAATACGTGGATTGTAGAAAACCCGGATTCACCGACATAGCTCTACCACCCCTCCGATAGAGAAAGGAGAACCGACATATATGCACTTGACCACTTCCAAAACTTAGGAAAAAAGGAAGACAAAGATACTACCTGATCAATTGCAATTTATTCACACATACACAAAGTAGCACAAGAACTACTCAAGTCATGTTGATTTCCCTAGATCGAAGAGCTTAGAAAAGACCTTATAATGAAGGAACTAGTCGGCAAGGTACAATACAACACATGTAATAGATGAGGATTCATGGATGTAGCCACCTCAGTGATAATGGATTTCATAGAACAATGCCTCATTCAACCAACAAATCTCCATACCACGGTTCAGGCATTGATGAAAACATTGCCGAAAGATATGAAAACTCTCAATGACAATATGGTGATGCCCATGATCACCATTGAAGAAATTGCATATCATAGACTCTTTTCTTTGTATGATTAGTTGGAAATTTTGGTAGTTTACCTCTGGAACAAGAATACATAAAAGGAAAAAATAAAAAATAAAAAATTGCTATTATCTTCCCCCTATTTTGTCTTTTCTTAACTACTCTCAATTTTGTCTTTTCTTTGTACACTTGTCATCAAGAAGAGGGAGACAAAACGTTTTGCAAAAACTTATTTAGAGGAATGCAAAGAGTCATAAAAAAGTTAGGAAAAGGAGCATAAATAGGAGAAGGGGCGCATTTTGAAAGGGATCTTCAAGCATTGTATAAACTCAAGAACTATTTCAAGGACATATATTGTGTTAATGAATATTGAGAATCCCTTAGGGCCAAGTTTTTCAAAAGGGATAAGAACTTGTGTGTGTGGTTGGTTTTGTTGTGAAATTCTTCAAGTAGAATGTATGCAAATTAAATGGATTGTAAGAACAATGTTTGTTGATAGAATAATATGATGGACAGTATGTTTTATTACAAAATTGTTATTCTATATTATATTTTTAAGTCCTAAGCTCATAAGTTGCAAATCTATGCAAAAATATAATTTATAATTTTTTTCTTATATGTATGTATGCTCAAGTTTCTAACTTTGCACCTTCATTTCAGCTACCTCTGTGGAGTTTCTGAAAAAAATTAGTTTTATTTACATACCATTTGGTTACTATAGTTTTATCCTAGCTATGATACGGTAGGATAGATTAGCAGTAGATTATATTTATTGTCATACATAGTCTTTGTATACATATTTCCATTTCATAACCACCCACTTTCATCCTCATAATGAACAATGTCTTCGGGGCCAAATTTCATATGGTTTCCTAAACCACATAGTGTATAGTTTAATTTGGAGCGTGTGCCGAGTACCCCTTACTATTGTCGAGTGAATTCTTCCCCATCAACAACATTATAAATACACATTGATGCAGGTAGTGCAAGCATGTATGCAACATGATGGATCCTCTTGAATATTTTGACTAGTCCACAATATCTAGCTACTAGTTTTGAATAGTTACCCAACTTTAAGGAATTTCTATGGCATTTACTCTTAAGAACATATGGTCACGAAATTTAAACTCTATGTGGGTTCTTCCTTTATCAACATATTTTGTATTCCTACCCTCTGCAACCTTTAAATTCTGCTTTGTTTTCACCATCTACTCTTCAATTTCCCTAAGAAATTTTTCCCAACCACTACTCTATGTACTGGATTGTCCCAACTCACTAGTGTGTTTCAATTTATACCATATAATGATTCAAATGGTATCATCTTCAAATATGTATGATACCTATTATTATAAGAAAACGCAACGAAATGTATGTACCCTTCCCATTTTGATGGTTTGTCCAACACATACATTCTTATCATATCCTCAATCATCTGATTGACCCTTTCTATTTGCTCATATGATTTTGGGTGATAAGATGTGATAAATTCATATTTTCTCCAAATCATTTAAATAATCCCTTCCAAAAGTTTTATGTGAACTTGAGATCTCTATCAGGTACAATTTCCTTAGGCACACTATGTAGCCTAGAAATTTCTCTCCTATAAATATCTTCATTGTTAGTTTCCTTGTGACTTAGCTTCACTGGAATAAAATGAGAGTTTTTGGTTAGCTTATCCACCACCACCATGATGGAATCACGTTTCTTGATTTTCCTGGTCATTTTGGTTATAAAATCGATAGTCACCATTTACCATTTCCACTCAGGAATGGGCAATGGTTGTAGAAATCTAGTTGGATTTCTGTGTTTATCCTTGACCTTTTGATATTCTAGTCATGTGGTAATACATGCATCCACTTATTTCTTCATACGAGGACAAAAATATTGGCTCTTTACAACTACAATGATTTTTTGGTAACATGTGTGCCCAGAATAAGGAACATTATCCATCTCTCTCAACACCATATTTTCCAGCTTCTAATATTTAGGGACATATATGCTACCCTTGTACATGAGTATTTCATCCTCTCTTGGCTCATAATATTTAATTTTCTATCGATAATTACCTTGATGTTATTTTTCTTTTGTCTTTATAATGCTGATCTGATTTTGCAGTTTCCAAAATTCTATCTTTATATTGGATTTGCACATGTTAATGGTTGTAGCATGCATATCATGAACTCTTTTGATGAGTGCATAAACCACCTTGTTCTATTTTCCTTTGATATTATTTATATCAAATTCATACTCACTGAATAATTTCATCTATCTGATTTGTCTAGCATTCAAAGTTGGATATTCAAACAAATATTTCAGACCACTATGACCCATCTTCAACTCAAATTGCTTTCCCATTATATAATTCCTCCACATTTTCCATGCATGAACTATGGGTTCCAATTATAAATTATGAGTGGCATAGTACCACTCATGCCATTTCAAATTCCTTAACTCATAGAAAATAACATGCCCATTTTTGGTAATGTCTCCACCATGCCCTTCCTTTCAAGAAACAATGCACTGAATGAAAACTTCATTTGGATCAATAATCTTCAATATTTGTGCACTTGTAAATATTTTTCAAGTGATGAAAACTTTCTTCAAATTCCAAAGTCCATTCAAAATTTACACCCTTGTTTTGCAATGAAGTGATTGGGTGTGAAATCTTTCAAAATCCTTCAATAAATATTTTATAGTAACCTACAAGTCCCATGAATGATCTCACCTCTGAGACACTCTTTGGTGTTTTCCATCACTTAATGGATTTTATTTTCTCACAATCCACTACTATCCCTTCCTTTGAAATAATATGGCCCAAATAATGTATCTACCTATGATAAAATGACCACTTACTCATCTTGGTATATAATTGGTGTTTCCTCAATACTTGTAGCACCATTCACAAGTGTTGTTCATTCTCACCTTCAAACTTAGAGTATATAAGTATGTCATCCAAGAAGACAATGAAAAACATATCCAACTAATTCCTGAAAATTCCATTCATCAAACACATGAAGAGATATGATGTGTTTGATAGCCCAAATGGCACCATTGTATAATCATAATTTCCAAACCTTTTTCTAAATTTTTTCTTCATGAAATCTTGTTCTTTAGTACTCACCTGATGATAACCTGACCTAAGGTCAATCTTGGATAATATATTTGCATCTTTCAACTAATCAAAAAGATTATATGTCCTTGAAAAAAGATACATGTTCTTCATAGTCACTTTATTCAACTTCCTTAAATCAATGCAAAATATCAAGGTTCGATCCTTCTTGAAAAATAACATTGGGGCACCCCAAAGTGACACACTTGGGAATATATACCCCTTCTTCAAAATATCTTCAATTTTCCTTTGCAAATTCTTCAACTATGGTATACTCATCCTATAAGGAGTCTTGGAAACTGGGGCATCTCCATGAATGAGATTAATGGAGAAATCAATATCCCTCTTTAGTGGAAACCCCAATATCTCTTTAAATACATTGTCAAATTATTTTAGGAAAACATAGTCTTCAATATTTGGCAATTTATCCTTAGATTCCTCTTCCTTATGAGCTACATAAATTTGGCATCCTTTCTTAAATATTATTTTCATCTACAAGGATTAAATTTCTCTGATAAATACTACCCTTGGAATACCTTGAAATTTTCTCAATTTCCCTTATTCATCTAAACAAGTGAAATCCTTTATATAACAATCTAGGACAACATGATTCTTATCCAACCAATCCATACCAATTAGGAAATACAATAAACAAAAAGGTATGATACTAAAATTTTCCTTTGTGCTTAGTCCATTCATTTCTATTGGATAATCCTTAACTAGCTCATTGATTCTTATTTCATCTCTTTTAGCTAATTGAACTACCAAGATTTCCCATTATTTCTTATTTACAAATGAAATCCTTCCACCAACTTAGGATCTATATAACTATGACTAGATCCTTAATATTTTAAAATAGCTATTGGTTGATCATTGATCGTACCTTCAACCTCAATCATATGAGACTGAAATTCAGTTTGCTTGTTGTCCAAGGATGCATATATACTTGGCATGCTTCTGCTCATGTCTTCAATTGTATCATATTGTTGTACATTGTGAGCAATGTTTACTCTTCACCTCTATGAGGGAAATCTCTATACCCATGATCTCCTTAACATCCCCAACATTTAATAAGTTGTTTCCATGGCCTTTTTCCCAATGTTTCTGAAATTTTGGGATCATTTTGAGCTTGCTACCCTTGAGAACTATTTATGAAGAAAGGTGGATTATTCCCTTTGAGGACCTGCCATGTCATATACCCACACTAACAGAGTTTTGTATGAAATTTTTAGCAAGTTCAATACTTGATTTATCCTTAAAATCTTGAATTTTCTTTGGATCCTTCACACACCACAAAATAGAGTGCTTACCTTAAGAACCTTATTTATTTATGGCATTAATAAATTTTTTCTTGTCACGACCATACACATCAAAAAGTGTTTAAACCTCATGTTAACACCAAAACCAAGTGCTAGTTGTTAGAAAAATAGGACTGTGGAGCAATAAAATAAAACAAATGTGGAAACAAAGCACAGAAGATACACAATACAATAGATACACATATTTATTTGGTTCACCCAGTGTGGGATACGTCCACCAGAGAAATTGCCAGGTCCTTCCTTTATTATTATCCAACAAATGAAGGGATACAACCTACAACAAAACCTGATCTAACTTCTTCTTCTTTCGCTCACAGTCTCCTCTCTCAGAATACAATACTCGCCATTATGCATAGCCACAATACATTTCCCTCATAACAGAGGGTTTCCTTCTAGGTAAAAAAACCCTAACATAATTTCTACCATTAGATCTGCGACCTTATAATGAACGGGCCAGATTTACAATGAAATTACAATACACTTTTACAAGGCAATTTTTCCTTCGGGGGATTCGCCCCTGAACCCCCATCAGGGGATGCTTCCCCCAAACCCCTGTCGAGGGCCCGCTTTCTCCTAAACCTTGCAGCTGGGGGGATAGCCCCCACGGACCCCGCAGAGGGGGTAGCCCCCCTCTACACTCCCCCGCATGGAAGAGTGTACATACTTCTGGGGTGTAAAGTCTTCATGGGGTATAAACACTACTGAAAAACACAAGACCTCTGAGTCAAGAAGATAATCAGGCTCCACAACCAACACTAGTAGCTAAGAACTAAAATCTTGAGTGTTTATTCCTCCACAAAACCTGAGGTTATAACCAAGTGCTTAGCACGTCAAGGAATTAACTATTTTAGAACCATAGGATGTATATTTTATCAGATTACAATTATCAAACTTCGACCATGTGGATCACTCCAAGTTCAAACTTTGAAAAGCGTCGAAATTCAACAAACTATGACCATTCTCATGGTTTATCCCCTTCTTCTCTAACCAGTTCAAACATCTCTTATAATAATGTTATGGAGTAGATCCACTCTGATGACTTTTCTCTGATCAAAACACTTCCACATGTCTTCTCTAGAATCGTCGATCTAGAGACTTTGAATAGATCTATTCTTCCGATGGATGGAAAAAATTTCGTTGGGGCATTGGCGTCAGTGTATAGGAGTTAAGCACTCTGATGGTCAGGTATGATGAGTCCTTCTCCCACTATTCGACTCCGATGAACTAAAACCAGTCTAAAACTTAGTTCTAATGGAAGTCTAACATGTTCCTTCTTCTGGATCCATCAATCTAGTGTCTCTGAATATATTTGCACCGTCGATTAGAGTCTTTCTTCCACTAAATCGTCTGAATTTTTATCACTCTAAATTTTGTCAGAATCTGGTGTTTAAGCATCACAATTTATATTACAACTCTAAAACCTGCAAACAACACTTGGATATATTTTCTATTGGATAAGAAACTCAATCTAGTACCACCAGTTAAAATAACTCAATAATTCATTCTCAAAACTACAGAGATAAAAACAGAGACACGGAGTAAGATTAAACTCCTCAATCCAAAAAAATATTTACATTCAAATCAAAACTAGAATATCAAGTCTAGTTCTAAATACACACAAGAATAAATAGAATGTCTCAAACTCACTTCACATAAAAAATCTTCACACCTCTACTCATCACTCTATTGGTCGAATATTACCCTAATCAACCTAGTTTTCCTTCTATTTTTCCATCTTACATTATTTTTCAACTCTATCCATCTCTTTGCTCAAAGGCTTAAAATACACAAGGAAGGAGTCAGAACTATCAATTAGTTCAGATCATGACTACTCTCCATGATATTTTCACCTAATCCTAAGATCTCTCTAGATCTTTACAAAGTCTCTACATCTATGTTTTTAAAGCATATTTGATTACATATTAATCAATATCAACCCAACAAACTCTATCCTATGCAATCCTTCTATAACCAAATAAAACATAAGAAATTTCAATAATTTATTGTTAGGTAATCCACTCCCTTATTAAGTTCTAAGACCCATTAGACCTCTTCAAAATTATTGATTTTCTTGTGGGAATTCTCCTGCATTAGACTCCTAAGGAACAAAAATATTCATGATCACCTCATCATGATTCTTCCACTTGTTTAGCTATCCTAGACTCCAAATCTTATGTTGCTTCTTTTTGTTTGCATGACTATCGTGTTGTTGTATGCAACCTTCAAGGATCCAAAAATTTACATTATTCATGTACAATATCCTTGTTCACACTTTCATCATTTACCAATTGTTCATATCTGGAAATATTTATGTTGGTAATCCTCCTTACTAACCATGATTTCTTACCCTTTTCTTGATGCTGGCGGTTTCCCCCTTGGATTTGATAGTTTACTTCTCCACAACATTTTTTGTAATTACATAGGTTTCATGTTGATATTTCAAAGTAATTGAAACTTTGATGCATCCATTATTTACCAACGCCTATGTCTTGTGCCCCACCGTGTATTCTGATTTCATGTTCTATTATCAATGTCTTCTTATGCATCCAATATATGTCTCCTAGATCATCTAGTACATCAATCAACATCTCCTTAACTAGCTCCTCCATTATTTTCATTATCCACTTATCCAATGTTTGAATGGAATCCTTTTAGCATAAAAAGAAATTAATTCCTTTTGTTGTATGAGGATATAGAACCACTCATTTATATGTTGTCTCTCTGTTGCAAAATTTTTTCCCCGATCCTTTAAAATATGCCAATTTATCCTTGTATCCATGTTGTCCTTAACTCCATTGTCAACCTTTTAATTACCTTTCTAGGTAATCCTTTGGTATTCACTTCCTCCTTGGTTTGTTGACAAAACTTTTTCATTTTCTACAACTCCACATCTTTTGAAATACTCTTTTTCTTTAGCAATACCCAGTGTAATAGTTATAAGAGATCTTCCTTATCCATTCCAAGATTTTAAGTCATCTTCCTTATTTATTTCATATTTAAAACTCCCATGTTTTTGCACATATGCATGTTGGTTGTGGAGCTTGATTATCTTCCTCATTCAAAGGTCTTTGTTTTTCACCCTTGTTTATACCCCATGAGGACTTTACACCCCATAATAATGTACACTCTTCCACGCGGGGGAGTGTAGAGGGGGGTTCGGGGAGAAGCCCTCGAAGGAAAAATTGCCTTGTAAAAGTATATTGATTGTAAATTTGGATCGTTCATTATAAGGTCGCAGATCTAACGATAGAATTATGTTAGGGTTTTTTTCCCTAGAAGGCAACCCTCTCTTATGAGGGAAATTTATTGTGGCTGTGTATCATGGAGAATATTATATTTTTTGAGATAGGAGACTCAGAAGAAAGAAGAGGAAGTTACAATGGGTTTGTTGTAGGTTGTATCCCTTCGATTGCTGGATAATAATAAAGGAAGGACCTGGCAATTTCTTTGGTGGGCGTAGCCCACACTGGGTGAACCATGCATATCTGTGTCTCTATTGTATTGTGTATCTTTTGTATTTTATTTCCACATTTGTTATATTTTATTTCTCCGTGATCCTGTTTTTTTAACAACACACACATGAACATATTTCCAAGAACATTTTGTACTTCATCTTGCAAAATACATTTAATAATTTAAAATTTAAAATATGAAATCGTATTGTACTTCATATGTATATTTTCCTCAATTGTTTCCAAAGAATATTTTTGATTCTCATTCTGCTAATCTGCACATGACATAATGATTTTTTCATGTTCTTCTTCTACTTCATATTGTCCTATCTCAAAATATTGTCTCAATTCTGAAATTTCCTCTTTACTTTTCTCTTTGAATTTCATTCCTTGCATGCTTCTATCCATCCCTTCCTCTATAAGCATCATGAATTGTGATTTCATCTTAACTACCTTTACATTATGTTCTTCACCATCCCGAGTCATGCTATTCTAATTTCCTTTATTTGTTTTCAAAACATTTATTAGTTCATCAACTATCATCATGTGTTCATATCCATTAAATAAAATATGAAAAGATAATTTCATTATATCATTATTTGCTTGTCTTGGTTCACCATTCTCGAAGAATTCTTCATTTTATGTTGCAAATGTATAGCTTAATGCCTCATTTGTGCACTTGTCTCCTAAAACTGTTAGCCCCTTTACAGTCTACTAGTTATAATTTTCATCATTGTCTTCTTCACTACCAGTACAAATAACTTTATGATCTTGCGTCTTCCATGATGTATATTTTCCTTCATCCTCAAAGAATTTATCTCTACCTTCCTCGATGTCTTCTTATCTTCTACTCTTCATATTATCTTCTGGACTAGAAGCAATACCTTGAGTTGATTTCTCCCTATCATTTTCTTCCTTATTATCTTTACATGGTTCTATTTGAAAATAATAAATATGTGAGACATTTCTTTTCCTCTATTTTCCCAATTTCCATATATCTCTAATATTCGATAGAATTATTTCATAAATAATTAGGTAAACATTCAACAAAAGAAAATATAACCAAAAAATTATACATGTAGGCTTCTTTATTTCTTCATAAGTTTGTAGAGTTTCAACCTGAACTCCTTAGTTTCCTCTAGTTTCCCGAATTTCCTTTATTTCCATATGAGATTCATGATATTCTCTAATATTTTCTTCATGAAATGATGTTGAACCTTTTTATTCTTTAGCCATTTCTTGAGTATGTCCATCCTTAGAATCTACTATCTCTTGTTTCTTTTCATAGGCATAAATTTCCACTTCTTCGATTAATTCTTCTTTTGCAATTTCTTGCATTTGTTCAGCTTCGTTGGCTTGAGCACCTGCAATCCATTTGTCTCACTTGATTTTACTAGCATCCCTTCTTTATGTTGATCTGATAACATTATCATCTCATCACCATAATCATCCTCTCCTAGGATTGATCCTTGTTCAGGTTCACAAATGTGAACTTCTCTACCTGTCATTGATCTCTGTCTAAACTCAACTGCTTTTAGTTTCTCTTTCTTCAATAAAGAATTCAACATTTACCTATTCTTCTTCTCCAATGATTTGTTTGTTTTAATAAAAAAATTCATTATGTGCATCGATTTCTTCATAAACAAATGCATAGTAGGCCACTTGACCTTTTTCCTTACATTATAACATTGTCTATGGTTTCCATCAACCTCCTTCTGTAATAATTGTTTCACATAATTAAGTTGTGATTTTAACTCAACCATTTCCTTGTCAAATTCTTCATAACTCATTCTCTTATTTCCGTCTGCTCTAGCATACTATTCCCTCTGAATATAACTTCTTCCTAAACCCCTATCACTACTATCAATAGTCATCTTCACCTTCCCTTCTATGGGATTTCCCATGCCCACTATGAGTTTCAACCAAGCTTATTCCTTGTAACAAGCCTCAATACTTGCTACACCATGCCTCATCAACCTTTATGCTGAGCTTGACCCTTTGGCATCAGTAGTTATTTTATTTAGAAACCTATGAGAATCATCTTCTCCTTGCATGGATTCTGCACTCTAATCACGTTGTCTCAAGAAAAAAAATTATATTGTTCCCCACCTTCAAATATAAGTTGGAATTTTTTTACAACATCTCTTGTTGTAGGGTTCTTACTGACATAAGCTTCTCCTCATGAGAACTTCATTTTTTCCTCCTCCTTTTACTCTCGATTCAATTGAAAGTAATCACAACTCTCCTTTTCTTTGAGGGTTCCTTGCTACAATTCCTCCTTTAGTTGCTACTTGTCAACTAACATTTACAATGTTAATTAAACATGAAGATCTTCATCATTTATTAGAATATACTTTATTTCTACTACTTTAATGTGCTTCCAACCTCATTTGTTGAAACTCCTCTTATATGTAAATACCTTGTTAGATATCTTCATCAGCTTCCTTATGCAATTGAAAATTCACATATTTTTTCATTTCCAATTTCATACCATAGTTGCGCTCTAATACCACAAATGATGACCCACCGGGTCATATACTCATAGTAACAAATATTTGGACAAATATTTTAGAAACTTAAATTCTCAAGTTACCCTTAAATTCTTCAATCGGCCTTATCTCCTTCACACACCACTGCGTAGAGTTCTTACCTTAAGAACCTTCTTCAATTATGGAGCTAATCCTTTTTTCCTCCACGTGACCATACACCTCAACAAGTGTTTAAACCTTGTGTTTACTCCATAACGAACTGCTAGCAGCAAAGAACTAAATACTTGAGAGCTTATTCCTCCATAAGACCTTAGGTTATAACCAAGTGATTATCATGTCGAGGCCTTAACATCCCGTAGAACAATCAGAGTTCTCTTTTATCATTTTATAGTTATCGCACTTCGACCATGTGGATCACTTTGAATTCATACTCCAACAAGCATTGGAATTCAGCAAACCGTGAGCACTCCAATTGTCTATCCCTTAGTGCTCTGACTAGTTCGGACCTCTCTTATCAGAGTGTTCTGGAGTAGACCCAATTTGATGAATTTTCTCCAATAAAAACACTGCCACATTTCTTCTTAAGAACCATCGATTTCGAGACTTTTAATGGATCTCCTTCGTATATCTATTCTTTCAATGTATGAACAAGTTATCATCGAGGTATTATTGTCATGGTATTGAATTTAAGTTCTCTAATAGGTTGGACTTAAGAACTCCAGTGGTCAGGTCCAATGAGTCCTTCTCCTACTATTCGACATTGATGAACTGAAACCACTCTGAAACTTAGTTATAATGGAAGGCTTCCATGTTCAATCTTACAGATCCATTGATCTAGTGGCTACAAATAGATATGTATCGTCGATCAAATTATTTATTCCACTAAATATTTTGATTGTTTATCACTTTGAAGGTCATTGGATTATGGTGTTTAAGCATCACGATTTCGTTTGGGACTCTAAAACTTGCAAACAACACTTGGGTATGGTTTCTATTGGATAAGAAACTCAATATAGTACCACCAGTTAAAATAACTCAGTAATGCATTCTCAAAACTATAGAGAGAAAAACAAGGACATAAAGCAAGATTAAACTCTTTAATCCACACAAGGATTTACACTCGAATCAAAACCAACATATCAATTATGGTTCTAAATACACATAAGAATAGATAAAATGTCCCAATATCTGTTCACACCCACAGTCCTCTATCTAATGGTAGAATATTACCCTAATCGACCTATTTTTTCCTTTTATTTTTCCAACTTACATTAGTTTCCAACCGTATCCCTCTCTTTGCTGGAAGAATTACAATACATAAGGAAGGAGTCTAAGCTATCACTTATTTCATATCCTAATTACTCTCAATTACATTTTCACCTAACCCCAATATCTCGCTTGATCTCTACCAAATCTCCATATCTATCTTTGTCAAGAAGATTCAATTACAGATTAATCAATCTCAACCCAACAGACTATATTCTATGCAATCCTTCTAGAGCCAAATAAAACATAGAAATTTTAAATAATTTAAAGTTAGGGAACCCACTCCCTTAGTAAATTATAATCCTCCTTAGGCCTCTTTGAAGTGATTTATTTTCTGATGGCAATGCTCTTGCATCACCCTTTCTTCCTCTACTCCATCACACCTTTATTCTTGTCTTCCCAAGAGTTTTGGAAAGTTGGTCTTCCTTTATGGTTATAATAGAGGCACTTGTCTCTCTTTATTCCTCCAATGTGTTGGGATCATCATATTGTATCTTATCATTGAATATTGAGGGTAACGCACTCAGAAACCCTTGAATATTGATCTACTTATCCTTGATGAAGTCAACATACCTCAACATCTACAAGAATTTCCTCTCATACTCATCCATGGTCATACTCCCAAGGTGGAGTTTGAAAACTTCCTTCATCTTCCTATAATTGTAACATTTGTATAAGTATTTCTTCTGTAAATATTTTTTGAATTGACTCTAAGTGTTGTTCTTTTCATCAATTTTCTTTACTTGAAAAAATTGGTCACACCACATTGATGTTTTTCCCTTCAGCTGGTAGATTGAAATTATTCTTTCTTCTTGTGAGGAATAACTGTGGAATCGAATGTACTTACTCATCCCCAACAAAAAATCCTATGCATCCTCATATTCCTATGTTCACAATCAAACATAGGAGGACTTATCTTCCTCATTTCTCCTTGTAGTTCATCTAACCTAGACCTTCTTCTATGCTTTCTAACAAGAGATAAAATTAGACTTGTTTCTTCTCTTCCGAATGAGTGTTTCGGTGAGTGATGATGATATCTTCCATAAATTCTAGATTCCTCCCTTTTAGCATGAGATATTTGTTCTTTTGACTTACTTGAGTTTGTCTCCTTATCCACCTGCTTCTATATTATTTTTAAACCCTACAACAACATCATTTTAATGCCATTTTTTTACTCGCGAGATCCCATAAAATTATAAATATAATATTTATATTGCAACACATCTCTTTGAAGGATCTATTGTCTCCACAAAATTTATTATTTCTTCTTTTCCTTCTTGATGCCCATTTAATTCAGTTTATGCATTACCCAAGATGGCATACAACCCTCTGACTTCCTCCTTATGGTTGTAGGTTATCTTTGCATATTCCATAAATCTAGTATATCTTCTATTTCTACTATGCTATATTCATGCCCTTAATTAGTCAAAATGTCCATGCAAAATGATTTGTTAGACATAATAATCGAACAATTTTGTAAAATTATGCACAATTATTCCCTTTAGTGCACCAAAAATATTCTTCATGATTACTTGTGACTTTTGTTACACAATTCATATTTGTGGGTGCATATCTAGATCCTTCAATTCATTACCTTTCCAATGACTATTTCCTTTCTCCATTATAAGTTCACAGAAACAATTTATATTCATTTGAACTTTACTGGTTTACTCCTTTTGTACACTTTTTATTCTAGTGCAATTTATCCCAGACACCAACTTTTGTTACTTGTAGAAGTAAATCTATCAGGGTACAAGAAAACATTTCTAAGAGGAATATATAAAAATTATGACAAGGAATTCGTAACAAATCTCATATTATCAATCTGATGATTCAATAAAAAACTACAATAATCTAGAAATTACAACTTTGTCATTTTGTGCTTTCTCCTGGCTTAGGAATTTATCCGTGTTCAAGCATTCCTACACCAATGCCTTTGGAATTTTGACAAAATGTCAATTGGGCTCCTTCATTCTTTCATTTTCTAAAATTTTTGCAAATTTAACCTTCATTTGGGCGCTAGGACGTTGGCTACGACTTGCTGAAGTATCCAGTACTTCCCTCCTTTTAACACTAATTTCTACATGAATATTCTCTCTCATCTTGTACACTTTTAGGTACCTGTATTATAAATATGGATTGATATATTTATT
>JZKD02S2093122.1:33479-49110 GCA_000966675.3 Picea glauca | reverse complement strand
ATGGACTTCAACAAGGGTTTCCCAGCAGAAATCAACCTCCTCGGAGAGAACGTCTCTTGGACCCAGAAGATCGATTTCGAGAACCTCTGTTTCAGATGCAGGGTTTGTTTTGAAATAGGGCACATAGCCCGGAATTGTGAGAAGTCATCCGGGAAAATAAGACCATCCTGACGCCAAAGGCCCACTTGGTGGATAGGAGCGCAACCGGAGAAGCAAGCTGAAGCAAAGATCCCGCCGTCAGAAGCTGAAGGGGAATCCGTCTCCGTCCTCAAAGAACCTGTTAAGGGGGAAGACCCAGCGGAAGCAGCTCTGCCCAGGGCTTCAAGCCCAACCAAGAAAACCTCAAGCTGGGTCGATATTGATGAGGCAGAAGAAGTGCAAGCTCAGCCGGAAATTCATAACCAGGGTCAAAGCAATGAATGGCAGGTCATCACCAAAAGGAAAAAAAACGTCTATTAGCGGGAAGATGTAATGACACGAAGCCGCTCTGGCTCGTTGAAATAGCTATCAACAAGATGTATTCTGAGTAATGTGTAACGTTTCCAGGATTCTAGCAATTTTAGCATTGTATCTCAGTTTATGTAGGCAACATCTATGTGTAGCCCTGCCATTTGTAACCGATCTGTGGCTTTGCCACCATTAATATAATTCCTCTAATCGTTATCGTAAAAAAAAAACTAATAGTCTGGAGCCCGATTAAGGGTGAAATTGTGACGGATCATTCAGAAGGTAGTAATGGGCAGACCCAGTTGATATTCTATCAAAACACCAAATTATTTGGTTTAGGGATGCATAAACATGGATAAAATTACTAAGCTGGGAGAAAGTCCAAAGGGGAAAAGTTGTCATTTCCAGATTGTTGCAGATTTTGACTAGAGCATCAGTTTGACAATATGTCAGTTTTTGTGAATTCATTGTCAACTATTTTATTTGTGTCATGTAGAAAATTTTCCTTGATTCCTAATAGATTCACCTACGTAAGTGGAAATAGTTGGTGTTTAAGATTATTTGCATTAGGGAGAAAGGTGCACAAAAGGGGTAAATGGGAAATATTCAATTGCTTATAACTTGTTACTCAAAGCTAATATTTGAGAAAGAAAGTAGTCATTAGAAATATATTAGATATTAGAATCCAAATATACATTCATATTTTAGTCTTGAGCCAAAGGATCCTCAAGGAATTAGAAGAGAGGTTTTTGGTGAACTTGAAGGACACCATTGAGTAGAATGGAATTTTAGGAGGCCATAACTTTTGGCTCATAAATCCTATTGAAGCATGAGTATGGCCATTGGAAAGGTAATCCAAAGGATAATATGATAGGATTTATAATTTCTCCAGGGGAGCATCGGGTTTCTCCATAAATCTGTAGGAAAAAAGTGGAGCTAGACTCCATGAACCAAGTAACTACTCATTGTGAATATTCTTCCAAATAATGTCAAAGTCTAGAGAAAATTTCCTAAACAATAAAGGGGAGTTCTAAAGGAAATTTTTGGGTAAGGAAGAGTATGAAACTCATGACATTTCCTATTCATAAGTATAGAGGCACATTTGAATTGTAATATCTTAGCAAGGTAAAAAGGGGTGAAGGTTATTAACAAGGCATTGTTGATAAGTAGAGGAGCCCTCTAGCATAGAGTGTTGTGTGAAGAGATTACTAGCAAGAGGATAAGATTCCACAAATAAGGATTGTGTGGGTCTAGTCTAGATTAATCCCAAGGTCCATTGGACAGGGAAGAAGGTCAAGCTTGTGAATTTGGCTAAAGCATCGAAGAGATTCAAAATGAAAGTGCAGGGCTGTAGGGAAAGCGATGCAAGGTTGATAAAGGTCTAAGGAAGGGCATAGGAATATTAGTATTCAGTTGCTATAGAGTCTGAATAGATTGTAAAAGAAAAATGAACAGATGTTCTCACACAAGGAATGAATCCAATAGGTGATGAATGTTATAAACAAGTGTAGAGAGTTAAAGAGGACTCGATAACCTTGAAGGTAGAATGTAGTGAAGGCTACAAGATTGTTGCAAGAGAAGGAAAAAAAAGATATCATGAGATGAGGTGTGACTCATGAGTGGATGAGTCATCTCTATGTGCAAGCATGGGAATGCAGGAAGAAGAAATTGTTAGATATGATCTAGCAATTTTTGTCTAAAGTATCCAAGGCAAGAAAGTTTCCTCTGTTATTAGAGTGTGCAGAAAAAGCAAGGTATATGTGAGAATGGAGGAGTGTATAATTTCAATTGGAATAGAGTGGTCTTGAGTGGACAAGTAGTGATTCATAATGAATCACTCAATGAAGCAAAGAGAGGTATTTAAAATTGATAAAATCCAAGGATGGAAAATATTATTAGAAAGATGATATATTTGTTTAGATGTACCTATGTATGCCACTACAATACTTCAGAACTAGGCGTCGCTTGGAGTCTCTAATACTCATATTTGAGCGCAAGGTATGGAATATATTGGTGTACTCTAGAACTGTTTGGTCTCTCTCTTGTGTTAGGGACCTAACCTTCCTAACCCCTCACGTAGGTAGAATAATATGTTTTCTATGTAATAAAGGTCGACATTAGTAAATAAGGCTTATATAATAATGTGAACAAGTCTAATGTAAGGAGATTTAATATAAGATTCTTTTATAAAGATCTTCCTCTAGAATGTTCTTTAGAAGATAGAAATAGTATAAAGCATGGGAAATTTTTGTCTTGAGAATTATTGTAATAGATATCTTTTCTTCTAGAGGTTTCCCCCTCGAAGACTAGGCAAGTGAACTTGGATTTGTATCAATAAGGGTATCATTGTTGGTGTTGTTATTTTCAATATTTTGTTGTTTCACTGGTATTTGCTATAATATTTTTGTTTATGCTTGTTATAATACACATGGTATCTTACAAGTGGTATTAGATCACTTTCCTATGCAAAAATTGTGGGAATTTTTTCCAGTGTAAAGACGTGTACTATCGGTGTATTTAAAGCACAAAGATCTATCATTCATGGGTAAAACTATGGTTGGGGAAGACTACATGCAGAAAATATAGACGGTTTCATGGGTTACTCGAAACAAATGTTTCACCTTATTCGAAACCTCTGTAACCCCTATTGATACCCATTTGAGTAGTATCGTATCAAAAAAAAAATATACACAACCATCACTCCCACATGCCATCAAGTATATAAGGATTCCCCTAGGTCTCTTGAAACCATCTATAGATCAACCTATCAGTTGCCTGACTAGTATAGTGGCACCGAGAACAACACTCAAGAAGATTAGTCTCTAGTACCTACGTAATTGGGTAGTATGACTAAAAGTACGATTGAACCTTCTTAGTTGGTGCCCTAAGATATTGGGTCAAGTGCTACTATTCAACACCACACATATATAAAATAGATATAGCACATGTAACATCCCCACTATAATCCCCAGTTTAATTAATGTGTAATGCATATATGAATGTGGCTATGGCCAAGTGATGTAATATGTGAAATGTATTTTCTGATTTTAATAAAAATAATGTGATGTCAGATGCTAAGAATGTGGATAGATATGGGGGTTGATTAATACACAAGAGAGGGGAATTCTTAGGGAGTGTCTAAGAGGGGCCCAAGGGGGAAATGGTTCATGGGTATTAATTCAAACCCATATTTATAAATTTTATTATCCTTTGGGGAAACCTTTTATTTCTGTTTGAGTGTATGAGAGCCAAATCATTGAATACCTGTCAGAGGGTGGGTGTGAGAGTCACATCCCATAGTTATTGGAGAGCATGGGGATGAAGTACAATCAACATTGGGTAGAGTGAGCAGTTAACTATATTTGGAAAATAAAAGAAATTTGTATGGGGGGATTAGATAATTTTTCACATTCAGTCTTGGCATGAACAATAAGGAAAAAGAGAACTAGAGCTAGAACAAGAAGGCTGGGAAAATTTTGGAGCATGCTGGAGAGTTTTGGGGCTGGAAATTGAAGAGATGGGTTGTCAAGCCTGAAGAGTGAACTCCTGAGTGAGTTGAGATGTAACAACAATTGTTTGTTGTTGTTTGTTGGTAGATTTTCCTGGCAGTGAGTTCCCTTGAGTTCCTAGCAGAGAGATTCCTAGTTTTCTATGCTAGAGAGACCTTAATAAACAAATCAGATTCCCAATTGACTAAAAAAGGTGAAGGGGTACATTCCTTGGGTTGAGAAATTCAAGAGGAAGAGAGCTAGAGAAAATTTTGGATAGTTTTAGGAGAATACCAGTGGGTTGTGGGTTATTAATCTATGAGTGGACTGTGAGAGGCACCCTTATTTTATGGATTCCTAGACCTAGCTCGGGGGTGACTTGTTGTTTATATCTAGAACAACAAGTCTATGGCTGGGTGGAACATCCTTCCCAATAATTTGGTTGCCCAAACCTTATTTTAAAGATAAGTGTTTATCTATTATCTGAGTTTTATTATAAGCCTTATGTCTATGCATTTTACTCTATGAATGATAATGGTTTTGTGTGCTATTGTAAATGATTTATTAACTACATCCATGTTCATTTAGGAGTTTTAGATGCATTTAATTATGGGTATCATATTCTAGTTAATTATGTCTATAAATTGTGGCTAGTAAGCTACATGAAAATGAATTAGCATAAATGTTTTTATTTTTATGTGTTTTTCACGTAGTAATGTTCTTTAGTTAAGCTAGGGGGCATTACAGCACAAGGAAAACCCTTGTCTATAAGAACCCTAAAAAACCTAACCATGGGGAAAGGAAATGAACAAAACAACAATGGGAAGGAACTTTTTCCGTGCAACCTTACCTCCTCCATCATGGTTGTGAAATTCCTACACAATTTTCCTTGTTAACAATTTGGGAATTTTGTTACTGTAGTATTCTTCAGGTTGGAGTATAACTCCATATGAGTCAAAAAAAAAAGTATAGTGGTCCTGCCAACACCCTTATTCGGGACCTATCCCATTGGATTCCTCTCTTTTCCCTGATCGTCCTATTAGCTATCACTTGTAATATTTTTTTTTCATGGACCTACCCACCTTTATAGACACCCTTATTTGACACCTATCCCATTGAATTCCTCTCTTCACCCCATCCACTGTGATACCCCTCATATGTAACCCTTTTTTCTGTGCAGACCTACCTACCCATTTTTTGTCTCTTCACCAATGGCTCTCACTCACAACCAAGAAATCAATGCCTTGATTTATAACAACACCCATCACAAGGAGGACATCAACTACATTAATACCAACCTTGGCTCCCTCAATTCCTCCGTTGAGACCCTCAAGGGCCAATATAGATCCCTCAAGGACCAATATAGCTCCCTCAATGACCAATATGCCACCATCACTTGAAAAATTGTTGAGATGATCCCTAAAACCTACCTCCTATTAACAATCTTATTGTCGTGAAGATGTTGAATATTCCCATTACCAAGCCTTTCATTCCAATCACCCTCATTTCAAACTGTGTCTTCCCATATTCGAGTTGAAAAAAATTGATGGCTCAGATCCCATGGGTTGGGTCACTCAAATGGAACATTATTTCTCCTTACATGGAATCACTAATGAATTGGCCAAAATTTTTTACGATGTCCTCTATTTGGATCTTGAATGTTATAAATGGTGGCAATGGCATAAAAATTCACACCAAATATATGTTTCTTGGACACAATTTGTGTCTGATCTTCATGAACGCTTTAACACTGAAACACACCATTTGGGTCGTTTGACCAAGTTGAAAAAATATGGCACAGTGGAAGACTTTATTGTCTCCTTTGAGCACTTGGATTTAAAAATGAAGGGAATGTCATACGTCTTCTTGAGGGAATTCTTTATCAGTGGCCTAAAGGATGAAATTTGACCCTAGGTCCTAATGGCTCACCCCTAAACTTGGTTGGAAGCTAATAAATTCCCCAAGGAAGAACAATAGGTCATCTCTTCCCAGAACATAAAACCCTATTTTATTCCTCACCCTAGACCCACCAATCTTTCTCCTCATGCAACTCCTCTCAAGATACAAAAATTAACTTGGGAAGAAATGGTTGAACTCCAACTCAAGGGTCTTTGCTATAATTGTGATGATAAATATTTTATAGGACACACGTGTAAATAACATACAAATTTTATGGTCATTTATGAGGATGTTTCTGAAGAGGATGTTGATCTTTCCACTATTGAAGAGATACCCCCAACAAATGATCATAATCCTCCCTTTGATCCTCCAAAAGTTGAACCATTGATTTCATTGAATGCCCTCATTGGCTTCTCTAGTCCCCAAATCCTCAAGTTAATTGGCTAAATTAAGCATGGGAAATTCATCATCCTAGTTGACAGTGGTAGCACCCATAATTTTATTCTTCGATGCATTCCCCAAGAAACCAATTGCTATATCCATACAATAAATAATTTTCAAATCATGATTGCCAATGGAGATTCCATGAAATGTGGGGGGTGTTATGAAAATGTGCACCTACAAATTGGTCGGTACCACCTGAAATCTCATATGTTTTCTATCGACATGGGAAGTTGTGACATTATTCTTGGTGTTGAATGGTTACACACTCTTGGTCCCATTACCATGGATTTTGAGGACTTAAACATGCAATTTCAATAGGAGGGACAATGATATAAGTTCGAAGGCATCACAACATGCTCCCCTGAGATCATCATTTCCCACTGCATGGAAAAGCTACTCAAAAAGATAATTATGGCATTATTTCCCAACTTCATTCCATTCAAGCAGTTGAGACACCCTTTGTGCATGTCGACCTCCAATATATACTCTCCAATCACAAATTTGTTTTTAACAATCCCCATGGAATTCCCCCTTCCCACGACATCCATGATCATTCCATTCCTCTAGTATTAGGCAATCTTCCTCCCAATGTTCACCCTTATTTCTATCCCTTTGTCCGAAAAAATGAAATTGATAAAATTGTTCAAGATTTGCTAGAAGCAGGTGTTATCCATCCTAGTATTGACCCCTATTCTTACCCTATAGTCATGGTAATCAATAAAGAAGGAACTTGGTGCACATGTCTTGATTTTTTCTCCCTCAACAAACTCACAATCAGAGACAAATTCCCATTCCTATCATTGATGACCTTTTGTATGAATTATGTGGTGCTCAGTACTTTACCAAACTTCATCTTCATTCTGGTTACCGGTAGATACATATGAAAGAGAAAGAAATTCCCAAGACTACATTTGGAACCAATGAGGGTCACTTTGATTTCTTGGTCATTCCCTTTGGCCTATGTAATGCCCCCTCCACTTTTCAAAGTCTCATGAATAATGTATTTTGTCCTTTCCTACATTATTTTGTCTAGTTTTCTTTGATGATATTCTCATCTTATAGTAAAACTTGGAAATTCCATCTTGCCCATGTGGATCAAGTTCTACATCTACTATCTAAGAACATTTTTTTTCTCAAATAATCTAAATGTGCTTTTGGAGCCTCTGAAGTTGAGTACCTAGGTCATATTGTCAGAAAGTATGAGGTACGGTTAGATCCTAAGAAAATTGAATCTATGAAAGATTGGCCTCACCTTAAAAACCTTAAATTCTTGCATGGTTTCCTAGGTTTAATGGGATATTATCACAAGTTTGTTCATAATTATGGAAACATTGAAGCTCCTCTCACTATTATCCTTAAAAACAATGCTTTCAGTTGGACTCCAGTAGTTGATCAATCCTTCCACACCTTGAAACACACTATGTGCATGAATTTTTTCCTAGCACTACTAGACTTCACGAAGACTTTTGTATTGGAATGTGATGCTTCTAGGAAAGGAATTGGAGTTGTCCTCATGCAATATGGTACACCTTTAGCTTTCACTAGAAAACAAATTTTAGAGAAACATTTGGGCCAATCAATCTATGAAAAGGAAATGTTGTCTATTATGCATACAATGGATCTCCGACATCCTTATCTATTAGGTAAACACTTCCAAATTAAAACTTATCATTGTAGCCTCAAGTATTTTCTAGAGCAAATAATTTCATCCCTAGAGCAACAAAAATGGGTGACCAAGTTGTTTGGATATTGATGCAACCCCCCCTTTCTCTCCTAAGGGTTACACGACCTTTCGGTCAAGGATCTTCAACTCCGATCTGAATTGGGTCCTGGAGACCTTGATGGTCTCACTTACAAATTACCACAATTCCTTTCGGTCCTCTGTTGCAGGTTCTATGGCACCCGTGACCTCCTTCTTCACGTGACTGAACTCTCAGGTTTCAGGCACAAGCTCTATTCTCATTAGCTCCCTTTCGCATGTGACCTCGGGCTACGTCCTTGCATAAGAGAATGATTGCATGCACGTTTTTGGGATGAACCACTTTTCTCCCTGCAATTTACCTCCAGCTTCCACGTACCTCTTCACCGATACTGTGGTTTCGAATGTAGCCCGCCCTCAAAATTTTAATGTATGTTCACTTTCTATCCCCGCATCGAGCGTGACCATCGATCTTATGATCTTGGCGGTGGTTCTGGACTGATGGTTGAGATCTACCCCTTTCAAACCAATGATTCAGATCTAATTCTCCCGAATCAAGAGTTTGATATTTACTTTGGGTCTTTACCTGGAGCCCACATATTTATGCCACATACCCTCTGGATCGGACGATTGACGTTTACTTCGGATATTTATCTAGGATACACAGATTCACACCACCTATTCTTTAGATCTGACGGTTTAGATCTACTTCGGACGATCTGACACTTGAGATTTCCTTCGGATGATCGGATGGTTGATATTTACTTCGGAAGATCGGACGGTCCCAAATTACTTCGGGATGTCGAAACTTTGGCAAGTCCCCTCTCTTGTGTGTGTGAAACGCTAAGGCTCGTGCACCTTGATTTGATCAGACAATTTTTGGTCCTTTGAATCAATGATTCAACGACCACTGTCGCTCTCCCTCCTGAGCTTCTGAATTCCTCTGAATTAGAAGAATTTCTAAGTATCCAAAGTCCTCTCCCTTTGTTCCTCCTATGAGTCCATCTCTTGGATCTCGTATGCACTTCTGGAAAGTGTTATCCCTTCTAATCTTTTGTCAATGGACTTTGACTTCACCCTAGCGCACACTTGCACTCTGAGTGAAAACTTTCACTAGTTCTCCCTAATTTTTCAACTTACTTAGTTTCTAAGGGACTTGACCCTTCTGCGTCTTTCAAAAGACTTTCTGGTGCCCTCCTGGCATAGTTTGCGCTCGATCTCCTGAGATTTCGAACTTGAAACAAGTTCACCTCTATGCGCACTCCTTGCGCTTAGTATGTACGCTTTGCATACAAAAGTTCCACGCTATCTCTTCTAAGATTCGAGTCGAAAAAGACTCTCTTACACACACTCCTTACATTCAGTATGCACTACTTGCATAACTTACAGAAGAGAACAATTGAAATTTATACTAACATCTTACAATTTCAGATACTCGAAACAAAAACACATTCATTCATGAAAATAACAATAACAGGGAATCGCAAACAGTAACAACACTATGCATTTGGATCAATTTTCCTCTGTTATATTCATTCAAAAGTAAATGGTTACATCTATGATCAAACAACAACTAAAAACTCATAATTTTCTTACTAACTTGCAATAGCCTCATTTGGGCATACAAAACCTCTATTTATCTCAGAGGGTCCTTAGGGTTCTCCCCATCTACTCGAAACAAAAACCTAACTGCTACCTAAGTTCTATTACATTCAAGGCTAGGAGTGAAACTCCCAGATCGCTTGTGATCATCAGCTTCCAAGCACTTGATATTCTTCTATTTTTTCATTCAGCTCCAAAAGATTCATAGTAACTCCCAGCATTTTAGATTCTGAAATGATCCTGAGGCGCTGAGTTGTCCTGCCACGTGTGCTCGCTGACGATGCTCCTGCATCATACTCCCTTGGAAAAAACTTTATGGACTCCTATCCACGAGCTCCTGCACTGAATTTCCATGCTTCTGGATATCAGTTTCATTTTCCCAACTTGCATCTTCTATTGGGTGTCCCTTCCACTTAACCAGATATTCAAGATGGGTCTTCCTCCTGGTCTTCTTGCTAATCCTTTGATCAATGATCTTCTCCATATTTGATTTTTCTGCTATTGGCATTTGTTTCTCCCACTGAATCTTCTCTTGAACTTTTGATCCCTCTGATTCATATTCCCTGTAAGGGTATAGGTCTAAAACGTTGAATATGGGTGATATGCCCACATCATCTGGAATCTCAATATCATAGGTGTTTACACCAAACTTCCTTAATATCTTACATGGCCCTATCTTCTTCATCTTCAACTTGTTATATGTTCCCTTAGGGACCTTTCTTTCCTAAGATGTGCCAGAACCTAATCTCCTACTTCAAATTTAAGTTCTCTGTGATGTTGATCAACTTTGTGTTTGTACTCTTGGTTAGAGTTCTACAATTGTCCTCTGATCTAGTTATGGAGCTTCTGCATTTTTGCAGCAAAATATTCTACTCCAGTGCTTCTGATGTCACTATGTTCCAAGTCTCTCAACTCAGATAATCCCCTGGGTTTCTATCCATACAGTATTTGGAATGGGCTCTTTCCAGTGCTCCTGTTGAGTGAGTCGTTGTATGAAATTTTTTCTTGTGGTAGAATCTGATCCCATTGATTATGATGCTTAGTGACCAGACTCCTCAATAAGTTTCCCAAACTTTTGTTTACCACCTCAGTATTCCCATCTATCTGAGGGTGATAATCTGAGCTGAAGGACAAATATGTCCCCAATTTATTCCACATTGTTCTCCAAAAATGACCAACAAATTTAGTGTCTCTATCCGAGACAATGCTTCTGGGTAGTCCGTGAAGTCTCACAACTTCCTTGAAAAACAGATTTGCAACATGTGTTGCGTCACTAGTCTTATGGCATGGGATAAAGTGTGCCATATTTGAAAACCTATCCACCACCACGAATATGGAATCACATCCTCTTTGTGTTCTTGGCATTCCCAACACAAAATCCATGCTTATTGCATCCCAAGGCCTCTTTGGTATTGGCAATGGTTGATACAATCCAGTGTTCTATCTTTTTCCTTTTACATGTTGGTAGATTATGCATCTGTTCACAAACTTTATCACTTATTTTCTCATACCTGGCCAATGGTATGAACTGCTCAACTGTGCAAATTTCTTATCATGGCCGAAATGTCCAGCCAATCCCCCACTATGCTTTTCCTTCAAAAGGTTATCCCTCATTGAGAATTTTGGTATGCACAATTGATTTCCCTTGAACATCAATCCCTCTTGAATCATATACTTTGTCCACTAGCTCATATCTCTCAGTACAGGATTCACACATGCTTCTTATGCTTCCTTGAAGTCTAGATCATCATGATACATATCCTTAAGGTGTTCAAACCCCAAGGTCTTCACCTGAAACTCCTGCAGAATCAAACATCTCCTTCTCAATGCATCAACAACTTTGTTAGCATTCCCAGCAATCTGTTTTATGAAAAAAGTGAAATTCTTCATAAATTCAATTCACTTTGCATGCCTCTGATTCAATTTTTCCTATCTGGTTATGAATTGTAAAGCTTGGTTGTCGCTATACAAGACAAATTCTTGTGGAACAAGGTAATATCTCCATTTATTCAAGGCTTGAATTATGGCATAAAACTCTTTATCATATGTGGAGTATTTTCTCTTGGTATCATTCAACTTCTCATTGAAATAGGCAACTGGTCTATTATCCTGGCTCAAAACTTCTCCAATTGCAACTCCACTTGCATCACATCTCACTTGAAATGTCTTTCCAAAATTTGGTAAGTTGAGAATTGTTTGTTCTGTTATTTTCTCCTTCAATATATTGAAGCTCCTCTCGGCCTCCTCTGTCCATTTAAAAGGCTTGTGATTGTTCTTCACTGTATCCATCATTGGCGCACAAATTCCACTAAAATATCTAATGCACTTCCTATAGAAAATTTATAATCCATGGAAGATTCTTACATCAAACATACTCCTTGGTGATGGCCATTCTTTGATTTCTTTCACCTTCTCTAGATCCATCTTCAGTTCATTTGAAGAGGTCACAAAACCCAAGTAAATGAGTTTTGTCTTGATAAAATAGGACTTCTTCATATTTGTCAACAACTTCTCCTGTTGTAGTCTCACTATTAAATTTGAACATTTTTGGGAAGAAGTAGAGACTAATTTTCGTCGACATAGAGTCGTTTTTGTGACCAAGATGATTTTTTTTTCGTCGAAATCCATTCGTCGGTCTAGCGACCACACATGGATCTTCCCCGGTCTAGCGACTGGGAAAATAATCTTATTCGCAATAGGGAAAATTTCAGCTAGCGACGAATGTTGGTCGGTTGAACGACTAATATTAGTCGCAAGAGTGACCAAGACAACCCTGGCAACTTAGTTAATAAACCACTCTGAGTCGGTAAAACGACGAATATTAGTTTCTAGAGTGACCAAACTATCATTTTAAAAGGTCAAACGAAGGAGGATCAGTTAGTCGCTAGAATGACCAAGTGACCTAGTTTGCGACCAAATGGAAATACAAGCGACTAACACGTTGGTGTTTGCGACCAAATGAAAATACTAGTGACGAACGTGTTAGTTGCTAGAGCGACCAATGTTGGGGGTTTTTTTAAAAAAAAATTATTCCATTCACACAGGAATAGAGCAGAGCAACGATTGTGTGAGGAGAGGATGATTGTATGCCTAAGAAGGCTATTGTAGTTCTCCCTTGAATAAGAAGAAGACCGATAATCATTTCCCGTGGTTTTTTCCCGATTTGGGTTTCCACATAAATCACTGTGTCAAATGTATGAATGATGTGCTTGGTTTAATGTGTGTTTCATCTTGCTTATTTTATGCTCTCTTATATGCTATGTTTTGCTTCCATTGACCAACAAAGGAAATGGTGTTTCTGGTGGACAATAATCATTTGTATCTCTAATTCTGATTGCGTTCACTCTGAGAACTTTAAACAGACTTGGGATTAAGGCTATGGTGCGGAATGAAGTGAATCAAACAGTAGAAACTCGGGGTATGTTTCTCAACAACACACAAAATATCCCACGGATTGCTCAGTTACACACAAAATTTCTTGGATCTCGCACACAAATTTCAATCGAAAGTTCAATCATATTCAGAAACTCCAGTTGTATGTGGTCTCCTTGAATGGCATTGGTTTCTTTCACTTCGGTTTTGGTAGGAAGAAGTTAAAAACATCAAAGAAGATTTCAAATTGTTGTTGTCATCTCAAACGGTGTATTTTGCAGCCTTTAAGATCTTGAATTTTGAACAGTAGCATCAAATTTAGTACCTGGGTGTTGTATCATCGTGTTAAAAGATGAAGAAAATGTGGACAATTGTTGCACATTAAAAGTGTTTTCCAATAAGAAACTTGTTGTTGTAATAGGACGCTGGAAGGGAAGGACAAAGTTTTATGGTTTCACAAATATTATGTCACACACTCAAATCCAATTTGTCAAGAGGCATGGTTGGTTCATTATAGGGTGTCATTGAGGAGAAACGTCATCCAAGAGTGCAAAATCATAGTTGAACAACAATTATCAGAATGCCAAACAATGCCCAAGTGCTAGTCTAAAGGAGTGAAACAAATAATGCCAAGCGAGTCAGCTCATACAATTTCAAATTTAAAACAAGCAAAATTAGCAACCCACCGAGGGAATTCACAAATTCTCGGGTAATTGCAATTTTTAAATCAATTAAAGGATCGCGATTAAATTGAGAACACCAAATTTGTTCTTGAAGTCATTTTCAAGTGTAGATGTTGATGAGATTACCAATTTTGTTTTGGGAGCCGACATTGACTGAAAAGATAGATTGTATGGAAGGGCCTTCTATTAAGGAAATCCCTATTGCAACAGGGATTCAATGTTTTATAAATATGGCTATGGAGTGACTGATACTAATGGTATGAACCCTCTATCAGTTCATCAGCTAACAAGCCGATCTGTGCCACCAATTTTGAAGGAAACAACTACAATTAGAAATGAAGACATCGACTTTTGGGTGAAAAACATAAATAATGGCTTTAATGCCTTCATCAATCTGATAAATGCTTAATCATATGTATTGATGCTTTATTACTTGAATTAATTGTTGATCACTCCATAAACAATGTGTGAATAATGGTAACTAATAATGAGCAGTTATGGATGCAGAAGATTCACCAACCCTCCACCATAGTAACAAATATAAAACATATTTTCCACGAATGAGAAACGAGTGTGAATCATCGACCTATAATATCACTATGGATATCGACAATGTTGGCCAAATGAAGTAGCAAGGAAAGTGTTAAGAAATAGGCAATAGATTTCACAAAGTGTGGGGTATTGTAGAAGTAAAGATCAACTGTGGAGTTCACAAAAAATCATGGGAGGAACATTGAACATATGAGATCCTATAGATATGGATTTAATACAAAGTAATACTAACATGTAGCATGTATTCCAACAAACAATATGGATGGCATTATTTGACATACTCATTGGATACATCAATGCAATTACTATAGAGTTTTCTCAACAGTTGCACAAAATGCCATCGTAACTCGAGGTTTTTAGGTTGGCACAACATTTTAAGATCTTGGAACATTAGCGACATTAGAGGATCATTGGCATTCCATATTACTTAATGAAGTTGCTCCAAAGGATGGATATAGAAGTCCAATCGAGAGTATAAGCAGTTGTATCACACCATGGGTTGATTAAGCTATTTGTTTTCAATGAATTATGAAGAATACAACCATATGTCACATGGGACATGTTCATTATCCATCCTGAAGAAAATGTAGCATCAAAACCATGTATTTAAGACTCATCACTTGCTTTAGAACATGTGCCAACACTAGTAGGTGAAGAATCCATGGATTCTATAGAGCCTATATCAACTATTGCATAAGAAGTAGCAGAGTGTGAAGGAGTAGGAGGATATCTCCTCAATAGATTAGGAACTAGAATCAAATATTTCTAGGGATGCAAAGGAAAATACCTTAGCCAAAGCTAAGGAGCCATTTGATATTCTAGATTCTCCATAGCAAGAAGATCATGCCACCCTGTTAGGGGTTCCAATTGTTAAAGGAAAAGAAGAAATCAACAACCTTGTTGATGAAAATACACTTGTGATACATGAAGAGAGTAGCTATGTTATTGAGAATATTTCGAAGAGGATAAGGAGATATGGTTCGAATAGGCTGCAAAAGAGGATTCTAACACACATTGTGGCCAAAAATTCAGTTAAAGTTTTGATGAGACAGTTGTTGATTGCTCAAGGTGAAGTAGCAATGGAAGAAATAAAAAGAATCAAAAGGTGAGAACTTTGTTTTTGTCATTGAGCATAACCAAGTAATCACTTTGCTAGAAGAGAAATTTTCTTTAACCTCAATAGATTTTAATGAAAATTTAGAAGTCCTCGGTAATGAAAACACCAAGATAAAAATTGACCTGGTAAAACAAATGCAAGAAACTACAAAAAAGGATTAGGAAATTGCAAGATTAACATATGTATGTGAGGAGATTATTGAACAAGCTTACGAAATGTTGGCACATAGACCACTTGCTAGGGTCTATGCTTTATACTTAAAATATCAATGGTACAAATTTAACATTGAATGATACATATCTCTTATGAAGACGGATTTCCAAAACAC
>JZKD02S2093100.1:22351-38466 GCA_000966675.3 Picea glauca | reverse complement strand
TGCCAAAAATTGCTTGTGAAAGTTGGGTCGTGATCAGAAACAATAGAGTGCGGCATGCCATGAAGCTTGAAGACCTGATCCATGAATATTTGAGCCACCGTGGATGTTGTAAACGTGTGTTGAACGGCGCAGAAATGAGCATACTTGGAAAGGCGATCAACAACCACCATGATGAAAGATTTATTTCCTGATTTGGGTAAACTAGTAATAAAATCCATAGAGATATCCTTCCAAATAGAAGGTGGAATTGGGAGCAGTTGTAGTGTGCTCGAAGATTTGACTGTTTCTCCCTTGTTGTGTTGACACACATCACATTCAGCTATAAAATTTCGAATGTCCTATTTCATACCATCCCAGAAAAAGGAACGTTTGACCCTATCATAGGTTTTGGTGAACCCGGAGTGCCCTGTTGTGGGTGTAGCATGAAGCTCAAAAAGTACCGTGGATTTAAGCTTTAATTTTTTACTTAAATACAAACAGCCTTTGTATCGAAGTTCCGCATGGAGCCAAGAGTACCCTAGGGAAGTCGGAGCATTGGACTACAATTGTTGGATCAACTGCGAAATTTTAGGATCTTGTAGCTATTCCTAGTGAACGACTTAGAGCCAATCTGGTACAGTGAATGAAAGAGAAAAAAGGGATCCTTCATCTTCATATTTCGGGAAAGTGCGTCCACAACCACATTGTCTTTGCCAATCTTATAAATGATATCATAATCATATCCAAAGAGTTTAGTCACCCATTTTTGTTGTTCTAGGGAGGAAATGCGTTGTTCCAAAAAATATTTGAGGCTTTGATGGTTTGTCTTAATTTGGAACCGTTGCCCCAATAGATAAGGACGCCACAGATCCACGGCATGCAGAATAGCCAACATTTTCTTTTCATATATGGATTTGCCCATATTTCTTTCAGATAGTTGCTTGCTAGTAAAGGCCAAAGGTCAACCCTCTTGCATAAGGACAACACCAATTCCTTTCCCTGAAGCATCACATTCCAACACAAAGGTCTTTGTGAAATCCGGAGGAGTGGTGCACGTGGCCATCTTCAAGGTTTGAAAATCTTGTGCAGCGGCTGGAGTCCAAGTGAAAGAGTTCTTTTTTAGGAGAGCAGTGAGAGGTGTTGCAATCTTCCCATAATTATTAACAAATTTGCGATAATACGTTGTTAAGCCTAGAAATCCACATAATCTCTTAAGATTATTTGGGTGAGGCCAATATTGCATAGCTTTAATCTTTTTAGGATCCACCCTGACGCCATCTTTTCCAACTAGATGACCCAAGTATTCTACTTCTGAGGTGCCAAAAGCACATTTAGACTGTTTCAGGAAAAGTTGGTGCTGAGAGAGTAGATGGAGAACTCGATCCACATGAGCAAGATGGTTTTTCCAGGTTTTGCTATAGATGAGGATATCATCAAAGAAAACTAAGACAAAATGGTGGAGAAAAGGACGGAAGACATGATTCATGAAGCTTTGGAAGGTGGAGGGGGCATTACACAAGACAAAGGGCATGACCAAAAACTCATAGTGGCCCTCATGAGTTCTAAAGGCAGTCTTGGGAATATCTTCCTCTTTCATGCGTATCTGGTGGTAGCTCGAACGAAGATCCATTTTAGTGAAGAATTGGGTGCCACTCAATTCATCCAAGAGATCATCAATGACATGAATGGGGAATTTGTCTTTGATGGTAAGTTTGTTGAGGGAACAAAAGTTAGGACACATTCGCCAAGAACCTTCTTTCTTCAGGACCATGACCATAGGAGATGAATAGGGGCTCTTACTAGGGCAGATAATGCCTGCATTAAGGAGTTCCTAGACCATTTTCTCAATTTCATTTTTTTGGGAAAAGGGGTGATGATACGGACATATATTGGGAGGAAGGCTTCCTGGTACAAGGGGAATGGAATGATCATGAACACCACAGGAAGGAGGGAGGCCTTGGAGAGTGGAAAAGACCAATTGATGCTTAGAAAGGATGGCTTGGAGGTCTTGCAGTACCGAGGGTGTCTCTATTGCTTGTATGGCATGGAGTTGGGTGATAACACCAGAATGACCCTTTTTGAGCAGTTTTTCCATGCGATGGGAACTAATGATCTCAGGTAAATCGACGGTGATGCCTTGGAACTTATATTGGTGGCCCTCCTGGTCGAATTTCATGGTTAAGTCTTTAAAATCCATGAGAATGGGACCCAAAGTCCTTAGCCAGTCTGCACACAACACAATGTCACAACCTCCAATGTCGATAGAAAACATATGGGATTTCGGGTGGTAGTCACCAATTTGGAGACACACATTTTCACAACGCCCTCCACATTTCATGGAACCACCATTGGCAATCATGATTTGGAAATTATTGATGGCATGGATGTAACAATGAGTTTCTTGGGCAATGCGATGATGAATAAAATTATGGGTGCTGCCACTATCAACCATAATGATGAACTTCCAATGCTTGATGTAACCTATTAGCTTGAGGGTTTGGGGAGTGGAGAAGCCAGTGAGAGAATTGAGGGAAATGACTGGTTCTACTTTGGGAGGGTCTGAGGGAGGGGTTATGTCAATGGATTCAGGTGATTCAGACATAGAGGGGGTTTCTTCATCTTCTTCCAAAATCTCCTCAGAGATGGCCATAAAAATCTTTTGTTCTTTACACTTGTGGCCCGGGAAATATTTGTCATCACAGTTATAATAAAGGCCTTTGAGTTGGCATTCAACCACTTTAGCCCAAGTCAATTTTTGGATCTTTAGTGGAGCAGAAGGAGTAGTGGGATTTACTGGTTTAGGGTGAGGGATGAAGGAGGGTTTGCAGTTTTGAGAAGATACAACCTGTTGTGCTTATTTATCTCTTTTGGTAGCCTCCACTCAACTCTCAGGCCGAGCCATGAGGACATGGGCCCAAATTTCATCCTTGAGGCCGCTGATAAAACACTCTCAGAAAAAGGCATCAGACATTCCCTCTATTCTAAAATATAGACACTCAAAGGCAGCTATAAAGTCTTCCATTTTTCTTGATTGTTTCAACTTTGTCAAACGGCCCAAATGGTTGGTGTCAATGTCAAAGCATTCATAAATCTCTGCCACAAATTGTGTCCAAGCAATATACCCTTGACAAGAATTTTTTTTCCATTGCCACCATTGCCAACGTTCTTGATCTAGATGGAGGACACCATACCAGAGTTTGGCCAAGTCATCTGTAATGCTGTATAAAGAGAAGTAATGTTCCATTTGGGTTACCCAACCAGTGGGGTCCGAGCCATCAAATTTGGTCACATCCACCCGTGGAAGGTGTAGGTCACTTTGAAAGTGATGGTTCTACAAGGTATGGGAATGAGAGGAATTGTCACCTTCAGTAAGTGGGGGTGAGGAAGAGGAAGGGTTATCTATATGGATAATCAGTTTGGTGTAGAGTGCCTAAAAGACTGATTCAAGCTGGGTGGTGAGTTCTTGTTTGATTTCTCCCATTAAGGACTGCATGGTTGTATTGATGGCAGCAACATTGGCACTGAGTTGTTTCACTTCTTGTTGGGTCTCAATGAGACCAGATTGCAAGGTGTTGAAGAGAGCTTCCAAGTCTTGGCTACAAGTATGGGCCATGAGGATGGGGGAACTGAAAAGGGGCGGGCGGGGTAAAAAAATATTTCCAAAAAAATGATATGGATGAATGTTATAAGGGCGAAGAGATGAATCCAATGGAATAGGTATGAAATAATGGCGAAAAAATTTCCAGACTTTTTTTTCTCTATTTTTTTATGGAGTGATACTCCGGTATGAAGAATACTATAGAGAGGAAATGCCCAAATTCTTAACCAGAAAGAAATGTATATTTACTTGGCAACCCAAACACAGTTGTGTGACAATAGATCTTGTATGTTTTAATTTGTTTATGTTTCTATCCCCAAGGGTTAGGTATTCGAGGGTTCTATAGACAAGGGTTTGACCTGTGCTATAAATCTCTGATATACTTGCGGGGTCCAACAGTAGTACTCAGCCCAATATCTCAGGGCACTAACTAAGGAGGATAGACCATACCCTTAGCTGTACTACTCGACTACCCAGGTACTAGAGAGTATCTTCCTGAGTGATGTTCTTGGTGACACTATAAGAGTCAGGCGGCCGATCGGTTTATCTAAAGAGGGCTTTAGGTAATCTAGGTCGATCTGTACACAGGTGTTGTCTGATGATCTACCACTCGAAGGGATACCCACAGGGGTTACAAGGGTGGCCAATAGATGTGCGATTAAGTACCAATTGTATTTCATGCGTGTATGAATCCCTCAACCGCGGGTTTATGCACGTAACGACAAATCTTTGTGTCTTAAAGACACTGGAATAGGTCTCTACCCTGAAAAATTTTTAACCCACACTTTCTGTCGAGGAAAGTGATCTGATACCACTTGTAATATACCAGATATAAAATGTATGCAGAACAGAAATAAAATGCTAGTAATGGCAGAATAACAACAATATAACCAGAACATTCACCACAATAACACTGAAATGATATAAGAATAACAACAAAAATAACACTTTGAATCTGAAATCAATGTTCACGGGCCTCTTCGAGGGGGAAACCTCCACTTGAGCAGATCTCTATTACAATAATATCCAAGCTAGGGTTCTCATACCCTCGACTCTTATTTATACTAAAAAGAAGCATCTAGAGGAATATCCTTTTAGAAGCGGAAGCTTCTATTAGGTATTCTTACATCCACCTTATTCTATTTTATTGAAAGGCCTTATTAATATTGACCTTTATTACATCAGAATATATTATTCTACCTATGTGCAGGTTAGGACCCTAACAATATGGGACGGAAAGTATTGGTGCTCCATGTGAAAAGAGACCTTGTCACCAGAGGAAAAACAGAGTGGTTTCCTGTGCACATCATGATCAACCTTATAACGTTTTTGGGAAGCTTGTAAATCCTTAGAAACGTGAACTTGTTTACAAGCCAAGGTTTGCAAAAATGACGAGGCATACGTTTTCTCTTTTTGTTTTCGAAGAGTACCAAAAGGTTGTATTTGTAAAGGAAACTCATAGGGGGAAGCAGGTCGATACCCAAAGCAAGCTTTGAAAGGGGGCAAGCTAGTAGAAACATGAACTTCCCTATTATAAGTATGTTGGACAATGTGGAGGGTGGCATCCCACTATTTAGATTTGGTAAACTGAATGAAAAGGGCATGGACTGGGCTATGGTTAACAACTTTGGTTTGTCCATCTATATATGGATGGAAACAAGTGGAGTATTTGAGGTGACACCCTAAGAGAGACCAGAGAGTTTTCCAAAATACACCAAGGAAACAAGCATCATGATCAGAGATAATGTTGGAGGGGAAACCAAAATGAGTCCACACATGAGTGAAAAAGAGCTATAAATATTGAGCATAATTAGTATTCTTAGTGTAAGGGATGAAAATGGCCAATTTGGAGAAGCGACAAAAAACCACCCAAATGGCATCATGATGATGAAAGTTCATGGGAAGATCGGTGATGAAGTCCATAGAGATAGACTCCTAGGGATGGGAGGGAATAGGTAAGGGATGATACATTCCATACTTGTAGTTGGTCAACTTATGTTCATTGTAGAGGGTACAAAATCGGATAAATTTCTCAACTTGGGGCTGTAAAGAAGGCCAAAAGAAGTGACGTTGAATATGATGAGTAGTTTTGAATGTGCCGAAGTGGCTTCCATAAGAGGAGGCATGGGCTTCACGAATGAGAACAAGGTGGTCATCAATAGTAGGAACACATAACTTATCAAGCTTATACAACGAACCATCATGAATGTTGTAGTCTAGGAAAGGGGCCTGGTTAATGACAGTAGGTTGTTGCAAGGTAGTCCAGATGGTACTAAAGAAAGGGTCAGAGGCATACAAAGGCTTCTTGATCTGGATTATTTTCAGCACGAAATGAGAGAGAAGATATAATAAAGAAATGTACAGAGATATCTTAGATATCCAATAATATAACATAAATGTATCATAGATGCAACCATAAACACAGAGATACAATAATACACAATTTTATATTAATGAGCGAAAATGTACAAAGAATGTAAAAATATAGAGTGAACGACTCGCTAGAATGGTGGAAGCTTATCTCTGAGAAGAGATGTGTTCTCTACTCGCATTCACAAGAACATGATTTTTACAATGAGGCTACAAAGTAATTTTTATCATAAATAAAATTCAAAACCCTAACCCTGGAAGATGAAAAGCCAACAATTTTGTGGACCCCGTTTTGGGTAGTTTGGTGTATTAACTTCCTAGAGGCATAACTTTGGCATACAATCTCTGTTTGGGGTGCACAATAGCTCATTGGAAAGGTATCATCGAGGATATTCATTTTGGGGGCTCAATCAAAGCCTTCATTTATAATTGAGAAGATAAATCCCAAAAAAACTTCATTTAGGCCCTCAAAATGGCCCCAGAAGTTTAGGAACCGAAAAACTTCTAAAAATAGTAAGTTGCGAGAAAATTGTTTTGAGCCAGTTGGAATAGGTGGGTGGCCACCGATATCCACCTAGATCAATCCTCCCTCCTTAGAAAGAAATGGTCTCCATTATGTTGAGTTCTCGACGGAGAGGGGAAAGGGATTATTGAATCAGAAGCTTGGTGAGTTGCTTGCCTTGCTGGAGATGTTGCATTAATTGGTTTTTGGAAGGCTATCATGAAACTATTGTTGTGGGGTTTAATATTTTCAACTGGTCGGGCTACATGAGATGACTATGTGAAAAAATAATCTTTGTGCTTTTTTGCAATCTTGTGGACATGCTTTTGTTGGATAGAAGGTGATTGGGTCGAGACTGTAGTGGTTACAGTATCCTTCCATTCACCTTTTGAAAAGATTGTGAAGAAGATGAATTTTGTAGTATGAGATACTACCTTGCAACATTGTTTAGGTGGGACAATAGTTGGAATTACCTCTGGTATCATGTAGGATGAACCCCCAAAGTAACAATGACACTATAGGGTTGAGACTCATAGATATCATGGTGTTTCCACATATATGGCTGGCCCAAGAGAACATCATAGACATCCAGCGGGGCAAGATAACATAATACCTCATCCTTGAAGGGTTGGATATCATATGACAATCGACACTATTGGCTGACACAAAGATCTCGTCCCTGGCGACACCACCCAATGGTGTATGGTTGCAGGTGTGGTGTTGTCAACAATACCAACTATTTGACGAACTCTGCTGAGATGAGGTTCTTCTAGCTTCCACTATCAACAATAAAATGTAGTGGGGTCCCCTCCACCCACATCTGTGAATGAAAAGGGTGCTCGCCCTCTTCAGGATCTATTGGTTCTTCTGGTTGAAATGTTGCAATCGTGACAATAGTAGTGGGGTTCGATGATATGTCTTCTATTATTATTTTCTGAATAAGACTTTAAATCAGGGTTTAGACCCTTGTCTTTGATATCAGCCACCAATTATTGTTTTCAGTGACATTCATCGGTGTTGTGCCAGGGGATTTTTTGGAAATCACACCATTTTCCAGTGTCCTTCTTCGTCTTTCCATGACCCTTGTTTTCCTGTGGCTTGGACTGGTTTTCAAGAGACTGTTTGTTAGGGATGTCTTTGTCATACTTTGGTTGTTGCGGGTTTGTAGACCCGAAATCCCATTTGTTTTGGTGCTTAAATATCTACTCTATTTTAACAACATGTTGATAAGCAGTACCAAGTGATGAGATGTCCAAAAAATCCATTTCAGTTTGGATGTATTTGTGTATAGCCCCACAATATTTCAGAACCAAATGTCGTTCAGAGTCTTTGATACCCAAATTGGTGCAAAATGTATGGAAGGTATTGGTGAAATCTGAAACTACTTGGCCCCTCTCTTGCCGCAGTCTGGTCCATCTCATGTATTGGTCCTCATATTTTCCAACAAGGTAATATTGTTAATTTATCACATCCACAAAAAAATCCCAAGTGGGCTCGACGCCATATATTCTAGACTCCTCTGTGGAACTTTTCTCCTGGTAAGTTTCCCACCAATGTTTGACATGAGGGAGAGACTTAAGGAGTGTGAAGTTGATCTTTTCCCCGTCGGAGAAATTATGAATAGAGAAATAACCTTCTAGCATATTTAACCATTTTTCTAGGGAATCCACATATATTTGTCCTTCAATTATGGGAATATAAAAATTAATTTGTACCTTGAAAGGTTAGGTTCCTCCAAAGTGGATTCTTGATGAAGACGCACATGTTGTTATCGACAGGCATTGAAGGAAGTGGGAAAAAAACTCCATCATTTCGTCCCTCTGTCCTGTGAGAGCTTGCTCAATCAACACATTAATACAATCGTTTTCTCTGTCGTTTTTATTTTCTTCCACCATGGAGAATTTCTCAGGTGTGCGAGAGATATTGTCCTCAATAAATTATCAAGACCCAACTTTCTATACTCGGACCTCGTCGGGGACATGCACTGAAAAATGATCAAGAGTATCCTCCTCTGATACCACTGATCTGGATTATTTTCAGCACAAAATGAGAGTGGATATATAATAAAGAAATGTACAAAGATATATCGGATATACAATAATATAACATAAATTTATCAGAGATGCAATCATAAACACAGAAATATAGTAATACACAATTTTCTATTCATGAGCAAAAATGTACAAAGACTGTAAAAATACAGAGTGAAAGACTCGCTAGAATGGTGCCAGCTTATCTCTGAGAAGAGATGTGTTCGCTACTTGCATTCACAAGAAGATTATTTTTACAATGAGGCTCCAAATTCCTTTTTATCATAAATAAAATTCAAAACCCTAACACCGGAAGATGAAAATCCAAGAGTTTTGTGGACCCCGTTTTGGGTAGTTTGGTGTATCAACTTCCCTGGGGCATCACTTTTGCATACAATCGCCTTTTGGGGAGCATGATATATCGTTGTAAAGGTATCATCGAGGAGATTTATTTTGAGGGCTCATTAAAACCCTTTGGTCATATTTAAGGAGATAGATCCCGAAAAAAATTCATTTAGGCCCTCAAAATGGCCTCAAAAGTTTAGAAACCGAAAAACTACTAAAAATAGTAAGTTGCCAGAAAATTGTTTTGAGCTAGTTGGAATAGGTGGGTGTCCATCGATATCCACCTAGATCACTTCCAATATTCATAATCAACACAACAGATAGACAATATTTGAAATATTTGAGGACAATGACTAAGGAGATCAACCATGTGATTGGTGTCCCCTTTCTTATATTTGATGACCAAGTGGAACTGTTGTAGATAAACAAACCAGTTCAAATGATGTTGTTCATGGAGCTTAGAATCAGAATTAATAAAAATCAAAGGATGATGATCAGTATGAAGAATTGTCTCCTTACCCAAGAAATAGTGGCAACATTGTTTTAAGGCCTGGACCAAGCTATAGAATTCCTTATCGTAGGTATTGTAGTGTTGTTTGTCTTGAGCTAATGTCTCAGAATGATAAGCAATGGGATGTCCTCCCTTTTTAAGAATTGTGCCAATCACATGTTTAAGAATTGTGCCAATAACAAAGGACAAGTGTTGAACAAAGGGCCTCTTTAAGGCACTAGAACTGCTCCTGCACCACCATATTCCAAATAAAAGTGAACTAACTGCCCAAATGATGAAGGGTCTTGTCCAACTGAGAGAAGTGAGGAAAGAATTTCCTGTAAAAATTGATGCCACCGAGAAAAATTTTAAGGGCCAGCGCGGACTGATGAGCATTCCATTGTGATATAGCCTAAACTTTGGAAGCATCATGAGGTACACCTTCCTAATCTATGAGAAACCCAAAATAAGAGACAAAAGTCTGGCCAAAGGAGGACTTAAGTTCCTTGACCTAAAGGTGATTGGTACGCAACAATTTGAGTATGCTACACAGATGTTGTAAGTGTTCCTCCCAAGTCAAACTGAAGACCAGAATGTCATCCAAATAAATTACCACAATAAGTCCCAACAGAGGATGGAATATATCATTGATGAGCCTCTGTAATGTGGCAAGCGCATTGGTGAGGCCAAAAGGCATCACCCTCCATTCATAGAGACAAAATATGGTTTTAAAAGTTTTTTCCAAGTGTTTCTAGAAGCCATGTGCACTTGGTGATAGCCCGCCATTAGATCCATATTTGTAAAATACTTTTTCCCTTTTGAGTTGATCAATCAAGTCTTCAATATGAGGAAGAGGATAACTATTTTTAACAATAATATTTTTGAGAGCTTGGTAATAGGTGACTAAATGCCACTCACCACTCTCCTTTTTGGGAATAATGAAGGCATGGGAGGTGCAAGGAGAGCAGTTGGGTTAGATACAGATGGAATTGAGAAGTTGTTGGAGTTCGCATTTAATTTACTCATCCTCACGGGGAGCCAAGTGATACAAAGGGACATTAGGAAGAGAAGCACCAGGAATGAGGTCAATATAATTCTCAATAGGGCGTTGAGGTAGAAGGCCTTCCGAAGGAGAAAACACAGCAGAAAATTTAGAGAGAACAATAAAAAGATCATGTGTAATGGATTCAGGAGTCTTATCTATATTAATAGGGCACACAAAGCATAAGGACATGGATTTATTGAGGCTTACTTGGTGGACATCAGCTTGGCCAATGAGTAGAGGAGGATCTTTCAAGGATGAAAAGGTAAGAAAATAAGTTCGACCATCATGTTTGAGGTTATACTGATGGGTGTGAGCATGATATATGGCATCATGTTGCTCCTGGTTAGAGATTCCCAAAAGAAGACATGCACAATCCAAGATAGACACATCACAAAGGATAGAATAAAATAAGGCTCCAATGACATAGGGGACCACACAACGTTGTGTGACCATGAGACAAGGTCCATCCTTATGAACCCACCCTAATTGATAAGGAGAGGGATGAGGGGTGGTGGGAATATTTAATTAGTTAACCAAATATTGAGCTACTAAATTATTCTGGATGCCATTATCAATAATGAGCATAGAAAGAGACTGCTTTATTTGGAAATTGTGGGTGAAGAGAGGGGAAACTGAGGTAGCATTAGAATCAATAACCATCAAAATAAAAGAGGGGTTTGCAACCATGGAATTTTATAAAGATATTGGCTCAGAAGGAGGGGACACTGCAAATGAGGACTCAGGAGTATCGACAAAAATATTTTTAGCAATGGATGGATTATATAGGACATGAAAATTGGCAGTGTTATGGAAAGAAGACTTATCGAATGTGCACCATTTAGAATACTTAGGGGAAGAGAGAGACTTTGGAGAGAAGGGCGCAGAGGTTGAATTAGGATGATATTGTGGGGATTTCAAGTGAGGGGATAGCTTGCACTCAACTGCTAGAGCGCAAGAGAAAGCCTTATCTAGACAACTACTGTAAAACATTTCCACCTCCCTACGTAAAAAATTCAATAAACCAAAATTAAAATTTACTATGAGTACCTCTTCAGAGTTATGAAGATGAAGATCCCGGTGAATATTTTAATGTATTGTTTCATGGACTAGCCTAAGAATTAGTGGAGCTGCAACCAATGAGCTAAAATATTATGACGGTAGTTAGGAGGATAGAATTTTATATGGAGCACTTGATAGAGAGTTTCCCAAGTGTCGATAGGAGGAGTAGAATATAAGGCCAATTCCTGCAAATCCATAATTATTTGGGTCCCAATGGGTATAGTATCCCACCAGTCCTAGAAAATTCCTTCCATTTGTAAACTAGCAATCTGAAGCTTCTCCTTGTCATATATGTCATGATGAGTTATGAATTATGTAGAGAGACTTCAAATCCAGGAATCCATAATATCCCCATTGATATTCCTAGATAAATTAGTAATTTGGAAGTGTGCATCCAGTTGCAAAGGAGGTGGAGTTTGATGCTGCAATATAATAAGATCATGAAGAGCCAAAACCAACTCTTGGATAGGGGAAGAGGTGATAGAAGATGCATCATCCTATAAAGTGTCTCTTCTTGGAGGCATGCTATTCATAAAATAATGATGCTTCTATCCATATATGAAATATAGGCCACTAATCTATAGAGAGGAGGGGAAAACCCCTAACACACCTCTGGAATTCAAACTGAGTGAAGAGGAGGAGGGGGTTTCCCTATCACACCTATGAAAAACTTGACATAATTGAGAAGAGGAGGGGGTTTCCCTAGTGCACCTCTAGAAATATTCTTGAGCTAAGAGGAGGAGAGGGTTTCCATAGTGCACTTCTTGGGAGAGAGAGAGGAGAGATAAAATAAACCCTACCACATCCCTTACCTCCAGAAAAAAAATGTCAATCTTAGCACATTCCGGGAAGGGATATGGGTTTTCTTGGATCTACCACTGAAAAAGGTTACTAGTGGAGAAAAAGCACCTTGGGCCAGTGATTTGATACCATTTGATCTGCAATACTATAGATAAATCCAAAGAACATTCACAGAGAAAGAAAAAAACAACACATGATATGAGGAAGCAGAACCATTCGTTTTATTTAGTAGAATAGGAAACATTTATATAGAATAGGATGAGCATACAATGGTTCTGACCAAAATTGGACCAATTCTAACTAACCAAAATCTAGAAAAGGTCCCAAACCCTATCAACTATCTTAGTTGACCAATTCCTAGTCCTTGGGACTTGTTCCAAACCTCCCAAGTAGAGATGCACCCCATGTGGCATTTGTAGTGAAGTGTGTTTCATTTGGAAGGAGGTGCCCCTTTGTGGTAGCACCCTTATAGTATGCCTCGAGATGTGTGCTCTCCTCCTTGGGGAGTGCACATTCCAACCTACCTAGTTATATTATTTGTAGTGAAGTAATAGTCATCCGATTTTCTAGTCGAGGTGGATTGATTGGTTGATGAATCAACTTATGGGTCAAGTCAAGTTGATGGTTAAGTTGAAGGTCAAAGTGATCAAATGGAAAGTCAAACTTCAAAGTGGTTGACGAGGAAATAAAAAGTTCAACTAACAGGAGGTCAAGTGGAAGTTGAATGGAGCCCGACTAAAGGTTAACTGGGTAGTCGATTGGTATCCGACAGGTAGTTGACTATAATAGAATCCCGAGATTCGTAGGATTGCAACCAATCATTTATATGGATATGTAACCATTTTGGGGCACCATGATTTAAGGTTTTTCATGTATTAAATCCTATAAATATGGCGTGTTGTAATTGTCATAAGTTGATTTTGCTAGTCATAGCTTAGTCATGCAGATGTAAGCTAAATTGGTTGCAAGGTTGTTCTTTTATAAAGAAAGAGAGTAGGATGATGATTGTGTCTTAGGTGAATCTAAAGTTAGTCATGTAACTCTTTACTCTATGAATGAATAATACAAAAAGAGAGCATGAGACACTCAAGGAATGTTGGTTTTCATGGTTAAGGGTTTCCAAGGTAAAATCTTTGTGTGTCTGTCATTTATTTATTTCTTAATTATGTCTTCTCTTTCTTGGGTGGTTTAGTGTAACTATTATTCTCTCTACATGTCACTTATAGGCATTGAACCTGGGTGAGGGGGATAATAATTATTCCTCCCAACCACCCAAGATAAACATAATTGGAAAGTAATCAAGTTTATAATACCAAAAAAGCATATCAATAATTAAGATAATCAACTTTAATAAATTTCATCCATTTTGATATCTAAATAAATACATAATAACTATTAAATTATAATTATTTCACATGAAAATCATATCTATATATATATTGAGTAACGTCCATTGAGACCAAAATTGGTTTATCGGACCTTGAAAAAGGTAACAAATTACTTAGATTTTTTTTAATTTTGTTTCTGTGTTCGATTTTTTTTAAAAGAAGTGTTCCAAGATCACCATAGTTTTGATAACTTTGGAGGTTAGGAAGGGTGGTATTGTGATATATATTTTGAAATTACAATCTAATTTGAGTATATGGAGAGCACTCTAGGAGAAATTTATCTTCATCTTCAACCCTCTTAGTGTCGCAAAGATGACAGATTCTTTGATCCCACAATGTTTTGGGAATTTTCCAATGACCAATTAGTCTAGGAAGCTTGTGGGAGTTGGTTCAAATTCATAACCGACAGATACTTTTGGTCTTGTAGGTTGGGGTTAACCACCTCCTTATATCTTAATTTCCTTTTGTCCTCTAATTCTTTATTGCACCACATATTCTCCTTAAATTTAGATGTAATAATATTTTTAATATTATTGGCATTCTGTAGAATGTCATATTCTTGTATCCCCCATTTATTTAGCTAAGGCTTGGCATTTTTATGCCATCCCAACTTGAGTCACTAGTGGTTTTGGTTGGAGTTTGAAGCAATTTTGGAGAGCCCCTTGTCATGCATGTTGCTTATCTTGTTCTTGTACATTAAATACCTAATCATGGCCATGCTCTCAATGGAGGAGAGCCTCGTTTCTATAAGGAGGATAAGATATGGTGCATTGACTTTAATTTTGAGATTTTTATTGACAAAATTATTTTGGATCTGCTCTATCTTTCTCTAGGATTCTCTAGAGATAATGCATCCCCAAACTTCACATCCATACAAGATAATAGGAGTGACGAGAGTATCAAAGTGGATTTTTTTCTTATCCCATTGCCAAAGGTTTTCTAACTTACTCTTGTTTTCAAGCCCATAATATGATTTCCACCCTCCATTTATCTTTTTCTCAATGCTATAGTTCCAATTGAGCTTGTGATGAATGTCAATCCTAGGGTATTTCTATGAAAGCACTTCCTTGAATATATTGTTGTCATATACGAAATATCATAGGTGATATTTTGGGATTTAATTATCACAATTTTTTTTTTTTCAGTGTTCACAGTCATACCCATAGTAGAGGAGAAGTCCTTGAGGCTTCTTAGTTTCTTACCGAGGTCATATGGATTCCTCACCATAAAAAAAATATCATTGGCATAAAGAAGAAGGATTATCACTATACTAGTGAGAGTCGGGCCAATACAAACAACATCTTCCAAACAATATACTAACTTATCAATGCATATGCCAAAGTGGGTAGGGGACAAGAGAAAACCTTGCTTGACTCCTATATTACAGTTAATTTCTTCCATCCATCCCCTAGTGTTTCCAAAATTGGCAATAACACTCTCATATAACCTTAATGCAATATTTCTCAGCTTGAAAGGAACTTTGAGCTCTTCTAACCTATTCCAAAAATTGGTCCTAGGAACTATGTCAAAAAAATTCTAAATTATTTTAAATCATATAATAATAATAACAATCTAATTTTAAGGTCATAGCCAAGCAAGCAACAAATTGGTGTATCAGACCCCCTTGTTTGTGACACAAGTGCTCCTAAACTTGACAATAGCATTATCTTATAACCTTAGTGCAACAAATCTCAGCTCGAAAAGAACTTTGAGCTCTTCTAACCTATTTCAAAAATTAGTCTTCATGATAAAGCTAGACACCAAATTGGTGTATGAGACCCCCTTGTTTGTGGGACAAGAGACCCCCTTAGATTACTAAAGTCTAAGGAGGTATACATACCCTACCCCCTCTAGATTTAAACCTATAACCTCTTAAAAATAAACACACAGTCTTAATCATTATTTTCATATATATTAAATTATATATTCATATTAAAACAATTTATAAATTTACTTACCTCCCCTATCTCTAAAATCATGTTTATTGAATGTACACCATATACTTAGTGACTAAAAATTTAATGTCCAATCCATAACCATGTTATGAAAACCATGTTTATTGAATGTACACCATATACTTATACTTAGTGGCTAAAACTTTAATTTCCAATCCATAACCATGTTTATTGAATGTACACCATATGCTTGGTGGCTAAAATTTTAATGTACAATCCATAACATGGTTATGGGAAGTGAATTAAAATATTTATATTTAATAATTTAAAATTAAAAACTTCACTATTCATAATAAAAGTAACCCATACCAAAGCAATAAGTGGGATTTGTTATTATTGTTTTAATAAATGCAAATCGAATGTAAATGGATATTCAGAATTTATTCTATACGTCTCAATGAATTCAAATTAATTTGTTGTGAGTGGATCAATTATAAATTGGAAAACATATCCCAAAATATAGTATTGTGGTCCATATTCTTAATCGAAATAAATGTAAACGAGTAAATAAAATAAAATAATTTAATTTAATTAATAATTTTATAATTTAAAC
>JZKD02S2093089.1:0-14013 GCA_000966675.3 Picea glauca | reverse complement strand
ATATCTATCTATCATTCATCTATATCAAAGCATCTAAACAAGTAAACACATAAACACATCAATACATTGCACAAAGAAACCATAACACAAGATATACGTGGTTCACCCCCACCCTAGGGCTATGTCCACCAACTCTTCTTCTCTTTATTATCTTATGTCAAGCTTCTTACAGGCACAAAGCATCAGAACCCTACTCCATATAGGACATGAGATCTGTGCACACTTCACCAGATCCTCCTTCCCCAAGTAGACCTAGGCAAAGAGCCTTACACAATCTGCACACAAAGCACTACACATGACTTGAACTTAGCTCTGCAAGTCTTAATCATGTATTCTTTCACATAGCTAGTACTAGCACTCAGCCATCGATCGCTACTTACATCGCCTAGATTTCTATTTATATATTACAAAATAGGCCTAAGCATGGGTAAACCCATGGGATGACATCCTCATACCCATTACATAACCCCAAAACCCCAAAATCCCTAAACAGGAGCCGAGATCCTGCGATCTCTGCTTTGTCTTGTGCTCCACCTTCGACAACCTGTCGAAGTCCCAAAAATAGGTCAAACATGTCCAAGGATCCTCAAAACTTGGTCAAGGGCCAACATGCCCCCAACACTCACCTATGACTCGTCCCATGTCACTCTGATTTGTGTAATTAAGCCTCAAAATCCTCAAGCTTGGCTCGATCTTCTTCGACTTGCTGCTGTGCCATGACCTCCTACTCAACGAACTCTTGGATGGATGCTTCATTGACAGGTCCTTCTAGGCGTTGTTCAGCTACAGTGACGACTTGCTCCAGTTCTGCTCCTCAGCCTTCGATCTCTAAGAACAGTTGGCAAGCCTCATCCTGTATAGGTTGGAGCCTCTGAGTCACTTCCATGAATTTTCTTTGAATGGTGTGGACCTGCTGTTGAGCAGTGCACTGCTCTTGGGATCGCTTCATCCTTTCAACAACTGGCAGGGGCTTCAAATGCGCCTGTATGTTTTATGCTTGCTGCTTCTCCTTCTAGAGATGTGATTCCAGTGAATTCATTTTTGGATTCTCAGTGATTCACTTGTAAGTATGGGCACTACGATCACTCAGTTGTTTACATTCCATGGCAAGGGTCTTTATTCTCTCGACTTTGCTTTAGGTAGTTTCTTCTCTTTGATCCCTCACCTCCTGCGGAGTGTTGGGTACTATTCGGAGCTCTAAGTATGATATTCTTTGTTGTAGCTGTTGGATAGCTTCTGCGAGCTGCTCTACTTTATGTTCGACTCAATATTCTACTTTTGGCTCTAAACCTGTCACAGAGCAAAGTGCTATGTTGACTTCTTCTTTCACTTTGAGTTGTTTTGCAAGAAAATTTTCTTTTTCTTGCTGAATTTGTGCTTTCTCCTCTTCAAACTTTGTCTGGAGAGAAACCTTCTCCTACTCCACAACTCGACATTGTTCTACGACTACTTCTTTCACTTGCTTCAAGGCCTGTGTGGTTTTAGGACCACACAATGTACCTTTTTGCCCACACTTTTTGCCACCATTACACTCTTGTTTCACTCACATTTAAACTCATATTATCACTTTACCCTATCTTTCCAAAGGTATACAACATCTCTTCTCTTTACTATATGTTTAATCTGTTTTGCATATAATTTTACATTACTCTCGTACTTAACTATTGATCATAAACGTATAAGTGTTGAAATAGTTCGGACTGCAGATTAGCATTGAGGCCCGTTGCTGAAACAGTAAAAGCACGCAATCCCCTGGCTGAAACAACAACTCACATAGAAGAAGCTGTTACACAGTCCGTGGTCAACGATGCTGAAACTCACACAGAAGAAGCTATTACACAGTCCGTGGACAACAATGCTGAAACTCACACAGAAGAAGCTGCTACACAGTCCATGGTCAACGATGCTGAAACTCACACAGAAGAAGATGTTACACAGTCCATGATCAACGATGCTGAAACAAAAACACAATCTATTACATTGACCACAGCCACACCTTGAGCTAGCATGTCTGAGACCAAGTTGCCGAAATAGTTAGAATGCAAATCCTGTGGCTGAAACAACCCACGATTCACGATGCTGAAACAACATACAACATCCGTAACAAGAAGACAAAGAAAGAAGCTGTTACTCCAGCCGCCACAAGAACACCTCACTCAACACTTGTAATAACATTCTGTTGCGAGAGACTAGGGTATCCTATTCCAGTTTAGAAAGTCGACCTGACTAAGAATAGGACTTAGATATACACCTGTAATTTGTTAATCAATTGTATCGAAGGAATTCTCCTCTTTAAATAAGAAGAAATCATCATTCGATGGATCTTCAGTTTTTGTACTAAGAAGGGTTTACAGAGAAGGACGTACTTCATTTCAGATTGTAATATGATACATTGACAGATGAATAAAAGACTGTTATGAGCATTTCTCTCTAGCCTTTTCTTTTCAGGGGAATCTTGTGAGAAGGGACGGCCCACCTTCTTCACAAGATTCACCCATTAGCTTTATAGTGTGCTAGTATTATTTCTGTTTATGCTTTGAGTAAAATCTGTTTTGCTGAAACACTACTTTATTGAACTCTGTCTTGCTGCTACATTGTTTTCATATGATTCATGTTTGAGTAACTGTTAAGCATTCTAGTTAGCAACCTTGCTTGGTGGATTTATGAAAGCTTGATAATCAGAGACTGGTGCTGAAGGTTCCTGCTTGGGAATTAGGGTCCTGTTCTCTGTTAGAGATAGTTAGCCTTCAATTATTTTAATGAGTGTGCTAATCAGAGACTGGTGCTGAAGGTTCCTTCTTGGGAATTAGGGTCCTGTTCTCTGTTAGAGATAGTTAGCCTTCAATTATTTTAATGAGTGTGCTAATCAGAGACTGGTGCTGAAGGTTCTTGCTTGGGAATTAGGGTCATGTTATCTGTTAGAGATAATTATTCTTCAATTATTTTAATGAGTGTGCTAATCAGAGACTGGTGCTGAAGGTTCCTTCTTGGGAATTAGGGTCCTGTTCTCTGTTAGAGATAGTTATCCTTCAATTATTTTAATGAGCGTGCTAATCAAAGACTAGTGCTGAAGGTTCCTGCTTGGGAATTAGGGTCCTGTTCTCTGTTAAGAATTAGTTAGTCTTCAACGTGTGTCAATTGTTTCAGTCAAGCAATGAGTTCATGAAGTGTGATGATCGGAAACATGTGCTGAAGATTCCTTCTTGGGAATTAGGGTCCTGTTCTCTGGTTACAAAATAGTTGGTCTTCCTTGTTGCAACATCTTGTTGTTATTTTAATCCAGGATTCCTCAATTAATCATTCCTTTAAACTCTGCAATAGGTAGGTTGCTTTCCTGTAATTCAAGTTAGAACTTCGGTTTGTTCAAAGAAAAGTGCGATTGATATGTTTTTACTACAACTCTAGATTGATTTTGATATTGAGCATATATAGTGCATGATTACCTTTGAAATAACAGACTTCCCTGGGTTGACAATTTATGTAGCACTTGATTGTTTAGCTAATAAGCAATTAAAGTGACCAACAGGTGGCTTGTTCTGTTTCTTCCCGTGCATGAAAAAGGTGAGCTTCAGTCGCATCATCTAATTTGCGGAGTTGGGCTGGCTCATCTCCCAACTGTGGTTCTCCCGACGGTAGGGGTGCAGTGGACACTGCATGATTGGATTGGAGGGCCTACTGTACCCCTCAAAGTTCAACTTTGATTCTGTCATACATTTCTTCCTGCTGGGCTTCATGCTTCTGTAATATGTCCTACGAAGCATCTGCGACAACTCCTATGATAAAGTTGAAGTCATTGACAATGAGCACAGTTTGCATCTTAGTCAAGGTGTCTCTGGATTTCTTCCGGGAAGAGGGTTTCATGGGAGAAAAATTCCTCTTCTTCAAGGGATCAGCCTCATCTCTAGGTGGTGTGACTTTGCCTTGCTTCTGCTCATATTATTTTCCATTTATCTATTCTACTTTGTCATCACCTCCTCGACCAGGTGATACTGAAGCAATTTTTTCTAATGCACTGCTTAAGTCTTGGACTTCTTCGGTCTTCTTCGTTCTACTAGTTTCAGGTGTGTCATGTTCTTTGTGAGTGGCCTCTGAGATGTCAAGTTCATGGTCAGACATCTTCGTAGGATCAGCGGGGATAAGGAGTTTTTCTGACCAATCCTTAGTTATCTCCTCGAGGTCCTCTTATGTGAACTTGTAGTATGACTGAAGCTCCTCCTTATGCTCATTGGCTCGTGCAGTGATATAGATGAAGTACCGATATTCACAAAACTTCATGAGGGGTCGAAACTACTGTAGGGTGTTCAATTTCATATGAGGTTCAAATTCGATAACCCTCTTTAGTTGGAGATAATACATATGAAAAAATGCGTTCGACTGCCACAATTTTCCCATATCGCTCGAGTACCAGAGCGTGGTGAACTTCATAGAAAGTGGATTGAACGACTCAATTTCTGGGACGGTCGCACCTTCTGACATCTCCCAAGAAATAAAATCTATGAGGATCAGGAGCCAGCTGAAGTGGAACTCATAGAACTGATCCTCAGATTCACAACAGTCTAACTCCCACTGGTTGACTAGGTACTTCACCGAGTTCATCTATAGGCCTTCTACACATTTCCCCGTGAGGTCAACGACAAACCCTGTGACCTGCGTGGGATTGTTCTTCCTTACTATATTTCCTGAAATTAATTGGCATGCTAGGTGCACTGTGCCATTTGGGATGGAAGCTACCTTGTAGCCTTGCATCCCCTTCTCAACATATCCATAGGTATCCTTGATCTTCTATGCTAATGTGCAATCTATGGCTTTCCCTGGGTAGAAATATTGTGGGTCGAGTCCTTGCATGCTCAATTCGATGATCCTATGGATCAATGTCAGATCGACTGTGATATGTTGGTCTAGCCATAAGTAGCCGCCATGGTAACATGAGAGTAGGATCTTAACACAAGCGTTGAGCTCCTAGTTTCATCTGAAATGTGGGATCTTCATTACATTCAAAAGGGTGGACTACACGAGGTTCKTCRTCCATGGCTGGGGGATTATTTTCGATTTATTCCCCTTCGTCCTGGTCAAGTATTTATATGGGGAAAGCATACTATGGTTATGTGGTATCCTAGGTTGAAGTCCCTGAACTTCAACRTTGCGATCTTATMTTGYTGTGCTCTAACTACATGTATCCCCTTYGAGAGGTATGCAATAACCATGGTGTACTYGAAATCTCTAGGCACACTATCACRACTCACCRTGTTGGYTAGGGGCGGGATGTAGTCAGGTAAGATGGTCGAGATTAGATTTTCATTTTCTAGGTCATCTTCGTGCTTGGTTCTCTTTTYTGTGATGACTCGGGATGGTTCRGATCCGTGAGMAATTGACAGGGAGGATTTCACTCCTCTCATCGAGGACGCTTGAATACTTGTAGACATTACTTTCTCAGCCATGAKATTGATGAGAACTTCTTCGATGATTTTCTCCGYGACGCTGAGCTCGTCCRACATGCACGCTTAGAATGAGTGCACAAAACAATAGAAATAGTGTTGATATTACTAATCACAATGCGGTAGCAATGAGTTCTCTCTGATACAATTCACAAAAGTRTTCTCAGTGCAATAGTCGACGGAATAAGTAGACAACAACGTAAAAGATCTTTCCAACAGACAAGAGACCTTCATTAATTCRGTTCTATCTGTTACGACGCGGTCCCAATGGTCTGATGGTGAGCCTTMTGACCACAAATTCCATTCTASCCATTCGKGCCATTGGTCTAATGGTTATACTATTTTCAAATACTAAATTGCTTCACCATGGCGAAGTGCCATGTGGCTCTGTTTTGCTATCCCAACGAAGTTCCAATTTTGTAAATTTTCCTTYTGCGAAKTTCCCTCTGGAATCTTCTGTATTTTTTTCGATATTTTCTTTCTTCTTACTGATCTTTCTAGACTTTTTCCCAGTGATATTCGTCTTGTTATTCCTCTTTCCATTCCAATTMTTATCTCTTCTTTGCATAKTAACTTYGCGCTGTTGAGATTCTTTCRTAAGATTAAGGGGAAATACTTCTTMTCTACCAGGGGTAGGTGCTTTAGTCTTCTGTGAGTCTTCTTGTGTTCTTTCAACTTCGACATCCAAGCTTCTGGTTCTAAATATSTTCGATCTGTTCTCCTGTTCTTTAATCAAGTGTGCGATCCTCCTAGTCATGAAATCTTTCAATTCTTGCTTCTTCTTCTCTAAGACTTCTTCTTCTTCTTTCCTTCTAGCCTGATCCCTTTCAATCTAAGGTTTTCCTAGTAACACAGCAAATGGGGCGTTGTTCTCAATAAATATAACAAACTTAAAATATTCTTCTGTCAAATTTCCATGAGCATTCATAGATATCCGGGTAAGTCTTCCACATAGGGTTATCAACTTTCCTCTAAATAATCCTATTCCTCCTAATGAAGGAATCATAGCAGACTTTCCTGACATTTCCCAAGTTCTTTCTGTCATTATATTCACCTGTGTTTCCTCATCCAGAATACAGTCAATGTCGAAGTCTCCTATTCTTACTTCTCTTTTCTCTTTCTTTTTTAAGATATATGATATATTAGTATCTCTATGGTAATTCAAGGTTTCTTTCATCTGTAATAGTACAGTCTCTGATTCCTTCTTGGGTTCTTCCATGGTCTCAGTTTCTTAACCTTTCTCAGGGTCTACTTGTTCCATATTCATTCTTTCAATCTTAGCAATTATTCTAGGGAAATCCAAAACTTCATGATCCATAGATTTACAACAAAGAAAACTGGGTCTTATACCAGGGCATTCCTTAGCAAGATGTCCCGGTCTTCTACAACTATAACAAAGAGTTAATCCTCTCTTTCTCTTAAATGATCCCCAACCTTTCCTGTACTACGCACTGGGATCACAGTAGCTAACCTGCAAAAAAATCTTTCTAGGGTCCTGTATCCATTTATTAGTCCAAACATTCTTTCTATGCATAGGAATGACATATCTTTCACTATTATTATCAGATATACTCATATCAAATCTTATTTCTTATAGCTGCGCCCCATTTTTTAGGCTAGGAATTTTTTTATCAAACATACCTAGATCCATATTCTTGAAACAAAAATTTCCACTTATCTTACTTTCGACATAGCACCAAGCTTCCAGATATAAAACTTTTCACTATTCTTAACTCTATTAGAGCACAAAGCATTCATATCTTACCTCTTTTCTTCATATCTACCTCCTTTCTTAGCATAGAGCCTTGCAAGTCAAGAAACAGATCTACACATAGAGATTTCTTTCTTTTCCTCAGTTCCCAACAATCACAGTTTTAGGTCAGATATTTGCACAAAGATTCTTCTTCCTCAGTTCCCAACAATCACAGTTTCAGGTCCCGACAACAGAACCATTTTTTGGCATAGGGGCAGACCCAGGGTTCAACTCTCAAGAGCACACCAAAAAAACCCTAACTACTGGCCCTTTCGGAAACACCTGTGAAGCAGATGAAGTCTCACCTGAGGTAGAGGTAGGGGTGGTTGTAAGACTCAGATGTCTGCAACCTTAGCTGGGACATAGATCTATGATTGTAACACTTTAACAAAGCACTTAGTTATTATAGTTCATCACTATTAAACCAACATCTACTTCGCAGACAAAACCCTAATTACAAAGCATCGCAATATTCATCAAGATATAGTATGTTCAAGCACTAAGCATATCCACATAGGTCATATCTAGCATTAATCCATATTATTAAGCACATAGAATCAATAGATCTATCTATCATTCATGTATATCAAAGCATATAAACAAGTAAACACAGAAACACATCAATACATTTCACAAAGAAACCATAACACAAGATATACGTGGTACACCCCCACCCTGGGGATATGTCCACCAACTCTTCTTCTCTTTATTATCTTATGTCAAGCTTCTTACATGCACAAAGCATCAGAACCCTACTCCACATAGGACAGGAGATCTATGCGCACTTCGCTAGATCCTCCTTCCCCAAGTAGATCTAGGCACAGAGCCTTACACAGTCTGTGCACAAAGCACTACATATGACTTGCACTTAGCTCTGCAAGTCTTAATCATGTCTTCTTGCACATAGCTAGTACTAGCACTCAACCAGTGGTTTCTACTTACATCGCCTAGATTTCTATTTATATATTACAAAATAGGCCTAATCATGGGTAAACCCATGGGCCGACATCCTCATACCCGTGACATAACCCAAAAACCCAAAAATCCCTAAAGAGGGGTTGAGATTCCGCGATCTCCGCTTTGTCTTGCGCTCCACCTTCGACAACCTGTCGAAGTCCCAAAAATATGTCAAACATGTCCAAGGTTCCTCAAAACTTTGTCAAGGGCCAACACATAGCCTCATATCATATCTCTAATTATTAGAAGGCATATGATTTGATCAAAGTGAAACATAAATCAATGATGATGCAAATTGTGTTTTTCTACAAGAAATTATACGGTCATACAAGAAACTATATATTCCTACAGGAAACACTACAAGAATTGTACAAAAGTTCTAAATTTTCTACCACTTATGCAAGATGACATGATTATAAATGAAATATGATTAATGATGATAAAATAAAGTTTTTATGGCATAGGAAAATATGGAAAAAACATCTACAAGATTTCCATCCACCTACTCGAAACAAACAAAAAATGATTTAACCACGTACTATCTTGTTACATCATAAAAAAAAATAATATTGAGCTAATAAGCATAAAGATAAAGATACAAGAGGGTCATTGAGCCACCTTGGGTGCACCCTACCCAAAGTAACAAAAGGAACCTAAAAAAAACTATTGACATAAAACTAGAAAATGGATCTTCATTATTGAATCTTTGAAACAGAGTTACATCCATGGAAAATGCCAAGTTCTTAGTAGCCTATGAGTAATTACAATAACTACTAACTTAAAAATGAACTTGATAACTCAAGGCTAAACCATGAGTCCTTATTATACTAAAAATTCAATAAATTGTCCTCCTAATCACTTCTTGAGTGGAGGATACGATCCCCTAAATCCATAAAGTTAGGGCTGTTGGTTCTACGAACCAATCCCCTTCATAGATTTTGTCTCTTGGGTTATAGGTTCACATGAATGAGATGGATCGAGCGTATTGAATGCCTTGTCACCTTCTAAAATAAAGTGAGGGGATAAGATCCCTATTTTTCCTCAATTGTGGTTGGAGTGGAATCCCTCATGTGTGTATAGACCTACTTAGAGTTAGGATTTCATACACAATTGTCAACATGAATATAAGTAAAAACTCATCTAATTAACAAGCTCAAATTTCTCATTAATTAATTGGCAAGAAACCATAATTTATATTAAGAATGGTAAAAATATGAGTTTTATAGATAAGAAGGTGAAAAAAACTGTTATTAATGGGGCTTATGATAGGAATTATGGAGGCCCATCATCACCCCCTAGTTGAAGTTCTTGCACATTCTTTTGCAACAAAAATCATGATGCGATCCTCTTGAACTATTGTTTTTTCTCTCTACATCTATGTCTACTGTCCCATGTCGTATATTTGGTTATGTCCCCCTACTCATAGTATCAAATAGTCCTTTCAATCTCTACCCACTCTTCTTCTCCCTTTCTCTATCCAAATCTATTGGTGGTGAAGGTTGTAAGAGAAGAGGGGGATTGAACCTTAATCCAATCCATTTCCCTTTTAAATTCTTGAGTGATTACTTGTAGAGTGAAGTTTTGAAAAAGGAGGATTGAAAAGTGTTGGGTGAATTAATTTCTCCAATTTGAAGTCCATATGGGAGTGAATTCCTCCTTATTTGGCAGGCCTGAGTTGCCTACTCTCCTAGGAGCCTCAAGGTATCTTCTAAATGAGTGATGGAATTTTCCTGTTTTTCCTCCAAAATGGGTGCCAGATCCATATATGAGGTAAGAGCCTCATGAATGGATATGATATCCCCTAGTTTGGGAGATTCAACCCTGATCAAAAGAGGGATATGGAGTTCTTCTTCTTTACACCTCTTTAACTTGATTGCTCTAATATCTTCATGTCGAAGCCAACATGCTAATGCCATAAGTTGAAAATTACCTACAAATGGATTTGGAATCCATTTGTAGGGATGTGGAAGGGAAAAAGTATACCTCACACATTTTAGCCCTCATTTCTTCATCACTCTCCTGGCACACATCTACAAAGTCCTTTGTTGTTTCCACCTTGAACCCAACTTGCTGTGCTAGGTTGTCCAACTGGAATCCAATACACTATTAGAAGGAATAGTCTATAAACCTTTGTAGGATACCTACAAATTTATAATTCTTGTGTTATTTGAGCCATATTGGCTATGGACACCCTTATTATATCTACCTTTTCAGTAAGGGTGGCCTCATTCTTCTTGTTGTTTTTGTAATTCTTCCCTCAAGGTTTGATTTTCCAACTTCAATTGTTTATAGTCATATGCCCCTTGATTTTTCATGATTTGGAGCTTCTCTTGTAGGTGACAGAGCTGCTATTCTGGGCTCTCTATGTTGCCTTCTTTCTATTTTTCCTTTATCTTATTTATTCTTCTATTTTCTTCCATTTAAGTGCCTCAACCTTGGATACTTCCAAATATTTAGGGTGGTTTGTAGTGTAATATATATAACTATTGTTTTCTCTTCTTTCTTGGTTTCTTCTTTCCTTTATTCAACCTACTTAGGTGCCCCTGATGGGATTCTTGTAGGGTTCTATTGTGCCAGGAACCAACACCTTCCATTTTTCTTATCTCATTGCTCGAAGAATCAATTCCTGCCAAGAAAAGGGTACCCTCGTTTTTTATTAAGACTCTCTTAACTTGCTGAAAATGAAGCTCATCTTCATGATATTTCACTTAAAATATTTCTTGACTTGCAATTCTTTTTTGTTTTGGATTCTAGAGACATCGGTGAGTTCATTATGAACTCGCCGATACAGGAAATACCAGCTTCATGAAGAACTCACCTATACACTGAAAATGCATATTACTTATCATTTTATTAACAAGTTTTATTGTACTAACGATCTTCCTATCAACTTAGTTGACACACAAAACTTTCCACTAACCAACTATCTATCATTAACATTGGTACATCGGTGAGGTTTAACCCATTTCTCCCAATACATGATGCAGGAGCATCTCACAATGAAAATTCATGGTTGACCTTAGGTCAAAATATTTAGTAGAGGAAGTGGGTTTCCTCAAAATTTTCATTTAGGTGTGATATATCTAGAAGATATCATAAGATTGGGTAGTTTCATATGTGTCAAATGGTTTTCTATGAAATAGAACAAATTATCTAAATTAGATGATTGTTAGATAGTTTAGGAGAATATTGAGGTTGTTAGTTTTGAATACGAGAGTTTGATGTATTGGTTTAAAAAAAAATGTAAAAAGGGGAGTGTGGTAGAGAGGGTTTTGGTGTGTGGCAGGCATGTATAGGTCCGAGGGACCCCCAAAAAGGAACATAACACTATTGTTGTATTTTTATTCTTTCTTTTAGAGTGAACAAGAATTTCATAACCTGTGTATTTTCTGTGGTTCTATTGAATTCTATTCATAAACTATTATTGTGTTGAGCGATCAAACTAGATCGAATTACTTTCCATTTGCAGGAAAATTATCTGAGTAGTAGTGACAAATATATTACCGTCAATTGTCTTCTAGTAGCGAGGTTCTATTAATACAAATTTCCTTCTAGGATTTTTCGTGAACAAGCCAGTGTTGTGGGGGAGAATATGTAGATGGTTGTTGTTGTTCCAGGAATATAATTTTGAAGTTGTTGTGAAACTAAGGAAGTTGAATGAGGGACCTGATCACTTATCGATCATACTATCAAGAGAATATGAAAGGAAGATAGATGCCAACTTACCAGATGTGCAATTATTTGCAGTTACAATGGTGGATGACTACTTCACAGACAATGTGCAATTTTTGAGTATAGGAATGGGCCTGTCAGACATGACAGTGTCACAAAAGAAACAATTAGTGGTTAAACCAACAAACTATCAGTTGATTGTAGTGAACTTATACAATTTAGGTGCATATGGATTATTGAGATGATGTGTGTTAGAGTATGAAAGGCCAAGGATACTCTTAGAAGTGCATGGAGGAATTGAAGAAGGACATTATGCAGGTAGAGCGATGACGAAAAATATTTTGTGTAGGGATCTGGTGGCCCACATTTCAGAAGGATGCTAAAGAATACTTTTAGGTATGCAATGTTTTTCAAAGGGTGGGAAAGAAATCCAGAAGGGATGAGATTCCTTTGCACCCATAGGTTGCACTGCTGGCATTTGATAAATGAGAAATAAACTTTGTTGGACTGATCAACCCACCAATGAGAAGATCGGGAGCTAGGTATATAATCACTGTGATAGAGTATTTGACCAGATGGGAAGAAGAAACACTAGTTATAGACTACACCATGGAGACTTCCATGAGGTTTCTATTTGAGAATGTAGTTACATGATTTGGATGCCCACACATTTTACTCAATGATTAGGGGACACACTTCTTGAATAAGACAATAATAGGATTGACTGAGGAGTTTCAAATTCATCATCAGAAGAGTATTCCATATCACCCTCAGGCCAATGGGACCGTAGAATCTTTTAATAAAATTGGAGAATGTTACGACTGAGATCTGCAATATAGGAAGAGATGATTAGGACTTAAGGGTTCCTACATTATTATGGGAATATAGGACTACACATAAAAATATGAATGGATATACACCTTTTAGGTTGGTTTATGGGAAAGAATCAGTAATGCCGATGGAGTTTATTGTGCCTAGTTTGCGTGTTGCAACAATTACTAATATTTCAGACTTTGGTGCAATAGAGGAGATATTGTCACAATTGCTACAGTTAGAGGAAGACCGATTTGTCATAGTGTTCCATCAACAAGTTCAGAAGGCAAGAGAAAAGTCTTGGCATGACATACATATTAGATAGAAAAAGTTTCAAGTGGGAGACTTAGTATTACTATACGATAATAAGTTTATGCAACATCCATGAAAGTTTTGAATGCATTGGTTAGGACCATATGTGATTAAGCATGTGACAAAGGCAGGTTATGTGCATGCTGCGTAGATGGAAACGATGAATGGAGAAGTCATGGGAGGAGTGGTGAATAGAAGTCAGATGAAACTCTATAGAGATGACTGTCTGTTTGCACATTAATATGATCTATGCAAGAACACTTGTACCATAGAAATTTAATTATAGTAGGGAAGTAAAACAAAGAAAAAAAAAGGAAAAAGAAAAAAAAACCCAAAGTTAAGTCAATAATAAGTAAGGGAGATACAAAAACAAGACCCGCGTAGAAACAATGAGTGTTGTGTAGACAAAAGAAACAATTAATACAAGGTAGAGACAATTAGATACACACAACACAATGTGCTATGAACATGACCATCACGACCATTAAAGGAATTAAAAGGGAGGAACCAATGGTTAAAGAGTGTTAATGAAAATTTATAAAGACGACGTGTATCCATAAATGGAAAAAAGCATCGAGAATCATAACATACTGGAAGTACAAGGTACAAATACAATGGAGGATATGGGAATAAAGAAACATTACATCAAGCATTAATCACACCACTAGCGAATGAGAGTTAATTCAAGCACGAAGGGACATGGACAAATAGTGTAGGGGCACTAAAGCCACAGAGGGTTGACATGCATTGGTCATTGTTACTTAGAGTTGCATGTGAGTAAAAGAGAGACAACAACCATATTGCAGAAACCCCAGAGCCGAAGCAATTGTCACTGGTAACTAGTTTACAAAAATGGCACCACCAAAAGCAATGATGCCCGTACCAAAGAAAGCTCGAACAAGAGTGAAAATAGTAGAACTGTTAAGCACTAATATTGGCTCATTACCCCTTAATTAGGGCATATTATATTAGTAATTTTATTTTATTTATGTCGGATTTAGGCCATTAGCTGTAATTATACCTCCTAGTCTCCTATATATACCAAGGAGACATTTTCATTTTGAATCATCT
>JZKD02S2093078.1:25726-37059 GCA_000966675.3 Picea glauca | reverse complement strand
TCTTTCTTCCTCTCTCTACAACCCCCCTCCCTACATCGCAAGGAAATAAATGTCCTTGACCTAGATATGTCAAGACCTAGACCTAAACATAGACATAGAAAGACCTATATCATGACCTAGACCTAGTAAATGACCATAATGTAGACCATGACATAGACCTAGACCATGACCTAGATCACGACATAGAGGTAGAGATAGACTAGACAATGACCTAGATTTTGACATAGACCATGACCTAAACCATCACATAGAGCTAGAGCTAGATTTAGACAATGCTCTAGAGCTTGATGTAGACCCTTACCTAGAGCCCCCTAGCTCCATCTAAGACTAGGCATAAATTATACTCAACCCTTCACCCCCTCTACACTCGAGCCCTGAGTGCACTATGCGTATACCTTTTGTACAACCCTTGCACCCACATATTGGTGCTCTAAAAATTTCTTTATCCTTGAAAACACTTTCAATCCTAACCCCTTAGGCCTTAGTTGTCCCCATACCCCTATACATATTTATTCATAAAGATGTTTGGTCTATAATAAAATGATATATTTGTTGCATTAAGAGCATGCACGTGCTCTTGTGACATGATTGAGTTGTAGTTGTTGGTCATTTATGCTCATTCAAAATGCACACGCGCTTTAGTGTGCACATGTTCTAGGAACACATGCGCGTTCTTGCTGGGCATATTTTGGTGCCAATAACACTCCACTGCCTCATCTATCTCAAGGTTGACAAACAATCCACAACGTATTCACACAAAAATAGTGCACACATACAAGTTTTTCTTATTTTTGTGTTCTTGTTTGATTCATAGAAAGTTTTGTGTTATTTCTAGACTATTGTAATAAAATTTGGAAGACAAATTTGTCCAATTGCAATTGGAATTGTTGTTTGTATCTTATTGGAATAGGAAGACAAATTTTTCAAAGTGCAATCGGAATTGTTGTTTGTATCTTCTTGGAATTGGAAGGCAAATTTGTCGAAGTGCAATTGGAATTGTTGTTTGTATCTTCTTGGAATTGGAAGACAGATTTGTCCAAATGCAATTGGAAATGATGTTTGTATCTTCTTGTGTTTTCTTGGAATTGGAAGACAAATTTGTCCAAGTGCAATTGGAATTGTTGTTTGTATTGTCTTGTGTCTTCTTAGAATTAAACGACAATTTTTTCCAAGTGCAATTGGAATTGTTGTTTGTATCTTCTTCTGTCTTCTTGGAATTGGAAGACAAATTTGTCCAAGTGCAGTTGAAATTGTTGTTTGTATCTTCTTGTGTCTTCTTGCAATTGGAAGACAAATTTGTCTGAGTGCAATTGGAATTGTTGTTTGTAGAGTCTTGTGTATTCTTGGAATTGGAAGACAAATTTGTCCAAGTTCAATTGGAATTGGAATTACTAGTTTTTTCTTATTCTATAATACGAAGAAAACTTTCTCCACTTGGTTGTGCCTTTTTACGTAATACAAAGACAAATTTGTGGTGGGGTGTTTGGAAGCCAATTTTTCTCTTTAAACATGGGGAAATGACGGATTCAAGAAAGAAATTCCTCGATAAAAGAGAAATAAATCAAAAAGGTAGAAGAAGAAAGATAAAATACAAAGTTACGCATGTCAAAGTGTAGGCTTTCAAAAGAGGGAAATCCAATTTCTAGCGAAATAAATGTCTCTATTGTTTCTCCTCCATCACCAGAAGCAAAGAGAAAKGATGGAAGACATGATTCATGAGACTTTGGAAGGTGGAGGGGGCCATTGCACAGGCTAAAGGGCATGATCAAGAACTCATAGTGACCCTCATGAGTTCTAAAGGAAGTCTTGGGAATGTTTGCGTCTTTCATACATATCTAGTGGTAGCCAAAATGAAGATCAAGTTTAGTAAAGTAACAAGCATGACTCAATTCATCCAAGAGATCATCAATGACATGAATGGGAAACTTGTCTTTGATAGTGAGTTTATTGAGGGCATGAAAGTCAGGACACATGTGCCAAGTACCTTCTTTCTTGAGTACCATGACCACATGAGAAGAATAGGGGCTGGTACTAGGGCATATAACACTCACTTGGAGCAACTAATGCATGATTTTCTCAATTTCATTCTTTTGGGAAAAGGGATGAAGATAAGGGAGAACATTGGGAAGAAGATTGTCAGGAACAAGGGGAATGGAATTATCATGAATACCACGGGAAGGGGGAAGTCCCTGAGGAGTGGAAAAAACATATTGGTGTTTGGAGATGATAGATTGGAGGTCAGGATGTACAGAGGGTGTCTCAAGTGCTTGAATGGAATGGAGTTGTGAAATAATACCTGCATGACCTTTCTTGAAAACCTTTCCATTTGATGGGAAACGATGATCTCAGGAGAACTTGCTTTGAGTCCCTGGAATTGATAATGTTGTCCCTCTTGGTGGAATTGCATGGCTAATGCCTTAAAATTCATGAGAATGGAGCCCAAAGTGCGTGACCATTGAACACCTAGCACAATGTCATAATCGCCCATGTCGATGGAAAACATATGAGATTTCAGGTGGTACTATCCAATTTGAAGATGTACATTTTCACAATGCCCACCACATTTCATGGACCCACCACTAGCTATCATGATTTGAAAATTGTTGATGACATGAATATAACAATTGGTTTCCTTGACAATGCAACATTGAATATAATTATGGGTGCTTCCACTATCAACAAGGATGATGAATTTTTTATGCTTAATATATCTAATGAGCTTGAGGGTTTGTGGAGCAGAGAAGTCAGCAAGGGCATGCAATGAAATCAAGGAGTAAACTTTGAGTGGGTTGACGTGCTCTGTAGTAGCACTGAGAAGGGGTAATTCTTCAACAAGGGACACTACAACTTCTTCTTTAGCAACCTCCTATGAAATGACTATAAATATTTTTTGTTCCTTACACTTGTGCCCGAGAAAATATTTTTCATCACAATTATAGCAAATATCCTTGAGCTAGTGTTCATCTATTTCGGCCCGAGTTAATTTCTAGACCTCGAGGGGAGTGGTAGGGGGGAAATATTTGTGGGTCGAGGGAAAGGAAAAAATGATGGTTTTTTGTTTTGGAAAAAAACAACTTGTTGGGCTTCTTTGACACATTTAGTAGCTTCCAACCAAGTCTGAGGATGAGACATGATGACTTGGGCTCAAATTTCATCCTTTAGGTCACTGATAAAGTATTCCTGGAAGAACGCATTTGTCATGCCCTTTGTTTTGAAGGCCAAATGCTCAAATCAGGTGCTCTATAAAGGTGGAATGCAATGCTCAAATCAAAGGAGAGGAATCCAATGGGATAGGTCCTCCAATGGGATAGGTCCTGAATAAAGGTGCTCTATTAAAAAAAAAAAATACACGTCTTATTATTAACTTAAATGTTAAGATAAATAAATAACAAGGATTTTGAAAGAGGTTTTTGATTCTTAGGAATTTGCTTTAATTTGAAATTTATTAGTCTCTATCAAGGTAAAATGTAAATATAGAAGCTTGAACTTCTATATCAATTCAACTTACTATTTGAATTTTTTTTAATTAAAAAAATATAAATTACAAATTTACACAAAATAAAATAAAAGAAAAGAATGACATATAATGATAATATTATAGCAAAGTATTTATGAGTGATTTAAAGATAATATATATCAAGTGATTTGTTTTACCAAGAAATATCGGGAGAACACTTATGAAAAGGAAATATGAGAGTAATGTCATGAACGAAAATGGGCATTAACACAGACGGAGACCTTACTCTGAAGTTCTCTAACCATTCCACATCCACAAAACCAGTTGACACAAAGAATAGGTTGCAATTGTAGAAGGCCATTTTTCGGTTCCACCTATTAAACATCAAAATGATTGACCTCCACCTGCAGGGAAATTGTGAGTTTGCCCCGGTCTCCTGGATAATGGCAGAACCATACTTCAACCCAAAAAGAGGGTATTCACAAGCACAGACAAAGAGCAGGTTTGCGAGATTTTGAAATTTCTAAAATGGGCACGGAGGTAATAATGAAGGTCATTGCACCATTAAACTCTCCATGTATCTAATTTCCCTTACATCAGTTCCATGTCATTAGAGAGGACGAACATGATGGCGATCACTATGCAGCAGGCGCACCTATTAACTGACGATTTCAAAGTTTTTATGGAGTAAATGATCGAATGGATGATGCGCATAGAGATAGCTGACGACGTTAAAAGGAAAACGGTAATGAGTTTAATGGTGGGGAGTTTCACCGTAGGAGTTGCTATCATACATGGAATTTGCGTCCCACAACTTTTTATTTTTAGAAGTATGTGAAATTTTTATTTTTAGAAGTATGTGATATGTGGATACAAATTTCCACGAAATCACTATTTTTTGTTATTTAAAATTCATTTCTAAAAATGGATTCAAACGAGTTGGGCACTTAGCTTATACTGAAATAATCACTCTAATTTTTGAATCTAACAATTTCTAGTCGTGTCCATATTCTATAACCTGGAAGACAAGGACAAGATCTTTGAAGGGGGACCATATTTCTAAAACTCGACTGGCCTCTACCTATGTTTTTGGATAGATCGCTTCTGCCTAGAAAAGGAAAACTTTGTATACACACCGGTATGGATTCGCCTCTATTACCTACCTCAAGAGTTCTGGTTAGAGGAAATTTTAGTGGGCATAGGCAACACCCTGGGTAAATATGTCAAATCTTCTGAAGCTACCAAACAGACAAAATACACCTCCTATGCAAGAATATGTGTCTACATGAACATCTCCAAAGCTCTTCTTGGCACAGTTACCTTATAATACCAAGACGAGGAATGGGCCCAAACCATAGACTATTAACACATCCCTTTCAGATGTCAAAAATGCCATGAACATGGACACCTTTTTAGAGACCGCCCTCTCAATGCCCCCCCCAAGAGGGAAGCTTATGAGAAATCAAAGGAAGCTTTTACCCAGGTTCAAAATTGAAGGCGACAAGCGCACAAGAAGCCCACAACCAACAACGGAAAAAATAACCCAAACAACAACTCATTTGAAGCCCTTAACCGCCTCCTAGATGCAGAAGAGGTAGAAAACCCCCACAAGATCACAGGGAATGATCCCAACAAGCACAAGGAATATCAACTGTCACAAGAGAATCAAACCCCAACAAACCAAGCAAATCCACAGAATCACCTAGTCTCAGGGAAAGAACCAAAAAGAGAGGAAGACACAGTCATGGAATTGGATGAGCAGGACCTAGCAGAAATTGACCTAGACAGGTTAGAAGAAGCACTCAACAAGAAGGATATTCAAACCTTACCAGAGGATCAACTCAGGAAAGTTCACAAAGTATTTTTGGACTCATTAGCAGGAGCTACATCTAGGTTGGGGATTAACATAGACCCAAACCAATATCCAAGAAAACACCCAAAAGAAAACAAGTGACGGGGCAGAAAATTGACTCATCAACTAATAGAGGAGGCAAGAAACTATATGATCAACTCGGGACAGATCCATAGGCTCTCAGAGAGCTCCTTTTCCCACCCACCAAATTGTTAACTATGAATATCCTCACCCAGAATATCAGAGGCCTAAATGGAAGATCCAAACAATGGATTCTCTGAAACTGCATCAAAAAGGAAGACCCTGATAGATTCTTGATACAAGAGACAAAATGTGCAGAGAAAACTACAGAAGACATCATCAAATATGTTGGCAAAACTGTGAATCATATCAAATGGACTCAAAAGGGGCTTCAGGAGGCCTGGTCATCCTATCGAATCCTGCTACAGTCATCTTTGATCAAGGCTTCTCCACTCCTTGCACAATCACAATGCACTATAGATCCATCGGTTCGGACAAAGAGGGAATGATCACAAATGCCTATGGACTGCAGAACAACCAAGACAAAAACCTCTTTCTTCAAAGCCTAAATTACCTAGGTTCCTTAGCAGAGGGCAAGCGATGGATAATAGGAGGTGACTTCAACATGATTCTCACGTTAGAGGAGAAACAAGGGGGGGAAAAGTGCCTAGAACAGGATAGCGCAAAACTCCAGGAACTCATAGAGAACCTCTAACTGGTAGATATTGAGAACAACAATGGCACCTTCAGCTAGACCAACAAAATATCAGGCCACCAACAAATATAATGCAGGATTGATTTCTTCCTCATCTCCAAAACTCTCCTTTTGGAAGGCCCCTTAGTAGATTCCAACATCCTCCTGAAGGCAGGTTTGGATCACTGGATGGTTCAGCTTTGGGTAGACACTATTTCCACCCGCAAACTTAAATCCTTCAGATTTGAAAAATTCTGGCTCTCCCATCCAAACTTCCAAGAGTTAGCCTGTCACCGGTTGAGCACTACGGAAACACAGAGGGGTACAAAAATGTATTGCTTCCAACAAAAACTCAAACATTTTAAACAACAGGTGCGTAAATGGAATAAAGAAGTGTTTGGAAACATTTTCCAAGGAAGGAAAATGCTGGAACAAAAACTAGAGAACCTTCAAGGACAATTCATTCATGGAGGATACACAATCACTCAACAAGAGGAGGAGAGAGAACTCAAAAGGAAACTAGAAGAAAGACACAAGTAGGAAGAAATCCTGTGGAGACAAAAATCTTGGGTCCAATGGCTCAACGAGGGAGAGAAAAACACCAAATTCTTCCACCGTTCTATGGTCCATAGACGCCTTATCAATCACATCACAAAACTGGATGACTCACAAGGCAATACCCTATTAACACATAAGGAAATAACACACAAGTCGATATACTTCTACATGGATCTCCTATCAGAACCCAAGGTGGACCACACCTCAGCAATAGAGAGGGTGACCCAAAATATCCCAACCATAATCACCCAAGAACAAAATGAGGCTCTCATGACACCAATAACACAAGCAGAAGTGGATCAGGCTATTCAGGAGTTACTCACAGGCAGGGCTCTAGGTCTAGATGGTTTCACAACAGACTTCTTCCACTGCTGTTGGCCAATGTTAAGGGAGGAAGTGTAACAGTTGGTGGATGAATCTCGTAGCTCAGGTAAAGTTCTCTCGACACTAAATGCCACTTTCCTCACCCTAACACCCAAAGAAGAAAGTGTCACAAATCCAGAGAACTTCAGACTTATAGCTCTTTGCAACATGATCTACAAAATCATTTCCAAAGTCATAGCTCTAAGAATCAAGCCAATTCTACCCTTCATCATCTCTAAGGATAAATCAAGATATGTCGAAGGAAGGCAAATCATGGATAGCGTCATACTTGTCCATGAAATCATTCACTCACTCAAAAGCACTCGTACTCTAGGTATGGTTCTAAAACTTGACCTTTCAAAAGCTTTTGACAAATTAAGTTGGCAATACCTGGAAGCACTCCTATCGGATTTTGGTTTCAACAAGAATTGGGTCTCTTGGATTATTAACCTCACTTCCTCAACCTTTTTCTCAATCCTCGCCAATGGGATCCCCTCTCAATCCTTCTTCCCCTCAGGAGGAATAAGGCAAGGCGACCCTCTCTCCCCTTTCCTTTTTGTCATAATGGTTGAAGGCCTAGGACGCTATATCAAGGCTTCAATTCAAAATGGATCCCTCCAAGGCCTCCCTCTTCATGGGCTACAACCGACATCATCCCATAGACAATATGTCGATGACACACTGCTAATGAACAACCCCATCGTGCAAAAAGCAACTAAACTAAACTCCATCCTCTCTGATTTCAGTGAAGCCTATGGCACCACCTTTAATCTAGCCAAATCATAGCTCTTATTTTTTAATACTCATGCAGCAATCCAACAACACCTTTCTCAACTTCTGAAAACCCCTATCTGCACTCTACCCTCTCGCTACCTAGGACTCCCTCTTTCTGACTCAGCAGCCAGAAACATATCCTAGGACTCTCTCCTACTCTCCATCATCAACCGTCTTAGCAACTGGACCTTTCGATCCCTCAATATTCCAGCCATAACCATTCTCTTAAAGCCATTCCTCCAAGCCATCCCAACTTACCTCTTCTCAGGCTTAGCTTCCCCCCAATCAATCATAAAGAAAATAAGGAATCTGCAAAGAAAATTTCTTTTGCATGGACACAACCCAAACAAAAAATGGGCCCTAGTCAGCTGGGACAAAGTTTGCAAGCCCAAATCTTCAGGTGGTTTGGGCCTCCGAGACCCTGGAAAATTAAATAGCACCATGGGAGCAAGAATTTGGTGGAGATGGCTCAAAACACCAACAAAAATCTGGGCAAAAGTATGGAAGTGAAAATATGGCCCAAATAAGCATCAAAGTCAACTTATAAGAATGCAGGAGAAAATTCAGGGCTCCAACATCTGGAATGCGGCCTGGAAAAATTGGCCCCTCATACAGGAACATGCTTTCTAGGAAGTTCACAATGGCTAGAATGCCCTATTCTGGAAGGATTCCTGGCAGAAAATGCCACCTCTTCAACTGGAAGAAAATATCCAATCCTACGAAAATCATATTCAAGATCTTGCCACTCTCAAAGTAGCAGACTTATGGATAGATACCCCCAGCAGCTCTCCCTAGCGAAGATGGAAATCTACTCATCAGGAACTCCAAGTGGCAATGGACTGTGACCTTCAGCACTGGAAACAAGCAACAACCCAACGATGAATCCGGAAAAGCACAGATCAAGCCATTCTCAAATGGGGATACACACCTCATGGAAGCTTTACTCTCAAGGAGGGATACACTCTTAAGGAGAATTTACACAATCTTCAGAAAGATAACATCTGGATAACAATATGGAAATAAAAAATCTGGCCCAAAATCTCTACTTTCCTATGACTTCTTCTCCAAAACAAGATCTTAACCTGGGACAATCTTCAAAGACGAGGTTTCATCGACCCCTCGATTTTCCATCTCTTCCATCTCCAGTCAAAAACCATGGAGCACCTCCTAAACAACTGTCCATTCAGTGAGAACATTTGGAACCAAGCCACTCAGTTCATCATAAGAACCAAACGAGTTAAAAAAAAACATCATAAGCACCATCAGGGATTGGGGCTCTGGCTCCTTCAAAATCCCTATCCTAAATAGAACCTCTCAACTCTTACCAAGATTTATATTTTGGCAACTATGGAAAAAGAGGAACAGGCGAATCTTTCATTCCCAGCCCTCTCCTCCCCCCCTCCCCTGGAACAAAATTCTCTTGCATCTCTAGGAAACTCTTCAGCTACAATTATGGACCAAGGAAGACTACCCCACTGACCTAGGTGAGCTCTCTCTCCTCAACTCTTTGGGCTTCTCATTTACTCACTCCACCCCTCCTCAACAACCCCCCCTAATTTCAAAAACCTTCAGTCCCTCTAAGTGGCTCCCCCCACCGCTAGGCTTCCATAAGGTCAACTTTAATGGTGCATCAAAAGGAAATCTAGGACACTCAGGCTATGGAGCAGTCATAAGAAATATCTCAGGCCAAATACAAAGCCTCATTGCAGAAAAATCTCGGATGCGATACCAATAACTCAGCAGAAATATGGGGTCTCATCAAAGGAGTGTGAATGGCTCCAGATAGAAACCTCACTTGTCTGATCATTGAAGGAGACTCCAAAATCATAATAGACCTGGCTACAAAAATCCTGAATGACAGAGATCCAGGGAAAATCACTTCCAGTTGGTGCCTCCTTGGCCCTCTTTACAGCTTCTAGGCTCTTCTCAGACCCTCTCTAACTCTAATCCCCTCACACATTTGACGAAGTGCAAACAAATTAGTGGGCATAATGGTCAATGCAGGGGTTGAATTTATGCAACAGATCATTCTCCACAATTCCAGGCAACCCCAAAGTTCACCCCTTTAGCTCTAATGCGAGGAGCTCACCCATCTAGATGGCACTCATCAGGACGAGGTGTCAGCTCTGTCCACTTAGAACTTATTCTAAGTTAGAAATGATTAGAATCTCAGGAGAGAGCACAAAAGACCTTCATCTGATAGATGATTTCGGGAACTCGACAATTGGGATTCAAAAGCACGGAGGATGTTGGACTCCAAAGTTACGAAGTCGCGAAAAGCGAGAGAAGATCTGGGTCGTTGGTGCTCAAGAAGATATGGACCATCGATTTGGTCCCATTGATCTGACTCAAGAAGATTTTGGGAATTCGACTATTGGGAGTCCGAAGTAGGGAGGAAGCTGTCAACCCAAGTCGCGAAACGTGAAATTGTGAAAGGCATAAGAGGATCTGAACCGTTGATCCTGAGGAAATATGGACCATTGATCTGATGCGAGAAGATTTCGGGAACTCGACTATCGAGTATCCGAAGCATGAAGGGAGTTGTCTGCCCAAGTCGTGAAATCACGAAATGTGCGAGAGGATCGGGACCGGTGATCCCAAGGAAATTTGGAATGTTGATCTATCACGCAAAGATTTCGGGAACTCGACAAAAGGGTATCCGAAGCATGGGGGGAGCTGCTTGCCCAAGTTGCGAAGTCGCGAAACGCGAAATCGTGAAATGTGCGAGAGGATCGAGACTGTTGATCCCAAGGAAATTTGGACCATTGATATGTCGCATGAAGATTTCCGGAACTCGACAATCGGGCATCTGAAGCATGAAGGCAGTTGCCTACCCAAGTCGTGAAGTCGTGAAACGCGAAATCGCTAAACGAGCGAGAGGAGCTGGACCGTTGATCTTGAGGAAATCTGGATCGTCGATTTGATCCAAAGGTCTTGGGAATTTGGACTTCGGGAAAACTGTAAATAGAAATGTAATCAGTTCTACCTTTAGCTGCATGCATCTTTGTGCATGCAGATAGGCCACAGATCTTCTTGGTATGCTTTCAATTGGAAATAATATAAGGAACCACTTTTATTTACAAAAAAAAAACTATATCGTCAGAAAGATTGGAATTCAAAGAATTCGACCTAGACTCACAAGGAATGGAGGAAGAYGTGGTGCTCCATGACACTTAGTTTATAGATTTTTCATATGYTGTATTGGCCAGGATCTYTGACCACATTTTTACTTTAATGTGGATGTTSTATAGTTTTGGRATTAACCTAAATTTCCTTYCAATTAAGTTAAGCTAGCCAAATGCAAATTGTATTTTAAAAATATTCAATTTTTCTTTTTAAAAATAAACCTTTCAAATTTAATAATATATATTTTTATATAATATTTATTATATTACATAATAAATATAATCTAAATAATATATTAGATAATAAATATGGCATAAATATAATAATAAATAATATATTAGATAATAAATATAATACAAATATAACAAGGGCAATAGCCACAAAGTAGCTAGTCCCTGCCTTAGGATTATGTTTACACTTTATTTAGTTAATTGATAAATACAATAAAGGTTTTTAAACTATTTAGTGTTTAACTATATCCACTCTTT
>JZKD02S2093066.1:481397-493964 GCA_000966675.3 Picea glauca | reverse complement strand
CTCTCTCTCTCTCTCTCTCTCTCTCTCTCTCTCTCTCTCTCTCTCCAATTGCAGCTTCGAAACTTGCTCCTCAATGAACAAGTGTGTGTGTATCTAAGTGAGGTGCTAGCCTCCTTATTTATACAACTCTGACACGTGTGGAGGTGTCTTTTCACTGGTAGGGCCGAATTCTTCTTCTAGGTGGTTCTAACCACATTTAATATATATTTTGGGGCCCTTTCATATATTCTAGGGCCCTTAAATATATTCTGGGGCCGACTTCTTATTTTGCCTATTACAATTATGTTTTGACCAATCCGTAAAAGGGGATTTGGTCTTTTACAATAGCTGACATGATCAATCCACAAAAGGGGATTGACCTAATGAATAATACATCAATAATAATTAGAATACACTTTGCAGTTACATTATTTCAACAGTCCATTCATGTCCACTGGACATGATTTAACCAATTCTGTAACCTTTCTCTTGGTTCCTGTAGCCAGCTGCACTAACCAAGATTTTCCATGCTTGCTTCTTGGTAAATGCAAACTTTCCACCATTCAAGGATCTACATAACTATGACTAGCTCCTGAGTCTATTAAAATAGTAAAGGCATGGTTGTTGATCATACCTTCCACTCTAATCATGTGCGATTGATATTTTGTTTGCTTGTTGTCCAGGGCTGCATAGATCCTTGGTATTCTACTGCCCATGTCCTCCACTGTTTCAACCTGCTGAACATTGTGGACAACTCTCACTTTGTCATTTTTGTGGGGGCAATATTTGTACCTATGGTTTCCTTTGCAACCCCAACCTTCCATAGGTGGTTGTCTTGGCATTTGCCCACCCACTTTAGCCTTCCTGGGCTCTCTAAAAGATGGTTGCCCTTGAGGATTGTTTCTGAAAAGGGGTGGCTTAGCTCCCTTCTTCCTCTGATCCATCTTGAAATTCTTCTTATCTTTCCAAGCCTTCCCGAAAGTAGATTTTTTATTTTGCTGCCCATACAAGCATTTTTCTCTCTTTATAGTTGTTATCGGATAAATCGGTAGGTGCGGACACTAACAGATCTCCCTAGATCCACATGGATATAAAACAAAACAGGACAGGACACGACTCTTTCCCTAAGTTGTAGTCATTGAATCTACCAATAAGAAGGAATGAGTGACATACCTCAATATCGCTTCCTTAGGTCTCTGTTGTTCCCGCTTCGCTCCGGTGCTCTTGTGAGATCAAATCCAAGACAACACAAACCAACCAAAGTGAAGATAGCAAAGTATATTCAATGCCAACCTATGCATATGATCAAGGAGTTATGCAATAAAATAAAAGTAATTTTATGGGAAAGGGACATGCCGTTGTATTATATTAATTGAAAGTAGAAGATACAACCAGATCGCCTTGTTGTCGCAAGCTTCCTTTCAAGGACCCTTGGTTCCAACACAGGCATTTGCTCTATACTTGCACAAAGAAGATCCAATACAACTTGGTGGGCCAAAAAGAGTCTCCAAGCTTCTATCCAAGCAGGGTTCTTCACACAATTATTTTACCAATTCTCCATTCAATCTTGCTTAACCTTTTCCATGAGAATCCTTTCAATATATAGGAGAAAGAGAGATGGTTACATGGATGAGGATGATCCCACTAAATCTGAGAAGTCATTAGGATGCCAACCATGCGAATGCCAACTCATTTTCTAGAAGATCCCCTTCTAGAACCTTCGTGACCTCTTCTCTTCTTCAAGCTTAAAAACATGTTTGCACCCTACCTATAGAGTATACTGCGAACAATTCGCACCCTAAGTGTGGGCGGCCTGCGAGAATGAGGGATTTTCGCACTCTGTAACACAGGCAACCTGCGAACTCACCTTAAAAATGTGTTTCTGGAAGAAGATAGCAGTCACTTTTCTTAGGCAAAAAGTCCTTGTGGGAGCCTGAATACATCACTTGTAGAAACATCACCAGAGTGACCAAAATCATGTGTAAGAGAATGCCCCCCAAAGTATGAGGCCGAAACTTGTGGCAGCCAAAATACTTTGTAAAATGCATGTGTGTGTCAAAAACAAGGAGCGCACCTAGTCGGAAACCTGTAAACAACTAAGCATCTACAGAATATAATGCCAGTTACGAGGTAGGCATTCCCATACTCAGATCACAAATGAATGGAATCGTAAATATATGTCATGGCCACCAATCATACACTATGGATCCATGTCGTCAAAAATGCTACATAGCCACCAGGAATACATTGTAGATCTATGTGAGAAGACTTGAATAATGACATAGCCACGAAACATACAAAGTGGATCTATGTGCCGATACAAATAATACATACTCCATCGCAGCCTGGATCAAAAGATGACATCCAGGGTCTTCAATCCCGTCACCTGAAAGTATGAATCTAGCCATGTGATTACATGTGTTGAAGTCAAACATGGTAGAAACCACTTGATTACCGGTCATTGATGAGAACCATTAACAAGTGTGAGGGAAATCACCATTGATGTCGATGACTCCCAAGGTACCAAAGTACAATCCGAACGAATGCGAATGAATGAGCTGAAGTCGAGCACTCGGCAAAATCTCTCGATCAGGGATCGATAATGTGAAACCCTGGTCAAAAGCGAAGAGACCTGCTATTAAGGCATGCAGGTTCCAAGGTACTAAATGATTCCTAAGTTTTAGTTCCAGATAATGAGTTGGATTCGATGGAAAAGAACTCGTCACAGGAGGGCCCTTATGTATCCCCCATCAATGACACGAAATAAGTAACAGATTTTGAGGGAGAATCAAAGTATGAACAAGGGTTGAAATGGACACAAGGAAGGCTGACACGGTAAGAATGGACAACTGTAGATGGCCGACTCAATAGAGGGCTCGTTTGAACTGCTCTTGAATATATGAATGACACGACCAAGGACTTGGCAGCACTGACTCAAAGATGACCCAAGATATGACCTTGTAGCAAGTCGAACGAGAGACAAATGGATTTCCCAATCTGGATTCAAACGACGAATAGGGGGTGTCATGTTCAAGAGCAACGCTTACTGCCATTAATATGAATACGACAACATATCCATTTCCCAAAATTTCCAATGTGTGATTGGTTTATAAATGGCCCAAATGTTTGTCTAACACATAGTTAGCTAATGCATCGGTTAATGTATTTAGACATCTATGAATGTGCTGATACTCAATATAATCAAAATAATGCTCCAGGAGGCGAATTCGTAAATATACCCTTAATAAAGTAGGATTTAGAATAGCATAGAGATTGCTTAGTTGTAGTACTACTAGCTGCGAATCGAGTCGTATAACCAGGTGGTGGATACCAAGCGAAATAACATCAATCAACAATTCAATGACGACACTATATTTCGCAATATTATTGGTCACACGACCAAGGCACACACCTCGCAGACTGATAAGTTCGTTTGTAGGTGCGTAAATTGCCCATGTAGCAGAAGCAAGATTCTGAGTACTACGACTAGCGCAATCGGCGAAGCTAATGTGGGGTAGCGAAGACTTCGACATCTGGAAACCAAGCACAATGTAAGATAAGCGGTTGGGGGCATAGACCAAATAACGAAAAGGAATACTCAAGTAACACACAAACAATATGATACAGTAAAATACAAGCACTCATGCACATGTGATCTTAGGCATAGTACTTCTTTAAGTACAACCGATTTTTGGGTTCACTCAAAGGGATACTGTCGTAGTCTACCAACTCGTAAGCTCCTTTCTCCAAAACTCGTCTGACGATATAAGGACCTCGCCACATAGCTTCAAATTTTCCAGCTCCTAGCATATCCCGATCTTGTTCGTAAAGAAGAACCAGATCACCTTCGGAGAAAACTCGTGGCCTAACATGTTTGTCGTATTGGGCTTTGACGCATTTCTTCTGGGATTCTATAACTAGGGTGGCATCGTGATAGGTTTCGTCTAATTGCATAATATACAACAGACGTTCTTCTTCCGCAGAAGTGTTCGGGAGAAGTTCGATGGCTAGTTTGAAGGAGGGTATCTCACATTCAATCGGTAAGATGGCTTCTAGACCATAGATTAACTGGAATGGTGTAAACCTGGTAGTAGACTTAACGAATGTCCGGTAAGCTCACAATGCTGAAAACAACATCATGTGCCAACTCGTTTTGTGAATCCCTATCATTCGTCGAAGCATGGTAATGAGGACCTTGTTTATTGCTTCAACTTGGCTGTTGGCTTGTGGGTAATAGGTTGTTGAGTTTTCATGGCGAAGACCCAACTTTTCAGTGAGTTCGAACATCTTGAAGTTTCTAAAGTGGCTACCGTGATCAGTAACGATAGTCTGAGGAACACCAAAACGAGCAATGATGTGATTGAATATGAATAATTCTGCAGTCTTTCCGGTATTGTCGAATGTTAGCATCGCCTTGACCCATTTCGTAAAATAATCTACAGCTATGATAATGTATCCATGCCCCTTGACCGAGTGAGGGTGACATGTCATGAAATCTATACCCCATTTCGCAAAAGGACCAACGGAGACCACGGGGTGTAGAGGAGCAGGGTGTGATCGTATTTTATTGTTGTAGGTTTGGTAAGCATGTTATTTTTGGACGACAATTATACAATCGTTGAATAAAGACGACCAAAAATACATGCCCGTAAGATTTTCTGGCTAGTAGCATGCCCAGACATGTGACCACCACAGGCTCCAGAATGGCAGTCATTCAGGGCTTTCTCGGCTTCGTCAAATGTGAGGCAATGTCGAAAAATGGAGTCAATCCCACGACGATAAAGAGTATCACTGAGGATAATATATTGACGGGCTTGGTAGCATATTCGACGACGGTCAGTGCTAGACAAATTGGGCCGGAAATTCTGACTCTGGTGATATATGATGATATCTCTGTACCAAAGGTCATCGGAACTGATCAGGAAAAGGGATTCATTGGGTAATGAATCTTCTGTTACATTTTCTGTCTCAGAGCGGGGAAGGTCGCATATCAATTCAACAAACACCAAGGATTTCTTGGACTTAGCGCGTTCGAATTCTAAGTCGAACACCTGGAGTATTATGATCCATTTGGAGTATTTCCCCCCTAGGAACTGACATGTAAGAATGTGTTGCATAGCGTTGCAGTTAGAAATCACCATAGTTTTGCGTAAAAGGATATAGTACCGGAAACGTTGAACTGCTGGGACGGCTGCCAAGGCTAGTTTTTCAACATGTAAATACTTGGTTTCGGTAATTGTGATACTTCGACTCAAGTAATAGATGACATGTTCGTCATGAGAATCATCCTCCTGGACGAGAACCATAGCAATGGTATATTCCAAGGCTGCGAGGTAAAGGAAATAATCCCCACTGTAATCAGGTGGGAAGAGTAGGGGGGTACGTGTTAAAGACAGTTTCAAAGCTTCAAAAGCTTTGTTGGCAGTGGTATCCCATACGAACTCAGAACCTTTCTTGAGAAGTCGCGTAAATCCAAGGGTTAGCTCAACATAGTTCGGGATGAAACGATGAAGAAAGTTTGCCTTCCCTTGCAAACTTTGTAACTGATGAAGTGAGGAAGGAGGAGGGAGATTGAGAATCACCTCGACCTTCAACGGATCTACCCCGATCCCTTGACATGAAACAATAAAGCTCAGAAGTCGGCTGGATTCGACTCAGAAAAAACATTTGTGGGGATTCAAGTGTATATGGTAAAACCAACATCGAAGGAAAATGGCACGGAGGTGTATTAGATGATCTACACGGCACATGAAATGTGCGAGCAAGTCATCAAGATATGGCTGCACAATGTGCTTTATGTCATGAAAGGCGTAAGACATATCACGTTGAAAAGTTGCACCGACATTCTTTAAACCGAATGGGAGTTTCCAATAGGCGAAAGTGCCCCAAGGACAAATAAAAGTGGTCTTGTGTTGGTCCGCCGGTACAATATTGATTTGATTATATCTGGAGAAATCATCCATCAGAGAGAAGATTTCGCTTTCGGCACAACCGTCGATGATCTGGTCAACGAAGGGGGTAGGAAAGTTGACTTTAGGACAAGCAATGTCCCTATTATTGTCACTCGGAACTGAAATGGGTTGCATGCAAATCAATCCCGAGGCAACCTCGAACCACTTTGGATTGGAAGCTGCCCCTCCCAACCCGAGAGGGATCTCTCGAATAATGTCACAATATGATCTTCAATAAGTGTGAAATGGTGGGTAGATTTAAGGGTAAATGATAGTTTTGGATTTTTAAAGTTTGGGGGTTGGACCAGGGAAACAGTCTATTGAGCATGGAGTCAAGTGAAAACCGAAGAAAGGAGATAATAGCAGTGATCGTATAACTTGCGGAAAATGAGGCAAAGTAAGTCTATCTTTCAATGATTGATAATCATGATGTGGTAGCAGAAAAAGAAAAGGAAAGGCCATCACAGTGAAAGCATCTATCAAGGATGAATTTTCACTTCAACTTTAGAGGAAAACAAACGAAGGCTGATAACTAGATGCAGAGCGCTTATCTCGAATGAATTCTGATCAGTCACCATAGAAATGCAACACATATATATCAACTGTGGGTAAGGAACATATAAAATGAATTCCAAACAAATTTTAACACAGCTGAAAAGAGGAAGAGATAAACAATATGATAATGACAATAGGGAGAACATACTGAAAGAATCAACCGTGATGAATCTCACAGTCTCAAGTAAATATGTCTTCTGTATTACTCCATTCTTGGCTTACAAAATAACTCAGCTTACAAAAAGAGCCCCTCCTCGAAAGAGGTTTTCCCTAGCTCTCCCCTCATAAAACGGCCTCCTCCGACCATTATTTAACTAATCGCACCCTCTAAATCCGTTACATAACTCAGTGGTTACAAGAAATAATCTATAAGAAATTTCTTTTTGAGAAATATGAAACAGTTGGCCTTCTGGAATTCTGCGACTGCTAGATGCTCTGCCAACTTCTTGAACCGTCGCTAATCATTTCCTAACTTCAACGTTTGCACGGTGTTCCTGGACGAGACTCAGCATTTGCGTGGCCTTTCAAGATTCTCCTTTCGTGCATTTGGATGTACCTTCTCTGTGTGAGAAATTTAAAATGATCTATCTCAACTCTCAAAAATTCTTCTCCACGTTTTTGGCTATATGTGTCTTTTATAATTGTTTAGTGAGCAGTTTCGACAGTTGGAGTTGATTCGGTTGAACAAACTGAAGTGAACGGTTTGAACCACCACTTTTTTCTTCATTAATAAAATTCGTCATACATTATTTGTGATAATGGCTGGCCAGCACACATATGACCCACTAAATTGTATGATTTTTATTTTCTGGAGCATGAATAATTATTTATCCCTCCATCGTTTATTGGGCATCGAATTTTCCCTTCAGGTGGCTTACATAATTCATAATTCATCATCTCTTTAGTGTTGTTTTAGGACTAAGTTTTAATGTAGGAATCGGTGGCGAAGTCATGATAGGGCCCAACGCAAGCACATCACCAATGACAAAACTCATCAGTTGAATAGACGTTGGAGGTGTTGCATTTCTTTACTGCAATTTCAGATCCACGAGGGACAATTGTAGGAGATGTAGAGCGGGAGACAAAGGTAGTAGAACTGCCATTGTAATCAAGAGCATTATATGATAAAAATTCGTTTGTAGCAGGGCCCTGACTTTCCTTCTTCTCTGATGCACTTAGTAACAGATCATTGTCAGTTGCCTCGACTCTTTGACTTGGAAGGATATTGTTAGCAGATCCTGTTGTGGTAGCCAAAGTTCCCATATCCTGTGAGTGAAAGACAAGGAATATGTTATTTGACAAATTCGTGGGGCTCCTTATAGTTTGAATTGTCTTTAGAAACAATTTCTGCAGACAGTTGAGTTTCCATGAGAGTACTACCTACAAAACTCGATCTATTACCATCTGCCAATAATATCGTCATCATTGTCCATGTATTCATCCATGAATCTCTTCCAATACCAATGCTTGGCCCATTGAAACCTCATCTCTTCAATGGGAACGTTCTCTGTCTCTGGCAGGAAAAAGTAAATGACGACGCTCATGATGAAGACTAAACCCCCGAACAACAGGAATATCCTGTACTTCAAATGACAAATAAGTGCCAAGAACGACTGGGCGATTACCGCGGTGAAGAACAGGTTGACACAGACCACCAGGCTCTGCCCAATGGAACGGGTTTCCATCGGGAAAATCTCGTTGCACACTAGCCATGAAAGTGGACCCCATGACCACCCATACGCAGCAGTAAAAATACATATCAAGAGCAAGATTCCAACGCCGTAGCCTGTCAGAATTTTCTCACCTTTCCTGAATTTCAGCGCAAGCAATATGCTAATAATAACGTGGCAGACGATCATCTGCGTTCCACCCTCCATGAAGAGAAATCTTCGTCTGACCCTGTCGACTGTGAACATTGAGACGAGAGCGTCGAACGTTATGACTGCACCTGTCATGATCGCGGAGTAGAGCGAGGTGTCGTTCCCCATTCCCAGGCTTTGGAAGATCATCGATGCATAGAACATAAACGAGTTGTTCCCCGTCAATTGTTGGTGTTGTGTTAAGTACCTGAATAGATCTACAAATATAATCACCACAAATACTGAATACACAATAGATCCACAAATCAATATAGAAGAAACCACACTTTATGATTACCAAACCCTTGAGGTAGGGAAACACCATACAATGGATCCTATTATGGAAGGGATCCTCTCCTGTTCACTTGCCTCTTCGAGGGGGCATCCTCCTATTGAGCTGCAGCTTCAAATACAATAATTCTCTTCATGTTTCATTACATTGCTTGAACCCCTTTATATAGTTCTACCATCACCTAAGAACATTCTAGAGAAGGAATCTTCTAGAAGTAAAACCTTCTAAGAAGTCCTCTTACATTTATTATAGCTAACTACCATAGTGGGTCTTATTTAATAATATAGTGGACTTAGTCCACCTTACATTGAATGACCTCCACTATTATCACTATGGGCCCTCTGGGCCCCCCCACTACCTCTCTAGCTACCTTACATGTTGAGTGTGAACCCTAACACCGTGTATGGTTCTCTCGGTAGATGCACCAGGCACCGGATGGAAGGGTGGGCATTTTTATTTTTCACTCATCAATCTCTACAATTTCCTTGTATGTGTCCAGGACTCGGCTTGAAGTGATCGATTTCTCTCCACGCTTTCACTGTGTCACTCTTAATTCATATCACAACCCAAACAAACTGCACATAAATTGATATCATTGTTCACGAAATAAAATGAATAACTCAAGTTGTCCTGTGTATGCAGACAGTGTTAAATCTGAACGGTGAGGTATGGATCTTGAGCCATATCACAGTGCTAAACTTGGTAAACTCGAAGGATACTGTTGTTAAATTTGGGCGAAAGTGCCTAAGTAGTTTCAGAAACTTTCAATATCTGTTACAACACCTATAATCAATGCACACACAGATTGTGCCTTGTTTCTTGTCGATCGGAACAAGGTTGGAAACCCAGTCAGTTAGAGCCACCGGGTAGATGAAGCCAGCCTTAAAAAGTTTCCCAACTTCAAGCTTGATAGCGGCTGCTTTACGTGGGTGGACTGGACGAAGTCGTTGTCGGACGGGTTTAGCGCCCCAGTATGTCTTAATTTCATGTACCACAATGTCGAGGTCAATACCCAACATTTCTTCATAGCTCCATGCGAAGACGTCACAAAATTCTTGGAATAGAGACTTGTAGGTGACCACTTCATCATGGGAACACGAAGCTTCGATATGCACATTTTCAACAATTCCAGGTTTTATGGATATGTTGAGAGGGAGGGTGGGTGAGATGTTACTTAAGTTCCCTTCGTAGAACAGATCGTGTGTAGACTCGAGAATGGTAAAAATGATGACAACGGTCGACGGGGTCGGGACTTGTTGGTAACCCTCGATGGTGTGTTGTTCCAGGAAGAGGATGGAACGATGATGTCCATCGTCCCAAGGGGTGTCTTCCATAGACATAATAGACATAATCATCTCATCTGTGGGAAAAATGACGCGGAATGGATCTGGAGATAAATCACCAAGAGAGGGGGTCGAAAGGGTTGTTGATTGAATGGCTTGATAAGCAAATTCAATCGGGCTTAAAGGCATTTCGTCGCCATATCGAAGATGATCGTCGGGGTTGGGTACCATCCATGGGTCGTAAGACGCAGGGGTTCCATGAAAAAAGGTGGAGATCATGTTGATCGAGGCGACAAACGGATGTGGAACATTAGGTGGTGGGATGGGGAAAGTACCCATCAATGAGGAATCTTTAAGAAGACCCACACCGACGTTCTTGTATCTAGGTGGGGTTTTTGCAATGAACGGTACGTTGCCAGTACGTGCATTCGAGTGAAAGAAGGCCAATTGGTTTGTGGTAACTACTTTTCCTTGATGTGGGAAACACACGAAATGGAAAAGAGTGGACACAACTGCCCGCATGGAATCGATCTAGCTACGGCCAAGTAGAAGGTTGTAATCGAGAGGAGCGTCGAAGACCTCCACTTCAATGTTGATCGTTTTGCCTTCTAACGTAATAGGCAATGAAGGGAGTACACCATAAGGCTTAAAACTAGAGCCATTGAAGGCTTTGAGCGTATTGTGGGATTTAGTCAAAGGAGGAGAGCCGATGGCTTTCCAGTAGGTAATAGACATGACACACATTGAGGCACCCTCATCAATAACTGTTCTACAAATGTTTTTGTCGAGACAATAACTTGTATTTGGAATGGGAGTTGAGGGGGTAACCTTGGAATGTGATCTTCCAAGTCAAAAATTAATAAATTCGTATCCATAGGGTCGATTCCACCAATAGATTTCAATAGTGCCTTCCGTTGTATAGGACAACTCTGAAGGACTTTGAGGGTTAACATCGTGGATGGTGCTTGGGCCAGATCTTCCACAATACTATAGTTCTGGGTAGCACATGCATGAGGATTGAAAGCCGATTTTCGAACGACGCCCTTTGGAGGAGGGCGAAGGACTGTATCTAGACTTGGTCATTCGAGATGAAGAGGACTGTTAGTAGGTGGGGTCGTCGGAGATGGTTGGACCAACGAAGGAGGTATTAAATCAACCTTCTCTTTGGAGGAAGAATTATCTTTGGCTTGAGTGGTAAGTGTGATGTCATTCTTCTTTGAATCACCTGTACACATTAAGACATAGGATGTATTGGAGGGGGAAGGTTGGTCGTGAATGACCAATTGGGCCTGTTGTTGAGAGGGGAAGGGTTGTGACAACATGGTCGGAGTGGGAGGTTTTTGGGTCCCTTGAGGGAACTTAGTAACCTCACCTCGTCTTGGGCAATCCTTAGTGTAGTGATCATCACCATAGATAAGACAAGGGTATCGGGGTTTGCGCTTATCCCTATCGTCAATAGGTGGTGTTTTGGTTTTCTCAGTTTGCGAATTATTTTTATTCTCCTTGTTCTTACCCTTTCCTTTTTTGGATTTATTTTTGTCGGTGGGGGTAGATTGAACGGAATTTACCTCAAAAGTCTTGTCAGTGGGAGGGGTAGGAGATGGAGCATTTTGAACATTAGAAGAAATGGATTTGCGATTATTGCTAGAGGTTTGGATGGAATGAGGTTGGGCATGGAAAGTGCCAATCACACCGTCAGCTGCATGAGAAACAACGGGAGTGGTTGAAGTAGCAGAAGTAGAAGGACGAGGTGCGTCAGGGAGTAAGTCGTAAAGAGTACCTGTTTGTGAGTAAACGAGGTCTAGGTATTGGGCACAACTGATTGCCTGTTCTTCTGTGACAACTCCACCCATGGCAATGTCACAAGCGATGTTGTTCACGAATGATTTTGTGAACCACTCTACCAACAACTGATCGGGAAGTTCGAGTTTGATGAGATGTCGTCTTCATCGCCACTCATGAATGTGATCAGAGATATGAGTGGCTTTGGTTTGTTTGAAAGAACTCAAAATTTTGGTTCCCGTTTCGTAGCAGATCAGTAACTGGTAGTGGGTGAGGAAAGCCATAGCAAGGGTGTTGAAGTCGGTGAAGAAGCCTCGTGGTAATTCTATATACTACTTCACGGCGGAACCTGTGAGGGTTCGCTGAAAAAGATGTAAACGAATAGAGTCATCCATCAAGGAGTTGGATGAGCACCAGAGGTGAAAAGTCATTACATGATTGTTCGGGTCCTCTCCTAATTTACCATCGAATTTAGGGATGTCGGATGGTAGTTTGGCTGGTATGGCGGGCCATTGCGGAGAGTGACATATTGGATCATTTAAAATTCTCGACAAATCAGGGAGGTCTAGGGTGGCTAAGGAGGGTAATTGTCTATTCACATGTGGGTACTGGTGACTTTGGGGAGGGAGTCCCATTGGTAGACCAGTAGGACCATAAGCAGTTTGCATATAATGCGAAGATCCGAGCAAATTTGGTTGTTGGTGTGGAGGCAAGTAACTCATAGGGTTTTACCCTTGAACAGGGGCGTGGGGTTGAGCATTCGAGCCCCAAATAGGATTAGACGTACCTGGATAGGGTTGGCCTGTACTGGGGGGTATGTTGGAGCTAACTTGAGGCTGTTGCCCCCCCAGTCGAGTGAGGATTAT
>JZKD02S2093066.1:446705-478343 GCA_000966675.3 Picea glauca | reverse complement strand
CAACCAAAGTGAAGATAGCAAAGTATATTCAATGCCAACCTATGCATATGATCAAGGAGTTATGCAATAAAATAAAAGTAATTTTATGGGAAAGGGACATGCCGCTGTATTATATTAATTGAAAGTAGAAGATACAACCGGATCGCCTTGATGTCGCAAGCTTCCTTTCAGTGACCCTTGGTTCCAACACACACACTTGCTCTATACTTGCATGAAGAAGATCAAATACAACTTGGTGGGCCAAAAAGAGTCTCCAAGCTTCTATCCAAGCAAGGTTCTTCACACAATTCTTTTACCAATTCTCCATTCAATATTGCTTAACCTTTTCCATGAGAATCCTTTCAATATATAGGAGAAGGAGAGATGGTTACATGGATGAGGATGATCCCACTAAATCCGAGAAGTTAGTAGGATTCCAACCATGTGAATGGCAACCCATTTTCTATAAGATCCCCTTCTAGAACCTTCGTGACCTCTTCTCTTCTTCAAGCTTAAAAACTGGTTCGCACCCTACCTATAGAGTAGACTGCGAACAGTTCACACCCTAAGTGTGGGCAGCTCGCAAGAATGAGGGATTTTTGCACCCTGTAACATGGGCATCTTGCGAACTCACCTTAAAAATGTGTTTTTGGAAGAAGATAGTAGTCGCTTTTCTCAAGCAAAAAGTCCTTGTGGGAGCCTGAATACATCACTTGTAGAAACATCACGAGAGTGACCAAAATCATGCGTAATGATAGTTTCTTCCATAGTCTTAGGGTCATCATACTGGATCTTGTCACTAATTGAAGGTGGTAGTCCACTCAGATACCTTTGAATTTTGACGGTCTCATCTTTTATGAACAGAACATACTTCAACAACTCCAAGAACCTTCGTTCGTATTCATCAATGGACATGCTGCCCAACTTGAGTTCCAAGAACTCTTTCATCTTTCTGTCATAGTATCTTTTAGTCAAGTATTTATTTTCAAAATACTTCTTGAATTCTTTCCAAGTAACATCTTTCTCTATAATGTGTTGCACCTGCACAAGTTGATCCCACCACATGGATGTCTTTCCTTTCAATTGATACATTGCAATTCTTCCTTCTGCATGAGAGGAATGATTCTGTAGTTGGAAATATTTCCTCATGCCAAGCAAGCGTGTTTCAACATCTTCCTCCTTCTTGTGTTCTCCATCAAATGTAGGAGGCTTAATCTTGTTCATTTCTCCCTTTAGTTCATCCAATCCAGATCTCCTGTGTTTTCTGGTAGGAGATGGGCTTGACGATGATGCCTGCTAACGCTTCTTGATCTTCTTTTCTTCTCAGGGGGTCCACGACTTCCTGTTTTGCTTGAATCACCCTCCTTATCCAACTTCTTTTCGATCCTTTCCAAGATTCGCATCAACTTTAGGTTGAATTCACCCTGTTGTTCCTTAGCTTTCATAAACTTTCTGCTATCTGCTTGGTGAGTTTGGTCATCTTTCTATAATATCTCAATTATTTTCATCATACACCCTTCCTTATCTATATCTTCTCCATGCCCATTAGAGTTTGAGCCTTCTACTCCCAAATGGACATCCATCCATTTAGCTTCATTCTCTGAGCTGGAAGCATTCTGTGCCTCCTCCATTCCTTTGCACTCAATGTCAATTTGCTTTGGTCCTGACACTCGTTGAACTCTGCAAACACAACGTGCAAACAACCGTAATTTGTCAGGCCATCATTCCTTAACAAATCCCACATAATTCATAAAATGAATTCGATTACAGAAAACGTTCATATTTCATGAATTTTTTTTCGAGCTCTACTCGGCTCTGTGATAATTTCAGGCCTTATCCCTTTTCTCCTAGCCCCAACCCTTGCGACCACGGGTTGTGACCAAGCGCTAGATCAATAGGCGTTTAATCGGGACTTCGGGTTCCAAAGTCTTCATAATACATCACCACAGACTCTCAGAGTTATGAATTAACGAACTCGCAAAGTAGGGTGGATCAACGATCCATGTCTACCCATCATCCAACGGCTAACACTTGTTGTGGAACTTCTGTCATTGAAGCTTCGGGACTTTGGAGCTTCAAAACTTCGGGTTCTAGAAGCTTTCATGCTTGCTTCCTTCCAATCTCGCGACTTCTGAACTTCTGACTTCTCTATCCTTCGGGCCCACATAGTATAGTTGTCACCGACTAAGGCGATGACACATGGTATGCCTAGGAAGGTCCATGTCACCCAGGCGATGTCATCTGACCCCACCACATCTACCCTTTCACTTCGAAACTTTGGGTTTCGAGAGTTTGTGCATCAACACATTCCCCTTCTCCCGATTGTCGCAGTTCGAAACTCTCCCTGGATAATCGACAGTCCTTATCTCTCCCACCACCAATGGTCGAGATTCACTTCGCGATTCCTTGCTTCGGGAGTGTTCACCTCTCTTCACTTCCAATCTTTTGATTTTGCAAATTTTGAAGGGTTCTCGCGACTAACCTGTGCACGACTTCACAAGATCTAACAGTTAATCTCTCCCCTCAGTTCTACGGTGTAGATCTCTTTCGGGACCTCGGAGCTTCAAACTTTGGAGGTTTGTGCCTCAATACACCCTGCTTCTCCCGATTTACGAACTCCGAAAGGCTTCCAGGATAACCCTCTTGCACCTTCTCCAGATCTGATGGTCGTAAAAGGGTTCCCTTCCTTTCGAACAGATCCTACAACCCACATTACTATGCGTCCCAATACCACTTCTGTCATGGTTTTACGACACTGCTATAAACATGACCAAGGTAACTTCTTGGCACTCAGGAAGGTTCTGAGGTTCGAAATTAGTCCCTCCAGACACAATTCCCACCTGAAACCTCGGTCCAAAGACCACTTATCTGGCCCATCCAGGCTCAGTGTTGAAACCTTGGCTCTGATACCAATTTGTAACATCCCCAACCACCAACAGGCCAGGCAATGCTACCATGCGGAAATACATACGTACATACATCTAACATGCATTTTAATCGAATTAAAACACTTAATCACAGAATTACTGCTACCATACACAATCAATGGAATTAACAACAATTCATACATGCAACAAAATACATGAAAACATACAAGCATCACAAAACATGCATAAAATACATAATTAAGCACAACAATGATACTTATCTTTTATCTGGAGTAAATCCACCAACTGCGTGTAGACCTTCCACAAACCTCCCAGCCTTAGACCACGCTGCTCATCACTCTCAGTAGTAGGTCATGCCCGAGTTGGGACTAAGCTCCACTGGGCAAGGAAATCCTAGGCTAGGCAAGGTCAACAGGAACACACACAGTTTATGAGGAAGGATTCTCTCCCATGAGCCCTCTTATGCCCACTACTCACAGAATCTCATTCCCCACATTCCTACCCCACCCCAGGAGTATACACCTTCACTGTCACACAGTCCATCAGATGCTTCACTTCCCTTGCCTTGGGCTTCAGCAACAGGCTGGACCAAAATTGCCAGAGCTTCGTAGTTGGTGTTGGACTCTCTCTAGGAGAAAACTACTTCCCAAAAAACTCTCTCACCTGGAGAGAGCTGCCCACAAGCCTGACAACCTGCCTGTTCAACCACAACCACCTCCCTCACCTAGAGAGAGTGTTGCACACAGGCCCGAAAACCTGCTTCTTCAGCTCCGTTCCCGCACAAGGAGGATAACAACAAGGCTCAACAAGGAACAGATGAAAACAACAAGCCACACTTAGCCAAGGGATGTCATGGCCACGACAACCAACAACTATGACACACACAACACAGACAAGTACAGGATGCTCGGGCTTCACAAAAGACGTGAATCAGTCTGCAGTTCTCCCTGGGTTCACAGGACACACAAGTCAGTTTTTCCCCCTTCCCATGAGTGGTTTCTTGGGTGACCGCGGATGTACAGAGGTAAGTGATAGAGAACAATGAGTTTAGACGAAGAATGGGCAAATGGAATCACAAGCAACCTTCACTGCACGTGGTTATGTAGATGCAGATGCATAGGCCAAAAACGGGTTTAGGTGGAGGATGGAAGAATGGCCAACGAACTCAGCCGAAGGATGACAGAATGGGGAGCCAAACCCTAACATGAGATGACTCTTGGGTTTTAGCTGCATAAGCCCAGGTCGACACCTGTCTTCCTGGAGCTGCATGCACTCCACTTCTCATACGTTCCTTTTCCCATGAACTTAGGACAACACTTGGTCAATTTTCTACCTTAGCCTTTTAGAAAATTAATATATTATTATCCCCTTTAGAGGTAATCCCCCTAGCTTAGCCCATAGGCCCAAACCTTCAGCCCCTTTTCCCTTACCCAGCCTTGTGGAAGCTTAGTCCCCCATCACTCTTTCTTTGTGGTCGGTCTGCACACAACGATGTTTATATATTAACAAAGTTCATAATTACATGTACAAAAACAGGCTCCTGGCCTTTAACACCTAGGCTCTTTGGCCTACTTACACATAAGCTTACCAGCTTACAATTGCTCGGCTCACCAGCCCATAAACATGAATACAATTCATAATATAACCGGGGCACGTCCTTGGGGTATTACACTAGCCTACAAAATTTTGTCTTCATCCTCGATAGGATGATGAGGATATTCTTAATAAAAATATTCAATTTTACGATTACCCTCAATTCATGTGGCACATGCAACCAATAACTTGTCCTCTTGTGCTTACAAGCTAAACAATGGCCCTATGACTTTGGGTCGTAGTGTAAACTAGCTTCTCTTATGCTTTAAATTTTGATGACTTGTAAGTTATAGGTCTCTTTCTTCTTTAATCATGGGACTTATGCATCTCTTGGAATCATTTTGAATCCAGTCTCCCTTGCATAGTCTTGTTTGATGAGGGTTGTCTATTTCTTTGCCTTTATCACTTGACTACATAAATTTCCTTCAAGTGTCTTTATCCTCTTCAAAATTTAACTTGCATATGCACCATCCTTCATCATGTTTCATGCAAATACAGTATGCACTTAATTTTGCAACAACATAGTAATAACATAAGTAAGAATTGGCAAAGAAACTCCTCACCTATGCAATGAAACTACAAGAAACCCTATATGGTAGAAGCCCCTTTTGATTGGTTGCAAAGACTAACCATACAAAAATCCTTATACCATCAAACTGCATAAATGCAAATACATACTTCGAGTTTTCTTCCACTATGTTTATTCAAGCTCAGGCATGAGAAGTGCAAAGTTCCAGTGATAAATTCCAAAGGATAGCTCATGCATATTATTCCATGGAGTTGTTTTTGCACCACAATATTAGTTCAAGCTTATAAATGGTATACAATTCTTGGGGTTTGGGTGTAAATTTCCCATTGTTTATGATCCTCAACCTTATAGAGAGCATGTTCCACTTGATGGATTGTTAAACCATGTGACAATTTGTTGTAGGCTTGAGAGGGAATTGATCCTTGAGAGAAAAACCTCCCTTTAATGTATAGAATTCTACGATTGCATTTCCTTTTAAGCTTGACTTCGCCATGATGAGACTATTTGTGCATGAGCATGTGGATCCTTCATGAGTGATACCTTCAAACTTAGAAGATTTAGATTTCTTGAAAAGAACCTTATGACTGTAATGATTATGGCTTGCCTCTTCTTACTCCAGGGATTATTGGCAAGAAAGAAATATGCCAATTTTTATTTGACTATGTAAACAAAGGGGCATTGATCTTGCATTGGGCTTTACTCCATCCACAACAACTATGCCTTCTTCATTGGATTGTCACAAATAGGGAATCATATCAACAATATGGAATGAGGAAGTAATGTTTTTTGGGGGGATGAAAACCCTCATTTTTCATATACAAACCATCTTCCCTTCTACGTTCATTTACGCAACATTCGACAATGTTCACGTATTTGGATCTCTACTTCTTATGCAAGCAAGGGGGGATTCCTTGTTGCGTATGAAGGAGACATCCATGCCCTTACTAGTTCCTATAATAAAAATGATAAAGCACGTGGATTAATCGAAATGTCCATCTATCCTTACTTACGATTTCACCTTCAAGGAATTGATAACCCAGTTGAAGCCCGAGATAAGCTAGAAGCCATATTTGGTAAACACGACGTGATTCAAACCTACCAGGTTGAAAATTAGCTAATGACTTTAAATCCCAATGATTTCTCTTGCATTGAAGATTATTTATCTAAGTTCAAAACACTTAGACTTTTACTTAAAGAATGTAAAATAGATATGAAGGATGATTGATGCATATATGTTATTCTTCCTAAGCTTGGTAGTGCATATCTTGTCTTTGTATCTACATTTTATCCACCAGATAAGCTCTAGGGGATTCTTATCAAGATCCCACTCTTGAGTCTTTTTGTGATTCTTTTATTAGAGAGTAATATAATCTCTTGCATGTTGGAGTGATCAACATTGTAGGTATATCTAACAAATCCTTAGTGGCCCAATAGAAAGATAAAACCAAGCATCCAAAGAAGCAACATCCTCGCAACAACAAGAAAAACAAGGGTCCCAAACCCTCTCAGCCATATTCTACTCCCAATGGTGACAAAGGACCAAAATAAAAAAGTAAGAAGGCTAACGTCCATTGCAAATTTTGTGGTTGGGATGGTCATTTAGAGTTAAAATGGTTTAAACAGGTGGAGGCCTTAGAAGCAACAATGAAGAAGCACAACATCAATATTGATTCTTCTTCTCATGGACACACACTTTCTGCTTTTGGTTTCTCCTTCAATGCAACATCTACTTCTTCTTCTAGCGAGTGGCTTATTGATTCTAAAGCATCGTATCATATGGCTAAAGATAAAGCCATTTTTTCTTGTCTTAATGAATGCAACACCAAACAAATATTTGTTGGTGATGATAGATCTCTTAGTGTTGTAGGGTCTGGAACAGTTAAGGTAGATAATGGTCATTTCAATGATGTATTATGTGTTCCAAGTCTTTCTTGCAATCTTCTATCAGTATATCATATCACTCATTCAGGTGAAGATAAAACAATAGAGTTTTCACCTAACCAAGTTGTAATCAAAGGATTTAAAACATCCTAAGCATGTCCTAACCGCTTGAATTGTTGATGATATTACCAGGTTGTACAAATTTGACAACTTTGGGTAATCAATTTTTATTGCTCATAGTGATGACTTGAGCAATCTTTGTCATGAGCAGTTTGGTCATCTAAATTATCACTCATTGTAGCAACTATGTAATCAAATTATGATGATTGGTCTTTCTCTAGTTTCTTGCAAAGATGGTGTTTGTGTTGGCTTCTCAACAAACATTATCGTGACAATTTTGACAAGTGTGCCTCTTGGCACGCCTCGACCCCCTTGTAGCTTGTTCACAGTGATTTGTGTAGTCCACTTCCTTCTCCTTCTTTCTTTGGGTTCATGTACTTCTTAATTTTCATTGATGACTTCTCTAGATGTACTTGGGTTTATTTCTTAAGACTTAAGAGTGAAGTTTTTGACATGTTTTTGGCCTACAAGGCCCTTGTAGAAAAACAATATGGACATCAGCTGCAAAGGTTGAGAATAGATAATGGAGGCAAATATGTAAACAATAAATTTACAACTTATTGCACCGCATAGAGCATTCAAATGCAACATATTTCTCCATATACACCACAACGAAATGGTGTTGCTAAGAGAAAGAATCACACATTATAGGAAAAGGTAAATTATATGATCCAATCTAAGGGATTAAGTCTTCATTATTGGGTGGAAGCTATTAATTGTGCAAATTACATAATAATTCACACTCCCATGAATGTTTTAAAAAATATAATACTAGAAGAAGCATGGAGTAAAATTAAACCAGATGTAATCCAATTTCGTGTGTTTAGTAGTGAAGCCTAGGCTCACATTCTTGGTGAGAAAAGGAAAGTATTAGAGTCTAAAAGTGAGAAGTGCATTTTTGTTGGATGTTACAAATATGTAAAAGGTTATAGATTTTTTCAACCTCATTCCATTGAAACAGTCATTAGAATAGATGTTAAAGTTTGATGAAAACATATTGGCCCGTGACCCTAGTTTGATGTTTGTGCCATCTTCAACCTACAATCTATCTTCAACATTTGTGTCATCTTCTGGTCCTATTATGGTTTCTTCTTCAAATGATGACTATGAGTATGAAAATCCACCTCTGCCTACTCACTTTCCTCCACATGAGTTCATTGAACATGAACCTACACCAGCACCACCGCTTCCCAGATGGGTTCATTCAACATGAGAAGCAATTGGTGATTTTTCCATTGATCCCACATATCAATGTCTTACACATTCACAGTTCCAATGAGCCTCCTCCCTTTTGGATCAAGTTTCAAAGACTCATGATCTAGATACGTTTTTCGAATCTTATGGCCATCCAGTTTGGGACACAACAATGGACGAAGAATATTGTTCCTTAATGGCGAAGGATACTTGGGATCTTGTACCTCTTCCAAAAGAAAGAAAAATTGTCTAATTTAAATGGGTATATGAAACTAAGTATGCATCAGATGGAAGTGTTGAAAGACATAAGGTCCGGTTAATTGCCAAAGGATTATCTCAAGTTGAAGGAATTGACTACAATGAAACATTTACACTCGTAGCCAAAATGAATTCCATTCACCTTGTTCTATACCTTGCTACCTCACATAGATGGGAGGTCCATCAAATGGATGTCAAATCCACCTTCTTGCATGGGGGTTTGCAAGAAGAAATTTACATGGAACAACCTCCTAGCTATGTTTATAATTACTCTGGCTTTGTTTTCCACCTTAAGAAATCTCTCCATGGTATTAAGCAACCTCCATGATCAAATGTATAACTTTTTTCTCGACACTTGACTTTTTAGATGCCATTTTGACCCTAATATATATACCAAGAAAGGAGGAATCCATCTCATGATACATGTGTGTTATGTTGATGACCTTATCCTCGATGGTAGTGACCCTAAACTCTTAAACCATGTGAAATCTAAGAAGAATTTTGAAATGACGGACTTAGGCTATTTGCATTATTTCTTTGGCCTCCAAGTATTGCAAACCAAGGAAAGAACTTCCATTTCCTAGTCTAAGTATGCATGTGACCTTCTTCGTCGCTTTAACATGGAAGATTATAAACCATCCCCTTCTCCCTTCCAAATTGGAGACAAACTTGTTGCCATATGTACTACTCTTGAATTCAATGCCACTTTGTAACGTTAGTTAGTTGGTATCCTTTTGTATTTGACTTGTACTCGTCCTGATATTTCCTTTGTTGTTGGTCTTGTTGCTTGGTATATGCAAACACCCCATGAAAACCATTAGAAATAAACAAAATGGATAGTTCAGTATATCCATGGTACAATTTAGTTTGGGATACATTACAATTCATGGGGGACTCCTTTGTTGGTTGGTTTCACCGATTTAGATTGGGACAGTAACCCCAATGATTGAAATTCTAGTGAAGGTTATGTTTTCGGTCTTGGTTCCAGACCTGTCACTTGGGCTTGTTAGAAACAACGTGATCTTGCTCTTTCTTCAACAGAAATAGAGTACCAAGTAGTGGTTAATGCAAGTCAAGAAGCCTTGAGGCTACTATAGATCCTTTCAGAGTTTGGATTCTAGCAACAACATCCAACCACCCTCTAGTGCAACAATCAGAATGTCATCAAGCTCACCAAATATTCAATTCAACATCATTGCAACAAACACATTAAGATGCAAATGCGCTTCATCATAACGTCTATTCATGATCTAGTTCTTGAAGTGATATTTTTCCCTATAGAAGATCAAGTTGTAGATATTTTCACAAAGTCTCTTACGAAAGTGAAGTTTTCCAAACTTTGATATATGTTAGGAGTTTAAGAAGTTGTCATTAAGGGGGGAATAGGCTCCAATGCCTCCTTCCTTCTCCTATTGTGTCACCTTTGTAAATCCTTCAATCATATCCCAAGTTGTTCTTAAAAGGGGTGTTAAGATATTTAGACACTTAGGAGCTTGTTAAGATCAACTTAGTCTAATATGTGTTTAGGTAAAAGTGTGTTTCTTTCGTGTGCATTGGTATACATTTGTAGTTATGTAATCTGATGGTCATGATATGTTATAGACATAGAGTGATCCAAAGGCTCATATTCTCCTCGATATTACTGGCTATATTGATCTATGGCTTAACACCTAATTGGTTCACGATCTCTGTTTAAAGAGCATGCATGGTCATTTGCTAATGATCGATTGTGAAAGTCTCTTGTAAAATATTTGTATTTTGCATTAATATATTGCTTCAAGTGGCCATGTTGGTTGAAGTTTTGGATCGTTCCTCTTCAACGATTTTAACCACATAAAAACCTTGGTGTTATGATATTTGATCAGTATTTGTGAGTGGTTGCTTAAGGTGTTCATCCTATGTGGGAATGCCCTATTTTTTCGAACAAATAACCAAGGTTATAAGACTTTCATTAATCTTTTCACACCAAAGTAAGGTTAAATTCCCTACCAATGACACTAAATATCCATCACATAACTTTTAGCGTGTCCAAAATTTCTTTAAGTCAATGGGGGTTGTGAGATGTTCTTGCTTACATAATAGATTATTTGCTCACAACCATCCTCCCTTTACTGAACTAACACTTCAGCCACAATGAAGGGTAAGTCAAAGATGTCAAGGATATAATTCTTACTAAAGTAAGTGTTGAAATATTGTAACTGCAAAGAGTATTCTATTTATTATTGATGTATTATTCATTAGATCGCCCCCCTCTTGTGAATTGATCATGTCGGGCATTGTAAATGACCAAATCCCCTTTTGCAGATTGGTCAAACCCTAATTGTAATAACAAAAATGAGAAGTCAACCCCCATAATTAATTAAGGTGGTTCTAACCACCCAAAAAGAGAAGTCGGCCCTACCAGTGAAAAGACACTTCATTTTAGCTCCTACCAGATTGTATAAATAAAGGAGGTTAGCGCCTCATTTGTTCACTCACTCACTTGATCATCAGAGCATGTGTTTGGAGCTATAGTTGGAGAAGAAGGAAGAGAGAGAGAGAGAGAGGCACATTACTTGGGCAAGGACTTTCTGTAGTGTTTGGTTTATTCTCTTGGCATTGTATTGACTATCTATATTAAAAAAGTTTTTGTTGGGTTTTCTCCCCCATGAGGGTTTCCTAGGATAAATAATGTGTCTCTTGTGATTGTGTATTTCTCAGTGATCCTATCTATGCTATGGTTATCTAGTGAATTGAAAAGAAACCTAATAATAGCTTAAACTCTAACAGTAAGGAGGGTTGATCAAAGGAGCATATTTGAGTGCACACTTTAATGCATCAAAGGATTTTTTTTTTACAACAACTGGGGGATTTCTATTAGTAAAAAGGGTGTGGCAAAATCTTGCAAAGTCTACAAACAAAAGAGCCCAAAGAAACAACAAAATTCTGGTACTCATGAAAGCTTCTTATCTTGACTACCACTAGAAACACCAAGTCTTCCACAATAGATAATTCAGTACAATGCTTTATAGAGAAAATCCTGTAGAAAATGCTAAGGATGAGGAGGACGAAACAAAACATAAAATATCAGTCTTAGGGAGAGTCATAAAATATGAAGCTTCCTTCTCTGGGCCATTTGTTGGCATGTTCAAGTCTAGAAGAGGGCTGCCAACTAAAGGAGATGAGGCATTCATTGTCGATTTCAGTTCTGGGACGGGAGGAACACACATAGGCTGAGCTTACAACACTTCCAATTGTGAATGAAGAGCATCCATCTCATCATGTTCCTAACACATAACAATACGATGTTGAATTAATATCTCTAGAATGAAGGAAACCCGAGAACTCTGACCCTGAATCAAAATTTGCAACTAATGAAGGGAAGACAAGGGGTTGCCCATCTATGAGTCTGGTTGAGGGGGTGAAGGACCTTCCTTTCCTTGTGCCATTAAAAATACTCCTACTCGCTACATGAACCAAGAACAAACCCCCACAAAAATCTGGCTTGGGGGACTGTGGACTGGAAGGCAAGTCTTGGAGTGGTAAACCCACCAAATCAAACCAAAGGAAACTACTTTTGTAAGAACCATGACTGTGCACTTCCCAGAACCGAAATAGACCAAAAGAATCTCCAGAGCAAAATGTCTTTTAACTGAGAAGCATCACCAAATACAGTGAAACCCCTGATTCGAACTTACACCAACAAAATTCATTGCTATCTCATGAACAAAAAGAGCATCAACTTCCTTGCAATAATTTCATCAACTAACTCATATTTAATTCCTCACGCACCCAAGTACTAGACCATTTTTAGAAATGATGAGATTCAACGGAAGGATGGATGCTTTTGGACACTCCATTATCGAGGGCATAATGTTTAGAGCCATCCATACGAACACCACGGTGTAAAGCGAGGTGACCTAGGAGTGAAATGACTGAATGATCCCACCGCGAGAAGGGAGTCATCATGTGGGTGGTGCAAATGACAAGTTTTTCATGGGTGAAGAGTGGTGAGGTGACACAATACATGTCACTTTGACGTTTGAGCTCGTGCCTGAGGGTGCCTCCCGTATGTTGCTAACTAACTCTAATTTGATGGAGGACATTTAAGGAATTGGGGAGAGATAGGACCTCCCGTTAATAATTAAAAGCCCCTTTTCAATGGTTTTGGCCAAATTGGCCTATTGATCCACTAGACCGTTATTTTCCCAGACAATGTGGAAAAAGGAAACATGAGGGATGGACTTTAAGACGAGATGAATTCGTATGATGATGGAGCCAAGTTTCTCATCCTTCAAAGAGGAACCCTGGATGAAATATATGATTGCATTTTTAGATTCACTTAGTATATTAAGTTGTTGGGTGTGATTCTCCTTGACGATATGAGCTCCCTGAAGCAAGGCATAAGCCTTCGCTTGGTTATTAGAGGCAAGGCCTAGACTCCAAGCAAAGATGATTTCAACAATTCCACTGGGGCCCAAGAGTACCTGTCCCACAGCTGCCACCCTAGAATGCATCAAAAGATTGTTGAGCTTGGTAATCCCATACAAAGGGTATGGCTCGATGCAATAGATGCAAGAACCCCTGAGCACATGTGGCATAATCAAGAACAAATGTGTGAAGAAAAATGGATTTGACTTATAGGCTCTATAATTGGCATAGATTTTGTCATCAAGGAAATTCAAGAATGCCTTGAACTTTCAACGGGTCAATAATAATACCCCTTTTGGAGACAATGAATCCTAAAAGATGATTGACCATAACACAAAAGATACATTTGATGGGGTTCAAGCGAATCTTATACTTTTGACATTGAAAAAAGACATCATATAGGTCTTTTAAATGTTGTGACCATTTATTTGAACAAGCAGCAAGATCATCAAGATAAGCAAGGATGATATGAACAAAGTCATGAAAATAGTGCAACATGATGCATTGAAAGGTGGCTCTAGTATTATTTAATAAAAAATGCATAATGCAATAAGAAAATCCCCCCTAAGTGATAGTAAAGGCGGCCTTGAACTGATCTTGTTATCAAATATGGATCTAATTATACCCCAAGAATCCATCCATGAAGGAAAGGACCTCATGAATTTCTCAAGCATTGATAATTTGATCAATGAAAGGGTTAGGATATTTGTCTTTGGGACAATTTCAGTTTAGATTGTGGAAATCAATTCAAATATGAATGGTTCCTTGCTTATTGTTAATGGGGATAGAATTACACACCCAAGATGTATAGGCAATTGTATAAATTGTTGTAATTTAAAAAAAATTATAGTTACACAGTTACAATTATTTAATCCAATAGCAACTATAATAGAATCACTGAAAGATAGAGAATCACATATACAATAGAACACAAAGTTTATCATGGGAAACCCTCATGGGGGAGAAAACCTAGCAACCAAAATCCTCAATATAGATTCCTTCAACTAGTACAATGATGCGCTATAAATCTCCAAGAAAGACCACGACCAAAAACACCAGAAGAACCGGTCTCCAAGACTTGTGTGCTAGACCTTCTTATGTGCTCCAAGATGCACAAGAGAAGTGTGTGTGTGTGTGTGTGTGTGTGCGTGTGTGTGTGAGTGAGTGTGCAAATGATATGAACCTATCCTCTATTTATACACAATCGTGTCTCTTGAAGATACATGACTCTTGACCCAACTAACCCATAAAAATAGGGCCGACTAGCCATAATGGGGCTTTTTACAATTATAAGTAAAATACCAATAATATAATAATTTTAGTTGAGCTGACTTGTATAATATAATTACAATAACCTTTCAAAGGTTTGACCAAAACAAATATACAATAATATCTTCTGTAGTTACACCAAAAATATTAAGACTCCCTCTTAACTAGGAAGGTATTCTTTCCAGACACAGACTCCAAGTCTAATACCACACGAGCTCACATCTATTGACTGTTGAACATGTGAATCTATACATCCTTGGATATACATAGTACAACATGACTTCGCCCCATGCATCTGAGGTTTGTGGGTATCTCTCAATAGCTACAACATGTCCCCAGGACATCCACTCCCCACGATGCATCAATACCTGATCATGTGCACTCCTGTCTGAGTGCCAACCCTTTTTCATGCTGGATGAGATCCACCAGACTCAGTGCCAATACTTTTTCATGTTGGATGATATTTTCCATTTGTTCTCAATGCCAACTCTTTTTCATGATGGATGAGACCCACCAGACTCAGTGCCAACTATTTTTCATGTTGGATGAGACCCACCATACTCAGTGCCAACCCTTTTTCATGCTGGATGAGATCCACCAAACTCAATGCCAACCCTTTTTCATGTTGGATGGGTTACACCTGTCACTCCCTCTGAAGGGGGGCCACACTAAGCTTGTCCATGAAGTACTCAAACTTTGTCCTCGACAACGGCTTGGTGAACACATTCGCAACTTAATCCTCGATAGTCACGAACTAGAGCCTCACTGCTCCCCTTTGTACTATATCCTTGAGGTAGTAGTATATGATCTCAATATGCTTCGACCTGTCATGGAACATCGGGTTCTATGACAACTTTATACAACTTTGGTTGTCACACCAAATGTAGGTCACCTCCAATTTGAGACCAAATAACCCAGACAATAGCTTCTGAAGCCACATTGCTTCTCTGCTCGCTGCACATACTACTGCATACTCAGCTTCAACTATACTAAGTGCCACACATGACTTCTTCCTGCTACTCCACGAGACCATACTAGAGCCAAGACTGAAACAATGTCTTGAATTTCTCTTCCGATCAGGAATACTGCCATCCCAATCTGAATCTGAGTATCCATACAATATAAACTCATGGTCAGATCTATACTAGAGACCATGATCTAGAGTACCCTTAAGGTACCTCAACACATGTTTTGTTGCAACCAAATGAGCCTGTCTGGGCTGCTCCAAATGTTGACTCAAGGTGTTCACAACAAAACATATATTTGGTATTGTGTTCGTAAAATACATCAACGAGCCCACTATCTGCCCGTATAAGGTAGAATCCACAATCTCTGAAGTTGTCTCCTGCAACAACTTTAGATTTGATACCATCAAGGTAGCCATGGCCTTACAGTCCAACATCTCAAACCTCTTCAATATTTCCACAACATACTTTCCTTGATTTAGGAAAATCCCATATGATCTCTACCAAACTTCTAGTCCCGAGAAGTAGCGCATCATTACTAAATATTTCATCTCGAATTTTGCAACCAATTTTCTTTTACACTCGATGATGAGCTTTTTTGTAACTGTTAGAAACATGTCATCTACATACAACAATAGAATCATCGGTTCACCATCCTCAACCTTAAAGTAAAGGTTAGGATATGCACTGCTCTTGCTAAAACCCAAGCTCATCAGAAAATTGTCAATCCTATCATACCATGCTCTGGGTGCCTGCTCCAATCCATATAAAGCCTTCTTTAATATGCACACATGAGTCTCCTTGTCACACGTCTCGAATCCAAGTGGTTGCTCCACATAAACTTCCTCTTTTATTTCACCATTCAAGAAGGCTCTCTTTACATCCATCCGGTGCACCTTCCATTTCATCATAGCTACCAATGAAATTATAGTCATGATCGAGGTATATCTTGCTACGGGAGCAAAATTCTCTTCATAGTCAATCCCTTCCTTCTGAGAGAAACCTCAGGCCACAAATCTTTCCTTATATTTTTCAATACTTCCATCAACTACGTGTTTCGTCTTGTAGATCCATTTCGAACTAACCACAGATTTTTTCTTTGGTCTGGGAACCACATCCCAGACAACATTTTGCATAATGGACTGGTATTCCTATGCCATGGCATCTTTACATACTTGATTTTCTGCAGCCTCTTCATAACTAGAAGGTTCTGCATCCAATATGTCACACAAGCATGCCACATAGCTGGAATACGACTTCAACTTCTTACTTTCCCTGAAAGATTCTTTGGGGCACCAATTCTTTCTACATCTCTGATAACCTCTTGTCCCCAAGTTGGTATTCTCTTGTGAGAAGGTATCTCGGTTGGTTTATGAGGTTCTACCATGTCATGATCCTCTGGTTCAACTCCCTCTGGAAATTTAGGAACTTCCTTCTCTTCTTCACTTACCTCTTTTGCATGGCTCTGTTTGGATTTATTGAAAGATGCTTTCTCATCGAAGGTTACATCTCGATTGATCTCCACTTTTCGGTGATCGGGAATGTATATCTTGTAAGCCTTCAATGTGTCACTGTAACCACCAAATATTCCCTTATGTCTGGAAGGGTCCAATTTTGTCCTCTTTTCCTTGGGGATGTGAACAAATATAAGGCAGCCAAATATTCTGAAATGGCTGAATTTTGGCTTCTCCCCGGGTGTCTTGTTTTCAAGCACATTGTGGGGACTTTTATTCTACACGTACACTGTTGTCTTCACTGCTTTTGCCCACAGATTCATAGCAAGATCTTGATCATGGATCATGGCCTTTACTACTTCCATGATTGTCAAGTTCTTCCTTTAAGTTATTCCACTCTGCTGAGGGTTATAAGGAGTAGAAAGCTCCCTCTTAATCCCAACTTCCTTGCAATACTCCTTGAATTCTTTTGAGGTGAATTCACCTCCATTGTCTAATCGCAAGGTTTTTATCTTCCGCTCTGTCAAGTTTTCTACCAAAGGCTTGAACTCTTTGAATTTTCCAAAAAAATCATTCTTTTCTTTTAACAAATAAATCCAAGTTTTACGTGAGTAATCATCAATGAAAGATACATAATATACATACCCACCTAATAAAGTTGTTGACATTGGTCCACACACGTCTAAATGCATGATGTCCAAAACTCCTTTGGCTCTGCTATCACTATTGGGAAAGGAGTACTTCACGTTCTTTTCTTGTGCACATCCTTTGCACACACCATTTGGTCATGTTTGGATTTCTAGAAGACATGTCACCATTTTGCTCACAACTGGAAGAGCTTTGTAGTGCAGGTGAGCAAATCTCCTATGCCATAGTTTACTGGGATTCACAATATCATGAACCATTGTGAAGTCTGAGCGTCCTTTTAATTTGTAGAGTCCTCCTTCTTCAACTTCAATGACTGCTGCATCATCAAGGGTCTTCCCTCTAGGCCTCATAAGAACTTGATCATCAATAAATGATACTCTAAATCATTTCTTATCCAATGCTGAAATTGAGAGAAGATTCTTCTTTAAACCTGGAACATAGAGAACTTCCTTCATCTTTATTGGCTTGCCTAAGTTTAACTTGTAGGAAGCTTCTCCAACACCTTTGATTGGATATTGATAGTCATCACCCAATTTCACCTTGTGAGGTGAATCTTTATGAATAAGGTTAGGTAAGGAGTCTTCATAATCTGTCATGTGCTTGGAAGCACCATTATCTATCAACCAAGTGTCGCTTCGATGAGTAACAGTACCTATGAGGGCTGAGATAAGAACATAATTCTCATCACTTGATTCATCTTGCTTTTCAACCTTCTTGGGAGGCTCATCATCTTCAGTTGTGTGAGCTTGATGCCTCTTACTTCCTTTTTTTCCTTAATTTCCATAATGAGTGGGGAATCCCTAGCAAAGTGTCCCAATTCCTGACAACAGTAACATCTGATCTTTGAGTTGTCTCTTTGATCCTTCTTAAAATTCTTAGGTAAATAATGCTCTTTCTTGTTCTTTCCTTTCCTGGTGTGGGCAGCTATGGCTTGATCTTCATCTATGATTCAGATTTAGGAGCGGAACGAACTAATTAACAGACCGAATACAATAAACACAGAGATATGAAGAACAACACAAATATCCAGTGAACAATATCTTCTATTGAATAAATGAAATAGGTTGAAACTCTAAAATTGTAGAACTGAAACACTTTCTCGAATGGTGGTAGTTATCTCTGAGAAGATATGTGGCTACTACACGCATTTGTCTGAGCATAATGATTACAATGAGGCTCCAAAGGCCTTTTTAACATTACTCATGAATGTCAAAACCCTATACATCCAAAAACCTAACCCTAGGAGATGAAACACCAAATGTTTTGTGGGCCCCTATGGGTAAGTTGGTACCTCAACTTCCCGAGGTCTTAAATTTTGCATACAACCTCCATTTTAGGCGCCTGATAGCCCATCATAAAGGTGTTTTCGAGAACTACACATTACACCGTCAAACTCTAACTTTGTCTATAGTTTGGCTGTGGCGAGCCAAAAAAACACTGTTTAGGGCCCTAAAACGACTCTGGAAGTACATAAATATGTGTTGACATTAAAACATACAAAATAAGCCAGTTGGATTAGGTGGGAGGCCACAAGTATCCATATGGAATATGTGTAGGGCTTCAGACAACCCGGGAAGTGTAGAACCCACAATTACAAAGAAGTACATAAGAACATGCTAAACTAAAAAATGTAAAGAGGATCTAGTTGGAATAGGTGGGTGGCCACCAATATCCAGTTGGATCAATCTGCCATATTTTCTTCTCTTGTAGTTGTCTTAGCTTCTTCTAGGTTACAATATTCCCAAAGCCCACTGAACTTGGGAATATTATTCCTTGAGAAAATTCCTTGGATGAATACATCCCATGACCTTGGGAGGCCATTCAAGGTAGTCATTACCATCTCTTCTCCTTCCACTAAGTCACCAATGGCTTCTATATGCTCCTTGATTTGATTCACTCTTGAGAAGTAGGAGTGAATGGTTTATGAGTTCTGCATTTTCACATTCTTCAACTGAGATCTCAGAGTCATTCTTCGGTTTATTTTGCTTCCCTCAAACATACGAGTTAAGGTGTCCATCATTTGCTTTGGAGAAGATAATGATGATACATGATGGATAAGGTGGTCCTTAATGGAGTCTGCAATAATCCCTTTTTCTCTCACCATGTCCTTCTTATATTTTGCCTTAGCTTCATCTCCTTGAGGTTCTTTAAGCTCTTCTATAATGAACTTATCCAGTTCACATTCTTCAAGAATGAGGGTTACTTTGTACCTCCAAGCCATGAAGTTATTAGCTCCATCTAGCTTCTCATCGATCTTTGTTCTGGTAGTCATCTTGCCCAGGACCACACAAAAATATGACCAAAATTGAAAGACTGCACTTACTAGTAGGTGCGCTCTGTTAAGGCAAGCTGCTTGGTGGTCTTGCTTTGTAAACATTCCCCTAGAAACTACAAAAATGTCAACCTTAGGGTTTGGGTGAAACCCTAACTACAACAGCTGCAAAATGGAAAACCGGTCCACTGGAAAAGTGAGCTAGGCTAGGGAAAACCTCCTGGTAGTCTTGGTTTGTCCGACAACTATCTCTAGACTGAAAATGACTCCCTTTTAGGCATCTAGATATGCAACTGGCTTCTATTCAGGCATGCTCTGATACCATGTTGTAATTTTTAAAAAATTATAGTTACATAGTTACAATTATTTAATCCAATAGAAACTGTAATAGAATCATTGAAAGATAGATAATCAAAGATACAATAGAACAACAAGTTTATCCTGGGAAACCCTCATGGGGGAGAAAACCTAGCAACCAAAATCCTCAATATAGATTCCTTTAGCTAGTACAATGATGCACTATAACTCTCCAAGAAAGACCAAGACCAAAAACACCAAAAGAACCAGTATCCAAGACTTGTGTGCTATACCTTCTTATGCACTCCAAGATGTACAAGAGAAGTGTGTGTGTGAGTGTGCAAATGAGAGGAACCTATCCTATATTTATACACAACAATGTCTCTTGAAGAGACATGACTCTTGACCTAACTAACCCATAAAAACATGGCTCACTAGCCACAATGGGGCTTTTAACAATTATAAGTAAAATACCAATAATACAATAATTTCAGTTGAGCCGACTTGTACAATATAATTACAATAACCTTTTAAAGGTTTGACCAAAACAAATATACAAGAATATCTTCTGTAGTTACACCAAAAGTATTAACATAAATAAACATGGCCTAGTGGATTTTATTGTTTTTTTCTTTAATGGCTAGAGCCATGATGGGATGGATAGGCCATTCATTTTTCCAAATAGGGGATGCATCTAGCCATGTGTCGACATGTTGTTAAAAAATGTTAAGATCAAGTCCAAGCATTTTTTGATAAGACCATGCAAAAACATCATGTAATACTTGGAAAAGGGTTTAATAGGAAACATAATCTTAAGAGGAACACGAAGCACCAAGAAGGATGTTTTTAATGACAACATGGGTAACAAATGTGGAACTCGATGGTAGAAATATTAACCATATTGTCTCCTTCTTCAAAGGCATTTGGAGTGAGAATCAAGTTTTTGAACCAATCAACATGTCCAAGAGGAATGGAACCCTTGGATTGAATGGAACACTAATTAGAGGGATTCTTTTATGTGAATGCATCCTAAGGAAGGAAATAAGCATGCTGGTGTAGATTGTCCCATGCATAGTTAGGAGTAGTCTTAGCTTCTAGAATGTTTTCATCACAATGAAAATCATGGGAATTGGAGCGGGGAGAATCAAGGAAAAGCATTGAGGTAGTCACAAAGATAGTTATGGTGATGTTGGAAACCCTATCAATGGCATAAGTGTGCGTTGACTGACTCACATATGAAACATCAACATAAGTTGAAATAGCACAAGTGGAAGGAGGTTCAATACATGGTGAGTTCAAGGGCGCATTATTGATAGATGGGTTACCGATATCACCACTTGATGAAAAGGAAGTGTCATTACGATACATGGAGCCTACTAAGGTAGAAATATAACACATAATTACATAATTCATAATGTTTGTCCTAGGGAATATAATCAACTTGAGGACTAGTCGATGGAGGATGTTGGTGAACAATAATTAGTGTAGTTGGACACTAAGGGAGTTCAAGAGAGTTACACGAGTAATGACTATATGTATTGGGATCAAAGGTGAACAACCTAACACCATAAGGATCAACGACACCCAAATCATATAGTAAGGACTTTCACTATGATGGACATGTTTGAAGAACCTCCAAGACTGGTATGGTAGTAAGGGATTGAGACAAGTTGTCCAAAATACTATAGCCATGAGTGGACTTTGGTGCTTTGGGAGTATGGTAAACATTAGGTCGCAGGATCTATGAAGGATCGCTAGTGGAGGGTGGAACATCATTATGTTTTAATAGAGAGCCATTAGGAAGCATTCAATAATATGGGTTGTGAGTTTAAAGGTGAATATTTGTAGAGTTCATGTAGATATTTTAGAATGAAGGATCTCTAGGCGGTGAAGAGATAGTTGATTATCGGAAGGTGGGGTTTCCTAATAAATATCTACTAACCCTTACAATGAGAAATGATTCTACAACATTACCATTCGAGAAGTGAGAGGGTGGCTAAGTTGAGTGCCACCTTTCCCCTATGAGGGGTTATCATTAGCTTTAGTGGCTACTTCTCGTAAACAATGAACCTTGGGTAAGTGAGGGAAATGATGAGAGTAATGACCACATGTGCTACAAATAATGCAAGGGTGTTTGGTTCTAAGACAAATATCCTTCCTTTTCCTAGGTGGATTATTGAGATCTTGATTATGATTTGTGACATTGTGGGTGGGTTGTCCCCATTTTGTGGGATAACTAAGGAGATTGTGTCCCGAGGCCCTCAGGTTGCAGATATGGAGTGTCGAGAGACTACATGACCAACAATGTCCACTTGCACATACATAAGACCACTCTGTCACCACATTTGATCTATTGTCAGTGCATCCACCATGCCAGCTGGCTTCCGAAAGGAACCAAGCCTTACTCCATAAGGTACAAGTCAGGTATTATGGTGAGTGTCATTTCAATATTTGATGCATTTTGAGTATGTTTTATCTTAGACTGCTTTAGATTTCATGACATATGCTTGGACATTATGCCTTTTTATCCATTTCACCTTGGTGTTTGACATTGTTCCTTAGTAACTGGTCTCCCTCAGGAATGGGTTTGCTACTAGGAACTTCCTTGAAGAGCCATTATATCATTCCTAGCCATACTTACCACTTTCCATCACCTAAAACCCCCCATTTCCTTGTCTCTTGGCATTTTAGGGTGTATTGACCCAAGAAGGGATTGTCCCTCATTCCATGGGAAGAAGGGGTTGAAGGCCCAGGGGGATTGTTGTTGGCTAAAAAGATAAAATCCTATATATAGACCTTCCAGATGCTTCACCCAGGGATCCCCCGAGAAAGCAATGAAATGCTTCTCTATAAGAAAAGGGGGACCCACAAGAATAAATGATAGTGAATGCTTAAGGGGTTAGTTGGAGGATAGGAGGTCTCATCACGAGTCGACCTATCATGATTATGGGTATGTAGTGGTATGACATTACCATCATCTGGCCACCAAGCTAAGGTAGTGGTTGTCAACTACACAACTGAGAGAAAGGGAGTCTCATTACGAGCCTACCTTCTCATTTTTGTAAGGTATTTGTGAGTGACACTGTCATTATCTGGACACCATGCCAAGATATTATCCTTCAACTTGTCCTTTAAAACATGAAAGAAACAAAAAATGGAAAGAGGATGGACTTGGAAAAAGTGCATTGCAAACGAAGGTGCCACACACCCTTTACAAAGGCACCCATGAATGAGACATTACAACCCATTGTATGTCATGAACCCCATGCCTAGTGAGTCTTGATACATAACCACCTCATCTACTTCACATGGCTTAGAGAGGGACCACTTGGGAAACACTCATTGACCTAGGGAAATATCTACACAACATGACACCTTGTCAACCCTCCCATACTCAAGCTTGGCAAGTTGCATAATGTCTTTGAGCACATACTTGTTTGACTGGGTAATCTTTGATGCACATGCTTAGGTGGCTCATTTATTGATTTGATTTACTCACCATGATATTTTGACTTGAGATCTTTGGAGGGTGCGCTTATTTGTCTTTGCATGACCTAGTTGGTGGATAGTTTTGGAAGAACAAGCCTAGCTCGGGCTTCCATGGGGCTTGAAGCCCACAGGTTGGTTGTCAAGGGCCCACATGCCGGATCACAATGACTTACCTTTGGAGGCCTAGAATACATCATGGATGACACGACCTATCCCTCACATGCTAATCGTTTTGCCTAAGAGAGGTAAAAGGTCACTTTTAGAGGCTTGACGTCACCTAGAGGGCTAGGGTTTGGTGATGAAGGTGTTGCTTGATGACATGCGGCACGTTTTGAAGGAAGGAGGCTTGAAGACTGTCAAGAGAGGACTTGGATGAGTGACAAGTGGCCTTTGGAGTCCTAGCCATGCATCCACTACCCCAACGACTTCTTCAAAGTGCCAAAGCAACCCCTAAAGGGGTGACATCACCTTATTCTGGGGTTTCTTTTGTGTAAAGGTGAATTTTAAGATGAATTGTGTAATATTATTTTGTTTCAAGGGGTAAGATAAGGGTTGTGGACCCCCTATCTTATGTTTTACCCTTGCTAATGTGGAAAAACTATGTGATAGAAATTTTGTATAAATAAAGATCATAAGATCTCATTTTGAATCATAACTCTCCCATTGTGAGAAGTAGAGGACTGGAATTTTTGCTACCCTTGAGGCTTTTTGTTATCTTGTGCTATGATATGGTGTATTTTTGGTTATGGAGTTGATGATGATGATGCGCTAGCTCTTGGAGGTCATTTTCTTGCTATTGTGGTGGTTTATCAGGGCATCTTATGGTTTATCTTGTGCTATTGGATTGGTAAGGCTTTTTTACTTGTTGATATCATTTGTAATTCAAGCTCAAGGTTGATTTTTCTAAGGCTAAGTAGGGAGTATAAGTGCATACACCCCTACTTTAGCTCCACCATAATTTTTAGTCATAAAATTTTGTTTTGCAAGGGTTTGCTAAGGAGTATAAGTGCATACACCCCTTAGTTTTAAACCCTAGCTAGGTTGCTTGCATTGGGGAATAAGAGCATTTATACCCTTAAGGAAGTAGTAGTTCTGGCTCTTTACTCTTGACCCCATCAACCGATAATTAAAGGCACTGGTCATTGCATTGGAGAAATAAAAGTTGCAATGGTAAACGTGAAAAGTTGATGTTTTGAAGTTCTTCCACTTGGAGATTGTTTCTTGAGCCCTAGGCTATCTTGCCTCATTGAGGCGTCCTCTTTCACCCAATATAACTTGATGCTATTACAAAACTAACCTACAACCATTAGGGCTGTAAAAATATAACCCTCTAACCCTAGATAACTCTTAAACTAACCCTAGGAATTGGCTATAAATTTGCCCTAACAAACTGCTAACCCTAGCACACTTTTTGAGCTAGTTTGAACTGATTTCCACTGGCTGATTTTTTTGTTATAAGGCTTGTTTTTATACAACCTAAGGATTATAAATATCACTGCAGTAAGCCTTTTGTGACAACCTTGCTTTTGTGCTAATGTCTTACTCTATCATTGTTGAGTTGAACTAGTCTTTACTAGCTTGTCTCTTGTTTATTCAATTGGACTTTTAACACTTATTTTACATCTCCTATTATCTTTTATATGCTGATATATATCAATGATTATTGTTTCAATTAGGGACAACAAACTTAACTTGGTTGTCCACCTAACATATTATATCATATACTTGGTTTTCCTTTTATATGTTGATATATATATCAATGATTATTGTTGCAATTAGGGACAACAAGCTTAACTTAGTTGTCCACCCAACATATTATATCATATACTGGGTTTTCCTTGTGTCTTGGTCAGATATTCACTCTTGGCAGGTTACTCAAAGCATTGGAAACCTTAAACCTTTCCCAAGACTCTTTTCCAAGTTCCCCCTTCCATTTAGAATTGACCTTTAGGGGAATCCATCCATGCATCTCATTTTCCATCTCATTTCCCCCTAGGGTCACTGGGATTCCCCCCTTGAGGTGACTACCTCACCTCTAAAGTGACGGGAACACTTGCCTAAGGTGACAGTGGGTAGGTTCTCTCTAATTTGTCGCCAATTGGTGGTTGGGTCAGGATTTTCCCAACCTACAACTTGTGCAATAACAGGGTGGATTGACCCCAATCCTTAGGTTTGGGTTCTACAACTTATTCTTCCCTTTATTCTTACTACCCTCATTCTATGAATTTTTGGGATTGGTCATATTTTTTTGGGCAAAAGTTTGGCCTTGCCAGGGAAGGGAGGGTTGAACAAGGTTGATCGAAGACTAAGGCAAGGAGTGTTGATATGTAGATGATATTTTTAGAGGACCAAGATAAGGATAATATGGATTTCGAGGATGGGGACCACCATAAGAGGTGTTAGGACCATATCATATGGAGACACCATTACAAGATGGACAACTGCTACACAATGGGTGTTGCACATGTGGAGGTGCATGGGATCTTGGGTAAGAGGTGCTAACACTCAAATGAGAAGGACAATGTTAGCACTCTATAAACCTATCCAGCTGAATAGACAAATGACAAAGGTAACTATTTCAACCAGCTTTAGAGCTGGGCACTAGCCTGCTTAACTCAGAGAGGGTTCTCTCGTGTCACTTGATATATCTATGGCAATCAGTGGCTAGATTTTGTTTGTTTTGGGGGGTTTTATAAAATTACTAAAGAAATGAATATAACACTTGGGCTATGGAGTCAGGAATGAATAATGCATCGACAAATCGTGAAAATTGTCAAGAGGAAAAGGCTAAATGAGGCAATGAGTCTCAGTTTATATTTGAAATTTGCATGGCATTAGAAGAAAAGGAAAAATATAACTGCATCGGAGCATATTAAAATGAATTCTGAATTGGTTAAGAAGAAATACACCTAGCCTAAATTGCTAAGCCAAGAGCATCGTGAGATGAATTATGGGCTTTTGATTCTCCAATTTAGACAGATGAAAGTGTAAATGAAATAAAATATCACAGAAATTACATACTATGAAAGAATACAGAACTCATATAACAACCAATTAGAATCTTTTCATAAACAGTTCAAAAATCCGCTTCTGCATTTGTATATTCATTCTAGCTCCAGAGTTTTACAAAGTCTTCTTTCTCAGAGGGTAGGCTCCTCTTTTCTCCATGCTTTCTATATCCTCGAGATGATATATATATATATAGAGGAGTTACTTGTGGAATTCAAAATGATTAAACTTCTCCATAATTATAAAAATAGAGGTAAGTTATAAAAAGGAGTAATGTATAACGACAATTCTTCTATTTTAACGGGATCTTTACAAATAGGTTTGACATATCTGGGGCTTTTTCCTTCGACCGCCATATGTCCAAAATTTGCTGGAACATACTCAATTTTACTTGAGAATTCATTCCAGCTTGGCAATTTCCTCCTTTAGAGTGCTCAACCAGGCCAGTTGATTTTCCCCAACGCTCTCGATCACCTTAGCTCTGATTTCTGTTTTCTGTCGTTTGCTCCGCTTCTTCTTCCCTGCTCGCTTGTAGAGTTCGTCCGCATGTCGATTGATGATTAGGTCCCTAATAACAAGATTTAATCTGACCCCTAATTCTGGTTCAGTCGCAGGGTCAGTATGGAATTTGGTTGCTAATATCTGTGCAACCAACCTTTCTTTCTTACTCATTGATAAGCTTGCCATGTTAGTTGAAAACCCTGTTATACTGGATACTGTTTGATTGGCTCTGTCCATGTCTTCCAACTTTGTAGAGACCATGATCTTTTGTTTTCCTTACTCTGCAGAACTCAAGAAATCGATCTAGCTTGAGATTACTTCACTTATGAATGAGATGACGATTTTCCGGAGTAGAATAACGCCACCCACATTTGAAGACCGATAGTCCTCGAATCCTAATCATGAATTACTGATAGGATTACTTGTAGGTACATTGGTTTTCCACGCTTCACCAATCTATTTCGAATGATGAGATTTTGAGTTAGTTATATGATGACGTTCACTTGACATTTTCAGACGGGAAGTACCTAAACGAGCAACGTGAGGTGATTTGACTAGCCATCACCTTCCCCCACATGCATTGTTGATTTGACATACAAACCATGTGACATCAGGCCTTTTGGGAAAATGGTTTTAGGCAGAATGATTTTAGCCCCGATGTACTTCTGAGGGCACCACATGTCCACTAATAAAACCGCAGTAGTTTTCCCCGGTCCGCCCTCTCATAATTAAATTCTGTGCTATTTCGCCGCCCGATATGGATCTCGACTGTTGATCTGGGTTGCTTCAAGATCGACGTTCCATTGGATCCTCTCCTTTGTGCTCCTGTTATATTTGTCCACATGTCGCCACATATGACCTGGACCTCCAAATCGTGCTATTTCTCTATATCGCTTTAGTCACCCGTTAAATCTGAAACTCAGATTTCAAGTGTAATTGTTATGGTGATAACATAGGCTCCAACTGGGGATGCTATCCTCCCTGTGAGGTAGAAAAGAACTATAGACCCGTTGCTTTCTTCGTTGGGCCGTTTTCAAAACATGTGCATGTATCCTTTTACGTCTCGGATACTGAACGTCAAATCTTAAAACCAGACTTTGCAAACTGCTCCCAACTAGATACTGAACGCTGAATACACCGCTAAAATATGACTATACACAATACTGAAAATCCAAACTGAAAAATGCTTGACCAACAAGCTTATTCGCACACTCCTACCTACTCTAACTACTGAAATGAAATGCCCATTAAATAAAATCAAAATGCCAATGCAACCATGCAAGCATTTTGTCCACTGTTTGTTTACTTTGCACAAGCTTGCTCCAAATCCTGCTTACTGATAATTCATTCAAAAATTCATCCATAAGCCCAAATCTCATAAATTTAAAAACATTTGGACTGTTCATTTCCTCCAATAGGATTGCAAACAGATCTTCTAAAATATGCATGAAACAATCATGTTTCACTCCCATTGCGTTTTTGTTTTCAGGTGATTCAACCTGTTGACTTCTATTGAAAAACTGACATATTTGTTGAGAAGTCTGGTAGTAAGAATTTCTTGAGTCATAAGGCAACCATGGCTAGAAAACATCATCTGGTGTAAAAAGACTCACATTTGATACAGACATTGATTTGTTACAATCTACTATTATTGGTAGATTCTGACTATAAACCTTTTCCATATAATGTGTCTTGGGATCATGAATTATATGAAAGAATGTTTCCTTTTCAGGAGTCAAGACAGAAGAGAAAGCTTCCTCCACAAGTGTTTTTCCGCTGCTTGGAGTCTCCAAAGATGAAGTCTCAAAATTTTCATCCATGTATAGGCCGCTTAGAAATAGGATCACTACGTCATTTTCAAGGGAAGAAGGACAACCTTGAAATACTTTGTCTTGCCATAAATATTGTTAAATATCTACATTAGTTTCAGAAGAAGGAAAATGACTTTTAACAATAACTTCTGGATCAACTTCTTCTTTAATCTGATGGTTAAGAACAGGTTGCAACTCCGAATTGAAATATTTTTCCAAGTAATGATCATTTAATGCATGTGAGTGTAGTTGGTGTTCCTCAATGATAACAATCTTTTCATGTAAAACAATACTACTGTGAATGCAGTCAGAACTCCTTGTTTTCTCTGGAATCTCATGATTTTCTTTTAACCATTCAAAGGAAGAAAAACATAATGACAAGGTTCTGTTACCTGACTCAAAACCTTCTTCATGTTCTCCACTATTGTCATAGGTACTTTTTTCAATTTCTTTGGATTTGCGAACATGCTCTTTTTCGGCTTTATCTTCGAACGATGGATGCACTTTTCAACTTACAAGATCTTCTACACAACAAGTAATAGGGACATCAAACACCTGAGAAGAGTGTTGCAATATCTTGTCAATTTTTTTCATTTGTTTAGTGTGATTTTGCATCAGTACAAATTCGTTTGTCTCAATAATGACCTCAGGATTTTCCCTCAACAATTTAAATGCAACAAAGCATACAGGTAGAAAATTCTCTTTAGCTGATCCAACACTTTGCTCTTTGTAACTGTGATATGTGGGGTGATTTATCTCACTGTGCTACTGAAAAAGAACGTCTTCAACATCACAATGATCCTCATATTTGCCATATACAGGCAAATCAACCACATATGCGATGTCATTTAACAAGACCAAATTGGGAATATTAACCTGTTCTTCAACAAACTGATTTGTAAACTCATCTTCTTGTCCGTCTACAAATGAATACATAAAACAATTAGTATTTTCTTATCATGAGATGGATCAACAACCCCTCTTTCAACAGGTGGAATATAATTTTTTGCAGAATCATTGGCATTGGAAACTGCAAGAGGACCTATGGTATTGTCAATTCTATGCTCATGATCCCAATCAACCCCTTTCTTCTCATATTCACTTTCATGTTCTTGAGCATTCAACCCCTCATTTTGGATCTATTTACATGCTTGGAAGTTGTGCTGAATGTCCTGAGCATCATTAAACATTTGTTGTAAGGACTTAGGTATTCTTTCCATCAGGAGGAAAGACAAATTTGGATGAAGAGTAGTTGCATAATGGAGCATGGTAACAACTTCAGTGGGTTGAATTTCTTTGGACAAATTATAATAGATACTGGAAAACCTTCTATTGAATATAGAAATAGTTTCATTGCTCTGTTTTTTTAAGGCATAGAACTCTATAAGCTGTAGATCCAAAGATTTCTTCCTGCCCGAAAACTTTAAAAAGACATCCTTCAATTCCTCCCATGAGATAATTGTCTCCGAATGCAAATGTTTAAACTATTCTTTAGTGTCCCCTTTCAAGGATTGAGAGAAGGCCCTCATACAAACATCATCATGGTCAATCTCAAACAAATCTATAAAATGCTCAAACCCTTGGATGTGTTTTTTAGTTGAGATGGTATCAGGTTCCCCATCAAACATAGGTTGGTACTCATAGTGTTTTGGAGGAAAATCATGAAGGATGTAGGGTAAATTTAAGGGTCTGTATCTATGCCGAGTCTTGGAAAGTGTTGGATCAAGTACATGAGAAGAAATATCAACCCTGGTTTCATGAGGCTCATCAACTTGGTTATGGTCATCACATGGCCCAAATGGATTTTTTTTTATCAAAATCAGTGATATAGTGAGGATATGCATGTACAACTTTAAGAGGAGGATATACAATCACAAGATTCTCATGATCATCATTAGAATGCAACAGGTAAAGAAAAATTTGTTTGGCATGTTCAAGGAAGGAACAAAGGCAACTTATAACAAATAGTAAAATGACTTGGAAAAAATCCCATTTTAAGCATTTGTTTTCTTCCATAATGCCTTTTCATACTTCTGCCAAGGGGCATCATCTTCTAGTGAATTCTCTGAACTGCATTTGAAACTTGAGTGGAGTCACCAATAATGTCTTGGGATCTGGATTTTGCATTGAGAGTGGAGTCGCCATTGATGTTTTGGAAGCTGGATTCTGCATTGAGAGTGGAGTCGCCAGTGAAAATTTAAATTTATGGATTCTTCTACCAGTGGAATCACCTTCAAACTGATTTTTTGATGTGTGGATTCGCCAGAGAAGGAGTACAACCAATATGTGCCTAAGTGTCTACTTCTCTTAGACCTTAGAACTCAACCATATTGTTCTTTCCCAGGGAAAATTTTTCAATTTCGTCCTCGACAACGGCGCCATAATGTTAACACTCTGTAAATCTGTCCAGTTGAATAGACAAACGACATAGGTAACTATTTCAACTAGCTTTAGAGTTGGGCAACAACCTGCTTGACTCAGAGAGGGTTCTCTCGTGTCACTTGATATATCTATGGCTATGGGTGGCTAGATTTGGTTTTTTTGGGTTTTTTTTATAAAATTACTGAAGAAATGAAGATAACACTTGGGCTATGGAGTCAGGAATGAACAATGCATTGACAAATCATGAAAACTGTCAAGAGGAAAAGGCTAAATGAGGCAATGAGTATGAGTTTATATTTGAAATTTGCATGGCATCAGAGGAAAAAGAAACATATAACTCCATTAGAGCATATTAAAATGAATTCTGAATTGGTTAAGAAGAAATACATATAGCCTAAATTGCTAAGCCAAGAGCATCATGAGATGAATTATGGGCTTTTGATTCTCCAATTTAGATAGATGAAAGTGTAAATGAAATAAAAGATCAGAGGAATTACATACTACGAAAGAATACATAACTCATATCACAACCAATTAAAATCTTTTCATAAACAATTCAAAAATCCGCTTCTGCATTTGTATATTCATTCTAGCTCCAGAGTTTTACAAAGTATTCTTGCTTAGAGGGCAGGCTCCTCTTTTTTCCATGCTTTCTATATCCTCGAGATGATATATATATATATATATAT
>JZKD02S2093066.1:424745-446535 GCA_000966675.3 Picea glauca | reverse complement strand
GGAATTCAAAACGATTAAACTTCTCCATAATTCTAAAAATAGAGGTTAGTTATAAAAAGGAGTAATTTATAACGACAATTCTCCTATTTTAACAAGATCGTTACGAACAGGTCTGACATATCTGGGGATTTTTCCTTCGACCACCATATGTCCAAAATTTGCTGGAACATACTCAATTTTACCTAAGAATTCATTCCAACTTGGCGATTTCCTCCTTTAGAGTGCTCAACCAGGCCAGTTGATTTTTCCCAACGCTCTTGATCACCTCTGCTCTGATTTCTATTTTCTGCCATTTTCTCTGCTTCTTCTTCGCTGCTCACTTGTAGAGTTCACCCATGTGTCAGTTGATGATTAGGTCCCTCATAATAGGATTTAATCTGACCCTTAATTCTGGTTCAGTCCCAGGGTCAGTATGGAATTTGGTTGCTAATATCTGCGCAACCAACCTTTCTTTCTTACTCATTGATAAGCTTGCCATGTTAGTTGAAAACCCTGTTATATTGGATAATGTTTGATCAGCTATGTCCATGTCTTCCAACTTTGCAGAGACCACGATTTTTTGTTTTCCTTACTCTATAGAACTCAGGAAAACGATCCATCTTGAGATTACTTCGCTTATGAATGAGACGATGATTTCCCGGAGTAGAATAATGCCACCCACATTTGAATACTGATAGCCCTTGAATCCTAATCATGAATTACTAACAGGATTACTTGTAGGTATGTTGGTTTTCCACGCTTCACCAATCTATTTTGAATGATGATCTTTTGATTTAGTTATACGACGACGTTCACTTGACATTTTTGGACGGGAAGTACCTGAACGAGTGACGTGAGGTGATTTGACTAGCCATCACCTTCCCCCACACGAATTGTTGATTTGACATATAGACCACGTGACATCGGGGCTTTTGGAAAAATGGTTTCAGGCAGACTGCTTTTTGCCCCGATGTACTTTTGAGGGCGCCACGCATCCACTAATGAAACCACAATAGTTTTCCCCGGCTCGCCCTCTCATAATTAAATTCTATGCTATTTCACCGCCCGATATGGGTCTCGACCATTGATCTGGGCTGCTTCAAGATCGACGGTCCATTGGATCCTCTCCTTTGTGCTCCAACTGTATTTGTCCACGTGCCGCCACATATGACCTAGACCTCCAAATCACACGATGTCTCTATATCACTTTAGTCACCCATTAAATCTGAAACTTAGATTTCAAGTGTAACTGTTATGGGGATAACAAACACGACCCATCATAAGGAACATTAGGATTTATACAAGTGTGGATGTCCATGTGAAGTGCTAGCTCTGTCGTAATGGTTACCATACATGCTAGTACTGGTAGAGAAGCTAATGTGAGCAAACATATTGGAGGTTTATGGGGTGTACCTCATAACATTATTAATGGCATGGGATACCCCCAACATAGATTGTTTAGGAGAATGAGAACGGGGGATGTCGGGGATAACCGTGTATGGATACCTAGATTGGGCATAAATAAGGTTAAATTGTTGGGCCTTAACGATGCCTTATTCTTATGTTTGAGGAACGATGGTGGCCACATCATTGGAAGAGAAGTGACTTAAATGATCAATTTAAAAGGATATGGTCTTTGAGTTCAATCTTACATAAGCTACGTCTTTTATGCCACTCATTGATATGATCTGTGATATGGGTGGCTATAGTTTGATGGCAACTAGTGATAATTTTAAATACTATATAATGATGAAGTACCTCTAATTTAAAGTACATAAAAAAAACCTTAGCTATGGACTCAAACTTTGCATGAGAATTTGGTGGTTGTTCAATATAATATTTTGTAGGAGCTCTAGTGACCGTGTGTTGAAATAACCTAGGTCTAACAAATTATTCTTTGATGGTATTAGATGAAATGACATGATATTTACAAATGGATATTCTCATGCCGGACCCTCTAGCTTAGAAGTGTCTGAGGGAAGCTTGTTTGGCATGGTTGGCCAAGCAATATCATGTTGGATATGATAATTTATAGTATTAGTAAAATATATAAGATGTAGACTAGCCACATATGGGAGGTTTTGGTTTTGGTTAGTTCCAACCAAGGTGGATGTTGGAATAGTGGATGAGGAAGATGTGGTAGCACTTGATGTGGACATATAGTTGAGGATGATATTGACATGGATGGACTCAAAGAAGGACTAGAAGGAAATCTAACATGACGTGTTAGAGAAATATAAAGATCATGCACCCATCCAAACAATTTGGGGAGGGGGGGGGGGATGAAGTCTAAGAGAATGCCCAGGGAAGCGACGGTTTTCTATCTTTCTTGATTATTGAATTTTCTTCAAATGGTGAAGTAATAGTTTCAAGGACTAGTGCAATATAAAAACAATATACTCAAAGAAAAATGCATCTAAATTGAACTACATTCTCAAGTGGTTCAACAAATGTCTTGTCAGTGTGTTTCAATAAAGCACAAATGATATGAAGCTTTGGTGTAAAATTTTTCATCCTAGAAAAGGAAAAGACATTTCTTTAAAACTCTAACAACCTTCCTCTCAAATTTTGTATAATAATAGGGCCTTATAAACAATCTCAACAAATGGTGACGAAGTCCATCAAAGGAGTGAGTGAAGGTATGATAAACATAATTATAGCGAGGGGTACTGGGGGAAACTCCTAGTGGTCAACAACTATCTAACTCAACTGCATCCTTAATCTCACAATAACCACCTCCTAGGAACTTATGACTAACCACTAAGCTACCTTTTCATAAATGTGTATAAAGGGTTTTCAACTTCCAATGGTTAAGGGGTGACAATGAAGCTTGAAAGAGCTGAGTTACTCCATCAAACTCCCAATCCCAACCTAAGCACTAACCCTAACAAGAGAGTGTGTACCATGTCAAATGGGTTGTGACCACATTTGATAGAAAGAATTTTAAAGCACCCTAAAGGAAAACAAACATGTCTCATTCTAAATGATTATGGAAAATTCTTTGGATGCATATCCCCACAATCTTTACCTAACTACAAGATTATTTTGACCATGAAGTGAGGAATTTAGTTGGTTATGATTTGTTGATTTTAGAAGGCTTGGATTGGCTTCATGAGCCAAACATATGTGATTAAGGTGTGAAGTATGTGCACAAGTGGTGTGATAAAACTTGAAATAAAATGCTGGAAATGAAATAAATATTGTTGAAAATGAAATGCCAAATGAAACTACAGAGAATAAAAATGAACAAGATAAATAAACAAGTAAAACAAATGTGCTTTTCTTTATCAAACTACTTTATCAAAATTTTCAATCAATTAATTTGTAAAAAATAACTAAATTCTAAATTAATGCTGAAAATGAACAAAGCCAAGCAAGAAAGAGGATCCCCTAAAATAAATGAGTACTAGAAATAAAGGAATTTGTTTGCCTAACTACAATGTCCTTTTAAAAACTTAACAAAACAACATCAATCAATCAACAAATTTATGGAAATAAGCAAAACTACTTGTAAAAATATAGAATAGAAATAGAAAAATAGAAAATGTAGATTTGTGTACAGTTGTGCGGAAAACAACTTGATAGTCGCTCATGCGGTAGAAGCATTGGAGATCTACGCCTCAAGAAATGCACTTGTTTCACATGAAAGTTGTGTAGAAGTAGAGTGGGTACCTTGCACAACTCATGCATATTTTGAAGGAAACACTACATGCTTCTTGTAGAAAAAGATAAGGATAGTTGCACTAGTGACCAAAACTCAGAAACTTAGGGTTTAAGAAAAACAATGCTTTCTACTCTACGACTATAGAAACAACAAGCTAATGGTTAATGAAACTAACTACCTAAATGCAGAATAAGGAATACAAACAACTTAGGAGTGATATTTTGGATCCAATTCGCCGGTAGAGTCACCAATATGTTGTGGGAAATTCATTGGTTAAATGTGCAAAAAACCCCTAACTAACTGGTTGTTTAAACCAGGTAAGCAGAAAATCAAACGAAGGACAAGAGGTTCACATAATCATTATACTTAACCCTTATTTACATAGAAAATAAAGAAAGCATTAAAAATATGGATTCATTGCTTTAAATAAATTCAATCAAATACAAATCTATGGGGGAGGGAGAACAATACTTTGATTTTGTTGATTTTTCAATAAGCTAGGCATGAAGTTCATTCCAATTTTATAATTTTACTTAAACCATAAACAATTTGTTGCAGCAACCAAGATCACAAGTACACAAGTACACAAGAAGTATCCTGGGAAACCCTTCTCAACAAGGGAAGAAAACCCAACCAATCCTTTGCTATATTCTTCAAAAGAAATACCTCCACCACCATAAAAACCTAACACACAAAAGGGTGCTCACAAAACCTAGAAGACTAGTGCCCAAGAGAGGTGCACACTTTTTCCAAGAACAAGTGTTTACTGAAATTTCCAAACTCACAATTGTGATATGATTCCTCAATGGGGAATTTACCTTTACTTATACTAGACTGAACCTGTCAACAATACTGTCTATTGGCACAACAAGGCCGACCTCAATAACTCATAATATAATTAATAATTATCATATTAATTATCTTTTACTTTATGGTGGGGCCGACATGTATCATTTACATCACAAATAGGGTTACAGGTAAGTTTGAATCTTGTACAATATAGCAAGGGATCTCATACACCCACTAGTGCTCAGCCACTTGGGGCACATCCATCTGTGCTCAGCCACAGGGATGTCCACATCTCTAACTCACTGCATCTCATAGGAGAACCACACTCACTAGTGCTCAACCACTAGGATCACGTTCACTTGTGCTCAACCACATGCACATCCAACTCAACATATCTCTTTCTCACTGCATCTCAGGAGAATCATCTGGAGTATCACATCATCCCAAATCTCTACACAGAGGAGGCCAATACATCATTTCATCTCTGTCTCAGAACGATACGACCAACTCATGGGCTTCCCCACATAAGGGCACACAACATTCCAAGTTTGTCTCGAAGAGGAACCACACACCCAGATCATGGCCTTCCCTACATAGGGGCACATAACATTCCATCTATGTCTCAGAGAGGAACCACACACCCAACTCATGGGATTCACCACCTCACACAGGGCCATAATGTTCCATCTCTGTCTCAGAGAGGAACCAGACACCCATCTCATGGGCACACCCAACTCATGGGCTCTCTCAGAGGTCAACTCACTCAGTTTGTGTCCTGGATGACATCTCACGCAGCTGTAATCATCAACACTCCCTCTTAGCTAGGGAGGCATTCTCCACCATGCTAAGTCTCTCACAGAAGTACTCGAACTTCATATTGGCAAGCGGTTTGGTGAATATGTCTGCAATCTGCTCATGGGTAGGAAGGTACTGCATGTGTACCATCTTCCTCTACACCATGTATTTGATATAGTGATATTTTATCTTGATGTGTTTCGATCTATCATGAAACACATGGTTCTCAGAGAGATTTACACAGCTCTGGTTATCACAATGAAAAGTAGTAGGATTCATCTCATTATCGAATAAATTAGTCAGAAGTTTGTGAAGCCACACTGCTTCACGTACTTCCACACTCAATGCAATGTACTCTGCCTCTACGGTACTCAATGCCACAAATATTTGTTTCCTGCTACACTAAGAAACCATGTCAGACCCCAAGGTAAAGCAACAACCGAAGGTGCTCTTCTGGTCCACTACGCTCCCTTCCCAATTTGCATCGGCATATCCCTGCATGCTTAAGTGTACACTGGAGGTATATCTTAGGCCATAACCAACTATGCCTTGTAGGTATCTCAATACATGTTTTGTTGCTATCCAATGAGTCTGTCTCGGTTCGCTTGTGAACTGGCTAAGCACATTCACTGCATGGCATATATCCGATCTGGTGTTAACCAGATACATCAGTGATCCAATCAACTGTCTGTACAAGTGTGGATCAATCTCTCGTGAATCAACATCACTCATCTTCTTAAATCCATCACCATTGGTGTAGGCATGGATTTGCATTCTTTCATATCGAACTTTTTTAATATCTCCACAGTATATTTTCCTTGACTTAGGAAAATTTTGTCTGTCCTCTACCATACTTCTAGTCCCAAGAAGTAATGCATCAAGCCTAAATCCTTTATCTCAAATTTAGCTATCAAGGCTTGTTTGCATTCAACAACGAGTCTCTTTGAACTGGTGAGGAAAAGGTCATCTACATATAGGACCAAGATCAAGCACTCATTGCCATCAATGTGATAATATAGGTTTGGATCATCAACACTTTTTCTCAAGCCCAAACTCATCAGGAATCCATCCATTTTCTCGTACCAAGCACGTGGTTCTTGCTTTAGTCCATACATGGCTTTCTTCAACCTACACACATGAGATTTTTCATTGTGTATAACGAATGCTTCTAGCTGCTCAATATAAACTTCTTCCTCAATTCACCATTGAGAAAGGTTGTCCTTACATCCATCTGATGTAGCTTCCAACCCATGGAAGAAACTAGTGCAATGATAGAATGGAAGGAATTGTATCAGGCTACTGGAACAAATGTCTCATCATAGTCAACTCCCTCTACTTGTGAGAACCCTCTGGCTACAAATCTTTTTGTGTATTTCTTGATGCTTCCATCAACTGCATGTTTGATTTTATAAATCCATTTGGAAGTCACTACAGGCTTTCCCTATGGTCTCAGAACAATATCCCATACATCATTTTTCAATATAGATTGATATTCTTCTGTCATGGAATCTTGCCATACCTGTTCACCTGAAGCTTCTCCATGCCAAGAAATCTCGAAGTCAATGATGTGACTCAAGGCTGAAAGGTAGCTTGATAATCTCTTTGGTCTCTTTCTCTCTCTGGTTTTCCCTTGAGGGGTTGTATGTCCCTCTGCTTCCTGTAGAGTTTGTCAGGCCCAATAAGGCCTTTTATGTCCTACTGTAATATCTATGGGCATGTCAATTGGAGCAATTGGATTGGCTGGAACAATTGGATCAACTGGAGCAACTAGATCAACTGGAATAATGTTTGTCTCCCTCTGAATTACTGAAGGGGGAGAAGGCATTATCTCACTATCAATTTCCATCTGGGATTCTTTGGATTTTTGGAAGGCCATCTCTTCTTCAAAAGTAACATCTTTGCTTATTTCAATCTGTCTTTGACCAGGAATGTAGATTCAATATGCCTTTGAGGATTCAATGTATCCTACAAATGTGCCCTTTCTCCCTGAAGGGTCTAGTTTAGATCTCTTCTCTTTGGGAAAATGAAAATATACTAGGCACCCAAATATCCTGAAGTGTCCAATCTCAGGCTTCACTTCGGTGAAGGCTTCTTCTGGAGTAATGTTCTTCAAGATCTGATGAGGACTCATGTTCTGAACATACACTGTTGTCATGCATGCTTCTGCCTATAGAGTCATAGGTAGACTCTGATCATGAATCATTTCCTTGGTTGCCTCGATGATACTTCTGTTTTTCCTCTCTGCAACCCCATTTCGCTGAGGGTTGTAAGGAACTATGAACTCCCTCTTGATCCCTGCTTCAATACAAAAATTGTTGAAATCTTTGGAGGTGTATTCTCCTCCATTATATGATCTTAGTACCTTGATATTTTTTCCCGTTAGGTTCTCAACTTGAGCTTTGAATTCTTGAAATTTTGCAAGGACTCCATCCTTGTTCTTCATGAAGTAAATCCAAGTTTTCTGAGAGTGATCATCTATGAAGAGTACATAGTACAAGTACCCATTCAAAGATGAAACAATCATTGGCCCAGACACATTTGAATGTATCAAGTCTAAGATTTCCTTGGATCTATTGTCATTGCTCAAGAAGGATTGTTGGTGCAATTATTTGCATAATATATTACCAAACATAAATGATCAACCGAGATTTGTAATCAGTAGAGTTGATGCACTATATGTGCCGATAATAGATAGGTTCCTATGTTTGTTTATTATAGTTAGATAAGAAAACCATTTAGAAACCAACACACTTTTAAAAATAACAATCTTCACACAATTCGAAAGTTGGAAAACAAAACTCATAAACAAACAAAAACTCTTGCTCAGGTGATGGAACTGTTCATTGATGGCTTATGAAAAGAAAATATGAACTTTGATTCTATCTCCTGGTGCAATTAAACTAACAAGTGGGATGCTCCATTAAATCTCATGTATGGTGAAATACTAAGATCCAACCGTTCCTGCATTACCACACTTTGCAACACATTCGAATAGTGAAATCAAACAAAATAACATGAAATCAAAATAGCAGGTACATGAAATGAAAATCTACACTAACAATTTACAATAAGCTTACCAAGCTGGATCGATGGCCCTTGCCGATGCCAACATGGAAGCTTTTAGATCAACATATGATAACTTCTAAGAGGGACAAAATCACTAAATCCAAAATTGCATTAATCTTCAACAGACAGGTTTACAAAAGGAGTCTCTTCATGAATCCAGTCTACATCATAACAATTCTCCTTAAGAACCTATCTCATAACAATTCACCTCAAGAACCTGTCATAATAATTCTCCTCTTAATCTACGTAATAATGATTCTCCTCCTCTCATGAAGAGAGGGCACTCTCTTTTATACATGAGAGCTTTGAAAAGGAGATGAACATCTCATAATTACAGATCCACTTTTCTCTCAATCAATTTCCCATTATTACAAAATATTATCCCTTCAAATCCTCACACATATCTCTCATATATCTTGGATAAGATATGACAACTAAATATCCATGATCTTCTCCTTGGAATAAGCTTTGAATAATTATCTCCTTGAAATGGTGGAGGAGATATTCGGGAAGTCTTTTTGTATTAATCCTTCACATATACCTACACATGATAAAGCTCACACATTTTTGATATATATATGAAAACATGTCAATTTTCTATTATTTAATCACAAATTTCCTTTTAATACTAAAATAAATGATTTGGAAAATAATAAGGTTAAACCCATATTTAATTATGAAAATGGTATCATGAAAGGTTAATGGGGTGATGAAATGTGAAGAATGACGAAGGGAAAGGTGGATGGAAAGACAACATTTCAGAGTCCCAACAAGGATCCTTTAACATTCTTTCCAAGAGCACAACCTTTGCAAATACCTTTATGTTGAATCTATATCTCTGGAAGACCTGTTACCATCTTCCCTAGAGCTGGGAGAGATCTATAATGAATGTGAGAAAGTATTCTATGCCATAGCTCACTCAAGATGATAATATCATGTAGCGAGGCTTGAAATGGTATGATGGTTAATCCGTACAAGTTGTTTTCTCGGACACCAATTACTTTGGCAGAATTTATATGTGAGTGTTTGTGCCATGCAAGAACTTTTCTTTCTGAAAAAGTAACCTTGTAGCCTTTGTCTTCCAAGGCAGAAATGGGGACGAGGTTCCTCTTCATTCCAGGTACATATAACACTTTTCTTAGTTGAAGATGCATATCCGAATCTAGTTGGAAGGTAGAAGTTCCAACCCCTTTCACATTATATCTGGCATCATCTCCAAGGACAACATGTAGATGTGTCTCTTTCTCAACAAAATTGGTTAGGTGATCTCTAAAACTGGTCATGTGCCTGGAGGCACCATTGTCAATTAACCAAGTATTATCATTGGTAGAGACCATACCTGAGAGTGCTAAGATGTTGATGTATTCATCTCCTTGAAGTCTTGGTTTCCAGGAACTGAGTTTTCTTGGACCACCAATCTTGTCTTCCATCATGATTTTGTTCATCAGTTTTAGATTTTTCACAAACCCTTGTCAACTGAGCTAGAAAACCTAATGGCTAGGCTAGGCTAACACTTTTAGGTTTTGTTGGACTTATGACTTCCAACAATAATCCTTTGAAAGATAGGAGAACATCGGTGAGCTGAAGAGCTCCTTCAATGAGTTGCAAAAACCCTAATTCTGAAATTTCTGCATAAATTAGTGAAACCCTAGAAATCCTAGAGTCAAAAAATCAAAATGCTTGGAAATACAATCTGAAGCAAGCTAGAGGTGCGCTGAAGGATGCTGTACACTCCTATACACTTTTTATCCCCAACGTCCAAGTGACAAGTGCTGAAACTCCTCAGAAAGGTAGGTCAAACAAATTTTCTAGAAACCCTAGGAGGGCCGTACAATATTGCAGAAGAGAGAGGATGATTGAAAATAATTGTGCAATGGGTTCTTCAAGACCTATGCTCTGATACCATGTTGATTTTTCAATAAGCTAGGCTTAAGAATGAAGTTCATTACATTTTTATCATTTTACTTAAACCATAAACAATTTGTTGCAACAACCGAGATCACAAGAAAAAATACCATGCACAAGTACACAAGAAGTATCCTTGGAAACCCTTCTTGACAAGGGAAGGAAACCCATCCAATCCTTTGTTATATTCTTCAAGATAAAGACCTCCACCACCATAAAAACCTAGCACACAAAAGGGTGCTCACAAACCCTAGAAGACTAGTGCCCAAGAGTGGTGCACACTTTTTCCAAGAACAAGTGTTTGCTGAAATTTCCAAACTCACACTTGTGATATGATTCCTCAATGGGGAATTTACCTTTACTTATACTAGACTGAACCTGTCAACAGTAGTGTCTATTAGCACAATAGGGACGACCTTAATAACTCATGCTATAATTAATAATTACCATATTAATTATCTTTTAATTTATGATGGGGCCGACCTGTACCCTTTACATCACAAATAGGGTTACAGGTAAGTCTGACTCTTGTACAATATAGCAAGGGATCTCATACACCCACTAGTGCTCAACCACTTGGGGCACATCCATCTGTGCTCAGCCACAAGGATGTCCACATCTCTATCTCACTGCGTCGCACATGAGAACCACACTCACTAGTGCTCAGCCACAATGATGTCCACATCTCTATCTCACTACGTCTCACAAGAGAACCACACTCACTAGTGCTCAGCCACTAGGATCACGTTCAGTTGTTCTCAGACATAGGCATGTCAAACTCATCATATCTCTTTCTCACTGCATCTCAGAAGAATCATCTGGAGTATCACATCATATCAACTCTCTGCACAGAGGAGGCCAATACATCATTTCATCTCTGTCACAGAACGATACACCCAACTCATGGGATTCCCTGTACATGGGCACACAACATTCCATATCCATCTTAGAGAGTAACCGCACACCAAGCTCATGAGCTTCCCTACACAGGGGCACACATCATTCCATCTCCATATCAAAGAGGAACCACACACTCAACTCATGGGATTCACCATCTCACACAGGGGCACAACGTTCCATCTCCTTCTCAGAGAGGAACCACACACCCATCTCATGGGATCTCTCTTAGGTCGACTCACTCATTCTATGTCCTAGAGGGTGTCTCACACAACTTTAATCATCAACGGATTTACAAAATAGACAAATCACATGATACAAAAGAACACTTGGGAATAGTTTGCAAGAAGTGAACTCCAAGCTTTCCTTGGGAGGGTCCTTTTCCTCCTTGTATGACCAATCTCCAAATTTGGTAAGTAGTGTCAGAGAGCTCCTTTTTATGGTAGAAGCAATCATAAGGCAAAAAAATCAAGATAATGGAGAAATATAGACGATGACTCCAAATCTCTCTAAAGAAAATTCAATAACATAATCTCACTCTTTCTTCTTATATATGAAATGCAACACCATGACTCTTTATTTAGATGGACAATGGAACCCCAATCTAGTAGTCTCCATATGAACTCTTCTCATGTACTAATGAGTATCCATAATATTAGTGGGCATCATGGAAGACTAAGTGATAGGTATTAATGAGTAAGGGGGTTTGAACAGGTCCATATGTACCCACTACATCACTTAAAAAAGCATGCCCTCATTTACGAGTCATTTTTGGCTATGGTTTTCAAAGGATTTAAAACATGAATTTCACACATGATGGATGACAAATTATGCCACTCTACAAATGATCAACTTGTAATGCTCAAAATAGTAAAATCAACACACATAATTTTGTATATGTTTAAACAATTAAAGTAATTATTGTTTCATTTATTAATGCATAATTAACATGAGGTAATGAATTCTAGAGTCATACTTGAAAGTTGAAGAGATCAACTAATTTATAGTCCAAGTACACAAAAAATCATTGATCTCCCACTATCATCTATAGTTGAACCACAATCAGAAGCACAACCATGTGTGGGGGACAACTCTCCTCCTAGTCATCATTGTTCAACAAAACATGGTATTCGCATGCAGGACAAACACCTTTAGTAATCACTCACACAACCATATCAAAGATCAATACACTACTGTTTTTACGTGGTTAAAACCCTCAAAGAGGGAAACAGTCCATGGCCCCAACCAACATAGCCACTTGAGGCAATATATTAATGCAAACAAAAAATATTTTACAAGAGAGCTTCTCACAATCGATTATCAACAAATGACCCTCCCCGCTCTTTAAAGAGAGATCATGGACCAATCGTGTGTTAAGACATGGATCGATGTAACCATTGAGATCGAAGATAATATGAGTCGTCAGATCACTTTATGTCTAGAACACATCGTGACCGTCAAATTACATAACTACAAATACATACTAAAGAAACACACTTTTACCTAAAGACATGTTAGACCAAGTTGATCTTAACTAACTACTAAGTTTGTAAATATCCTAACATCCCCAATTAAGAACAAGTTGGGATAGGATTGAAGGATTTACAAAGGCAACATAGTAGGAGAAGGAAGCAGGCATTAGAGACTATCCCCCCTTAATGACAACTTCTTGACTCCTAACATAGATCAAAGTTTGGAAAACTTCACTTTTGTAAGAGACTTTGTGAAAATGTTTGAAACTTGCTCTTTTGTATGGAAAACGAGCACTTCAACAACTTTATCATGAATGAGATTTTTGATTAAGTGCATGTGTAGCTTGATGTGTTTGTTGTGTTTAAGTTGAATTGGATCTTTGGAAATCTTGATAACATTTTTATTGTTGCACTGGAGGGTGGTCGCATGCTACTGTTGGAATCCAAACTTTAAAAGGATCTGTCAAATCCACAAGGCTTCTTAACTTGCATTAATTGTTGCTTGGTACTTTGCTTCTGGTAAAGAAAGAACAATAAACTATTGTTTCTTACAATCCCAAGTGATAGGTCTGGAACCAAGGCTGAAAACATAACTTGCAGTAAACTTTCGATCATGAGGGGTCACCAAGCCAATTTGAATTAGTGAAACCAACCAACTAAGGAGTCCCCTTTGAACTGTAATGTATCCTAAACTGAACTATATCCCAGACATATTGAAGTATCCTTTTTGCTTCTTTCCAATGGCTTTCATGGGGTGTTTTCATATGCTGAGCAACAAGATCAACTACAAAGGAAATATCAGGACATATACAATTCAAATATAAGAGGCTACCGACTAACTAATGGTACAAAGTGACATAAACTTCAAGAGTAGTACATGTGGCAACAAGTTTGACTCTAGACTGGAAGGGAGAGGGGGCTACTTTAGAATCTTACATGTGAAAGTGATGAATAAGGTCACATGCATATGTAGACTAGGAAAGGGAAATAACTTCCTTAATTTTCAAAACATGGGTTAAAGTTTAACGTCACTACTAGTGAGGATAAGTTCTCCAACATAAATAACAAGTATTATGATATGGATTCCTACTTTCTTGGTATAGACTTTAGGGTCAAAATGAAATCTAGAAAATCCAGTGTCAAGAAGAAAGTTATCCATTCTGGCATACCAAGCTTGAGGAGCTTGCTTAAGGCTGTAAAGACATTTCTCAAGGTAACAAACAAGACTGGAGTCATTATGGACATAACCAAGAGGTTGTTCCATGTAGATTTCTTCTTGCAAATTCCCATGCAAGAAGGTGAATTTAACATCCATCTGATGGACCTCCCATTTATGTGATGCAACAAAAGCTAGAATGAGGTGGACAGAATTCATTTTTGGATACGAGGGAAAATGTTTCATTGTAGTCAATGCCTTCAACTTGAGAGGATCCTTTGGCAACCACAAGGCCTTATGTATTTCAACGCTTCCATGCATTATGTATTAAACCAGAATCCAAGACCTAATTGTGAAAAGGAAATACTACACCGACTAATTGCAAAAGAGAGAGGGGAGAGAGAAAAATAGAATCAATCTTCACACATAAGAGACTAAGAAACCAACTCTAATCACAATATCTTAATCCTTGATAATGAGTACAATATATAGGACTCTCCACATGAGGAGTAATGCCCTCTAGGTTGGGATTTCCATGTCAATGCTCAAGTAAAAAAATAACTTATCCCAATAACAACAATTAACTAAAGTCAAAATTTGCTAATAATAAGAAAAGGTAAAAAATATAGGTACAAACTTAGTGATAGCTCTACATGAAGTCAACATGCATTCCATAATAAAAAAAATCTCCTAGAATAAGACTAGAGTCCAAGAATGGAACTAAAGTCTTAACTGAGTGAGAATTTGCTAATTATGGAAAGTCACTAAATAAGTGAATTGAGTTTACTCCAAGTATTAGATGGGTAATGTCCACTTCCATATGAGGAACCCCAATCTAGTAGTCTTTATATGAACTATTCTCATGTACTAATGAGTATCCATAATATTAGTGGGCATTATGGAAGACTAAGTGATAGGTATTAATGAGTAAGGGGGTTTGAACAGGTCCATATGTACCCACTACATCACTTAAACAAGCATGCACTCATTTATGAGTTATTGAGTAGTTATTTTTGGATTTACATAGGTTGCATGGTTTTCAAAGGATTTACAACATGACTTGCACATATGATGAATGATAAATTATGCCACTCTACAAATGATCAACTTGTAATGCCCAAATAGTAAAATCAACACAGATAATTTTGTATATGTTTAAACAATTAAAGTAATTATTTTTTCTTTTATTAATGCATAATTAACATGAGGTAATGAATTGTAGAATCATACTTGAAATTTGAAGAGATCAACTAATTTATAGTCCAGGTAGACACAAAATCATCGATCTCTAGCTAAACCACAATCGGAAGCACAACCATGTGTGGGGGACAACTCTCCTCCCAACCATCCTCTTAGTCATTATTGTTCAACAAAATAGGGTATTTCCATGCATGACGAACACCTTTAGTAATAACTCACACAACCATATCAAAGATCAATACATTGATGTTTTTATGTGGTTAAAACCTTCAAAGAGGGAAACTGTCCATGGCCCCAACCAACATGGCCACTTGAGGCAATATATTAATGCAAAAAAAAATTATTTTACAAGAGAGTTTCTCATAATTGATCATCAACAATAGACCCTCCCCGCTCTTTAATTAGAGATCATGGACCAATCGTGTTTTAAGCCATGGATCAATGTATCCATTAAGATCGAAGAAAATATGAGTCGTCAGGTCACTTTATGTCTAGAACAGATCGTGACCGTCAAATTACATAACTACAAATACATACTAAAGAAACACAATTTTACCTAAATACATATTAGACCAAGTTGATCTTAACTAAATCCTAAGTCTGTAAATATCCTAACATCCGCAATTAAGAACAACTTCAGATATGATTGAAGGATTTACAAAGGCAACGTAGTAGGATAAGGAAGGAGGCATTAGAGACTATCCCCCCTTAATGACAAATTCTTGAACTCCTAACATAGATCAAAGTTTGGAAAACTTTACTTTTGTAAGAGACTTTGTGAAAATGTTTGCAACTTGCTCTTCTCTATGGCAAAAGAGCACTTCAATAACTTTATCATGAATGAGTTCTTTGATTAAGTGCATGTGTAGCTTGATGTGTTTGTTGTGTTGATGTTGAACTGGATCTTTGGAAAGATTGATGACATTCTGATTGTTGCACTGGAGGGTGGTCACATGCTACTGTTGGAATCCGAACTTTAAAAGGATTCGTGAAAGCCACAAGGCTTCTTAACTTGCATTAATCGTTGCTTGGTACTTTGCTTCTGGTGAAGAAATATCAATAGCCTATTTTTTCTTACAATCTCAAGTGACAAGTCTGGAACCAAAGATGAAAACATAACCTACAGTAGACTTTCGATCATCAGGGGTCATTGAGCCAATTTGAATTAGTGAAACCAAACAACAAAGGAGTCCCCCTTGAACTGTAATGTATCCAAAAATGAATTATATCCCAGATATATTGAAGTATACTTTTTGCTTCTTTCCAATGGCTTTCATGGGGTGTTTTCATATACCGAGCAACAAGATCAACAATAAAGGAAATATCGAGATGGATACAAGTGAAATATAAGAGGCGACCGACTAACTAATGGTACAAAGTGGCGTCAACTTCAAGAGTAGTACATGGGGCAACAAGTTTGACTCTAGACTGGAAGGGAGAGGGGGCTAGTTTAGAATCTTCCATGTGAAAGTAGTGAAGAAGATCACATGCATACTTAGACTAAAAAAGGGAAATAACTTCCTTAATTTTCAAAAACTTGGGGCTAAGGAAATAGTGCAAATAGCCTAAGTTTGTCATTTCAAATTTCTTTTTAAGGTTGTATTTCACACGGGTTAAAGTTTAACGTCGCTGCTATTGAGGATAAGGTCTCCAACATAAATAACAAGTATTATGAGATGGATTCCTACTTTCTTGTTATAGACATTAGGGTCAAAATGACTTCTAGAAAATCCAGTGTCAAGAAGAAATCTATCCATTTTGGCATACCAAGCTTGAGGAGCTTGCTTAAGACCATAAAGATATTTCTCAAGGTGACAAACAAGACTGGATTCATTCTGTACATAGCCAAGAGGTTGTTCCATGTAGATTTCTTCTTGCAAATCCCCATGCAAGAAGGTGGATTTAACATCCATCTGATGGACCTCCCATTTATGTGATGCAACAAAAGCTAGAATCAGGTGGATGGAATTCATTTTGGATATGGGGAAAAAATGTTTCATTGTAGTGAATGCCTTCAACTTGAGAGGATCCTTTGGAAATCGCGAGGCCTTATGTATTTCAACACTTCCATGTCTTATGTATTAAACCAAAATCCAAGACCTAATTGTGTGAAGGAAATACTACACTAGCTAATTGCACAAGAGAGAGAGAGGAGAGAGAAAAATAGAATCAATCTTCACACATAAGAGGCTAAGAAACCAACTCTAATCACAATGTATTAATCCTTGATAATGAGTACAATGTATATGACTCTCCACATGAGGAGTAATGCCCTCTAGGTTGGGATTTCCATGTGCATGCTCAAGTAAAAAAGTGTCTTCTCCCAATAACAACAATTAACTAAAGTCAAAATTTGCTAATAATAAAAAAGGTAAAAAATATAGGTGCAAACTTAGTGAGAACTCTACATGAAGTCAACATTCATTCCATAATAGAAAAAATCACCTAGAATAAGAATAGAGTCCAAGAATGGAACGAAAGTCCTAACTGAGTGATAATTTGCTAATTATGAAAAGTCACTAAATAAGTGAATTGAGTTAACTCCAAGTATTAGATGGGTAATGTCCACTTTCCTACGAGGAACCCCAATCTAGTAGTCTCCATATGAACTCTTCTCATGTACTAATGAGTATCCATAATAATAGTGGGCATTATGGAAGACTAAGTGATAGGTATTAATGAGTAAGGGGGTTTGAACAGGTCCATATGTACCCACTACATCACTTAAACAAGCATGTACTCATTTATGAGTTATTGAGTAGTTATTTTTGGCTTTACATATGTTGCATGGTTTTCAAAGGATTTACAACATGACTTGCACATATGATGGATAATAAATTATGCCACTCTACAAATGATCAACTTATAATGCTCAAAATAGTAAAATCAACACACATAATTTTGTATATGTTTAAACAATTAAAGTAATTATTGTTTCTTTTATTAATGCATAATTAACATGAGGTAATGAATTGTACAGTCATACTTGAAATTTGAAGAGATCAACTAATTTATAGTCTAGGTAGACACAAAATCATTGATCTCCCACTATCATCTCTAGCTGAACCACAATAAAAAGCACAACCATGTGTGGGGGACAACTCTCCTCCCAACCATCCTCTTAGTCATTATTGTTCAACAAAATAGGGTATTTCTATGTAGGATGAACACCTTCAGTAATCACTCACACAACCATATCAAAGATCAATACACTAATTTTTTTACCTGGTTAAAAATCTCAAAGAGGGAAACATTCCATGGCCTGAACCAACATGACCACTTGAGGCAATATGTTAATGAAAAAAATATATATTTTACAAGAGAGTTTCTCACAATCGCTCATCAACAAATGACCCTCCCCGCTCTTTAAATAGAGATCATGGACCAATCGTGTGTTAAGCCATGGATCAATGTAGCCATCAAGATTGAGGAGAATATGAGTTGTCAGATCACTTTGTGTCTAGAACACATCGTGACAATCAAATTACATAACTACACATACATACTAAAGAAACACATTTTTACCTAAAGACATATTATACCAAGTTGATCTTAACTAACTCCTAAGTCTATAAATATCCTAACATCCCCAATTAAGAACAACTTGGGACATGATTGAAGGATTTACAAAGTTAACACAGTAGGATAAGGAAGGAGGCATTAAAGATTATCCCCCCTTGATGACAACTTCTTGAACTCCTAACATAGATCAAAGTTTGGAAAACTTCACTTTTGTAAGAGACTTTGTGAAAATGTTTGCAACTTGATTTTCTGTATGGCAAAAGAACACTTCAATAACTTTATCATGAATGAGCTTTTTGATTAAGTGCATGTGTATCTTGATGTTTTTGTTGTGTTGATTTTGAATTGGATCTTTGGCAAGCTTGATGACATTCTGATTGTTGCACCAAAGGGTGGTCGCGTGCTACTGTTGGAATCCAAACTTTAAAAGGATTTGTCAAATCCACAAGGCTTCTTAACTTGCATTAATCATTGCTTGGTACTTTGCTTCTGGTGAAGAAAGATCAATAGCCTATTGTTTCTTACAATCCCAAGTGTCAGGTCTGGAACCAAGGATGAAAACTTAACCTGCAATAGACTTTCGATCATCAGGGGTCACCGAGCCAATTTGAATTAGCGAAACTAACCAACAAAGGAGTGCCCCTTGAACTGTAATGTATCCCAAACTGAACTGTATCTGAGACACTTGAAGTATCCTTTTTGCTTCTTTCCAATGGATTTCATGGGGTGTTTTCATATATGGAGCAACAAGATCAATAACAAAGGAAATATTAGGACTGATACAAGTCAAATATAAGAGGCTACCGATTAACTGATGGTACAAAGTGGCATCAACTTCAAGAGTAGTACATGTGGCAACAAGTTTGACTCTAGACTGGAAGTGAGAGGGGACTAGTTTATAATCTTCCATGTGAAAGTGGTGAAGAAGGTCATGTGCATACTTAGACTAGGAAAGGGAAATAACTTCCTTAATTTTCAAAACTTTGAGGCCAAGGAAATAGTGCAAATAACCTAAGTTTGTCATTTAAAATTTCTTTTTAAGGTTGGATTTCACACGGGTTAAAGTTTAACGTCACTGCCAGTGAGGATAAGGTCTCCAACATAAAGAACAAGTATTATGAGATGGATTCCCACTTTCTTGGTATAGACATTAGGGTCCAAATGACATCTAGAAAATCCAGTGTCAAGAAGAAAGCTATCCATTTTGGCTTACCAAGCTTGAGGAGCTTGCTTAAGACCATAAAGATATTTCTCAAGGTGACAAACAAGACTGGAGTCATTCTGGACATAGCCAAGAGGTTGTTCGACGTATATTTATTCTTGCAAATCCCCATGCAATAAGGTGGATTTAACATCCATCTAATGGACCTCCCATTTATGTGATGCAACAAAAGATAGAATGAGGTGGATGGAATTCATTTTGGATATGGGGGAAAATGTTTCATTGTAGTCAATGCCTTCAACTTGAGAGGATCCTTTGGAAACCACGAGGCCTTATGTATTTCAACACTTCCATGCCTTATGTATTAAACCATATTCCAAGACCTAATTGTGAGAAGGAAATACTACACTGGCTAATTGCAAAAGAGAGAGAGGAGAGAGAAAAATAGAATCAATCTTCACACATAAGAGACTAAGAAACCAACTCTAATCACAATGTATCAATCCTTGATAATGAGTACAATATATAAGACTCTCCACATGAGGAGTAATTCCCACTACGTTGGGATTTCCATGTGCATGCTCAAGTAAAAAAGTAACTTCTCCTAATAACACCAATCAACCAAAGTCAATATTTGCTAATAATAAGAAAAGGTAAAAAATATAGGTGAAAACTCAGTGAGAACTCTACATGAAGTAAACATGCATTCCATAATAGAAAAAATCTCTTAGAATAAGATTAGAGTCCAAGAATGGAACTAAAGTCCTAACTGAGTGAGAATTTGCTAATTATATGGGTAATGTCCACTAGTCTAACCCCTAATTGAAAGGGTGTTGGAGCTGGCTTGAAATATGTCATCTAAAACCTTTCAAGTAGATCTCTGACATACTTGGATTGAGACATCTTGATTCCTGAATCAATCTGGCTAATTTCAAGACCAAGAAAGTAATGTAACAGTCCCATATATGTCATAGAAAACTTGTCATGCAAAGCGATCTTCACTGAAACAATGGAGGAGGTTGAGCTCCTTGTGATGATTAAATCCTTTACATATAGGATTATCGGTTGAAGCAAATCTATATTCCTCATCATATATGTTAGTGTTAGAAGTCACTCCCGAATTGCGACAGGAGCAGAGCCCAACGCCCATTAGTTTATGTCACGAATAAATTTAATGGGTGATCAAATGGGTAGAGACCCAGGAAGGTATCACTCTAACTCAGGGACTAGGATTGGTATGTAAAGAACAAAGGAGGTCTTGATCTAACTCCCGTCAGTGAGTTGATTGTAAAATGAACAGATGGAAGACTTGGTGAGATAAGTGAGCAAGACTGCCTTGGGCACCAGGCCTTTCAACAGCTCGAGGAAGAAAAACTTAGAATACAAGATCCTCTTGGTTCTGAGTTTCAGGGAACTGAAGGGTGACTTGACTGGATCCTCCAATTCCAAATCATTCAGCGTTGAGGAAATACAAGAACTGATTAGAGACAATGCAAATATTACAGTGATCCAACCTACATCATCCTATAACAACGCAACTCGACTGGATCCTCCAATTCCGAGCTGTTCTAACACAGTGTAAACAAAGAGATGGAAAGAAGCTGACATTCATAAGGCAAGAAGTCTCAAGTGCCAATACATAACTAGAGCAACCAATGCTTCATTAAAACTTTACAATCGGGAGCCTATCTCAACCATTGATAAATTACAAAATGGAAAAAACGCCTACATATACTCAAAACAAAACAACAATAGCGAAAATGAGACACTGCATTTAAAACCTTGCATCTGCATGTCTTCTGGCAGTCTGCACATGCAGACTCTAGGCGATTGTGCACTTATGATAGACACAATCAAACTCCTAACTATCCTGCAGATGAGTCGACTTGCTTTTAATCCTTTGCTGGACTTTCCATTTATGGCGGAGACGATGTCTGACCACCTCCAACAACTTCAATAACTACTTTCTTGGGATCGGGAACAATCCTGGTCAATTATGCCTTCTAGGACGTGGAGGTCTCCTCATGGTGCCACCTGGATTAGCTGAATTGTCTAATGGATAGGGTGTGGAGGATTTGGCGTGCTTGACGTGGAAAGGGGAAAGGGAGTGACCACAGAAACAACAGGGGTGAGACACATGACAAGAAGAAGGGGCGAAGGTGATGGGATATAATGGTAATGGG
>JZKD02S2093066.1:395163-409705 GCA_000966675.3 Picea glauca | reverse complement strand
AAAATTTAAAGGAAACTAATTAATAAAGGGATTTAATAAAAGTTTATGTTCCAAGGAAATTTCTCCATTCTCAAAATTAAAAATATAATTATAATCTCTCCCTTCTCATGGGTAAATGAGTAAATTTGTTTCTTTACTATTGCGTTTTACTATTCTTACCAAATTTGAGGGAATTGATCATAAGACAAAGATTTACCTCCATAGTAAATTCAGTATTTCTACCAGGATTTACTGCCCACCAAAATTTAAGGGGATTCTTCCCAAATTTAGGAGATTTAACACAAGTTTAACATAAATGTTTATTTATGCCCCAAATAGAATTTTGAGAACTTTTGTATTTTAATTCAATTAGGAAAATTTCATGTTTATATTCTAATTATTTTCCCCACAATAATCATTCATAAGGACTTTTAATGTTTTCCCATATTTGAGATTAATTCCTAAAGTCCACACATATCTGATATCCTCTAACTTTTATGTCATAGGATTTGAGGACATACTAAAATAGAGTACTATTATGCAAAAATATCACTCTCTCTTCTTCAAGATGTGTTATAGAGATTTTTAACTATTCGATCATCATTTCCCAAGCATGCATTAAACTGTACAACACAGTCAACCACAACATCCACTCCCAACAATCTTATTTTTAACACACAGATAGTCAAGAGATAAGGAATTAAATCAAATAAGCTTCAACTAAGGAATTCTCTTTATTTTACTTAGATTTCTCAAGTTACTTTTGTCAGAAATTAAACTTACACAGTTATGAAACATATTATAAATTTTTATCTGATCTAAACACTATAGAGATTTAACCAAATATAATTATCTAGAAATCAGACGGATAGTGATGCAACTGCTGAAAGGGGTGCCCTTTTCGTCCTAACCGTAGGCACAACAACTTCTGGATGGATTTACCACTGTCCACCCCCTAGCTAGATCATGATGCTAAGAGAGAGACTCTTCCTCCCTTTCAACAACAACTGGGGAATGAGATCACTCTCCTCCTCCCACAGGTACTTGGCAGATCGGGTTTCTCTCCACCAAGAAAGGGGGTCTGCAATGAGTTCTTCCTTAGTCACTCATCTTCTCTGCAACCCCGCTTATCATCTTGGATTGAAAATGTTGTCCAATAATTCCTGTACTCAGAAGCTAATTCGTTTTTCAATTCTCTTCAGAACTAGCGAGCTACACATGCTCTCCCTCCTTAGAATAATGGTCACTAGACTCATCTTCTTGCCTCTTCTCTTCTGCCCACAAATTTCTTCTCTTTTCTTGCCTTCCTCAGGAAGATTTCATGGGTCCAAATCCCCATTTCATGGTCAGGTCAAGAAGTTTTTCCAAATGGGTACTCTGCCCATCTCCTCATTGAATCTCGAGGAGGACTTCCCAACTACTAGCCTGACTCGTAATTTACTTTTTTGGGTCAAAGGATTGTTTTGGGTTTGAATAATTTAAATCCAGTAGAGTACCGGTTTGGTAGGGGTCATGTAAACTATTGCTGGTTCCCCTCACCATTTCTCTCATACATCATGATCTACCTTGGCAATACCATTCAAAAATTATGCAACACTTTCCATTTTATTTTGTAACAGAAATATATACATTACCTTTTTATAACAAAAAGGTTCATCAATTCCAACATCCATAGATGTTTAGTCTACCTAAGTATTTTAGCAGGTTATAGTTATATTTACAAGCTGGGGGAAACATGGGTATTACAATCCCCTCCCCCTTAAAGGAACAACGTCATCAATGTTCTACCTGTCGATGTGCTTTGTATGTATAGAAGTAAACAAAAATGGGTATGCTTGCTTCATGGCATCCTCCATTTCCCATGTAGCTTCATCTTGATGAAAGTGTTTCCACTGCACCTTTGCTTGTGCAATGGTTCTGTTCCTAAGTGGAGTTTCTTTCCTGTCTATTATGCATTGTAGATTTGATAGGAATTCTCCCTTTGGTTCCACCTAAATCATAGACTAATCAATTATATGATTATAATCATGTACATATTTCTTCAACAATGAAACATGAAAAACATTATGTGCCTTCACTGTGGGAGGAAGTGATAGTCTATATGCTACAGGTCCCACTCTGTCCAAAATTTCAAAGGGTATACAATACTAAGGTGCTAACTTGGCACAAGATCCCATTCTCAAGGAACATTTTCTAGGCCTGACTCATAGATACACATGATCTTCTGCTTTGAACTCTCCAGGAGTTCTCTTTATGTCTGCATAATTTTTTTGTCTATCCTGAGATACTTTCATATTCTGTTTTATTTGAACTACTTGTTGTTCCATTTATTTTAGCATATATGGTCTGAGTGTAATTCTTCCTACTGGGTTATTCCACCTGATTGGAATATTGCATTGTCTACCATAGAGGGCCTCAAAAGGGGTCATCTTCAATGATTCTCGATAGCCATTGTTATAAGAAAACTCTACCAATGGTAGTTAGTCTTCCCACTTCTTCGGATGATGCATCACATGCATCCTTAACATGTCCTCTAACACTTGGTTTACCCTCTTTGTTTTCCCATCAGTTTGAGAGTGATAGGCTGTACTAAATAACAATTTAGTTTCAAAACCAACAAACGAAGATTTCCAAAAATTTGAAGAAAATTTTGTATCCCTGTCTGATATGATTTCCTTAGGCATGCCATGCAGTCTAAATATTTATTTCATGAAAATACTGGCAATATCTATTGCCTTGCAAGTTGACTTGATGAGAATAAAGTGAGCAACCTTGCTTATTTTTTCCACAAATACCATAATGGCGTCATTCTTCTTGGTTGATTTTGGCAACCCTGTGATGAAATCCATAGAGATGGTTTCCCATTTACATTTTGGGAATGGTAGGGGCTGCAACAACCCTGCTGGATGTAGGTGTTCTAACTTAACTTGTTGACATTATAGACATTTAGCTAAGTAATCAACTATGTCCTTTTTCAGTCCGGGCCAATAAAATAGTTTCCTAGTGGTTGTGGTCATTTTCTGATAACCAGGATGACCAATATATGGTATTTTATGTAGTTCATCCATTATGAACCTCTTCAAGTCGTCACAATTTGGAATATACAACCTACCTTTGTAAGTTAGCATGTCATCATTCAAAATTTGATAGCCCTCATACTTCAGCCTTGTGAGATCTTACTCTAGGTATGATTTCACAGTCTTGAAAAATGTGTATGTTTCTTGTGCACTTTTGACTCTCTCCTTGATGTTTGATTCACAAGTACTTACAACTGCCAACTAAATCACTTTCATACTCCTACTAAGGGCATCCACCACCCTATTTTCCTTTCCCTTAATATGTTTGATCTCAAAATCAAACTCACTAAGGAGAGCCATCCACCTAGCTTGTCTATCATTGAGTTTTGGTTGATCAAACAAATATCTCAACCCATTATGGTTTGTCATAAGTACAAATCTTCTACCTAGGAGGTAATGCCTCCATGTTTTTAAAGCATGTACTATGGAAACCAATTCCAAATCATGTATCACATAATTGATTTCGTGCTCATTCAATTTTCTAGATTCATAGCAAATCACATGCCATTCTTGCATAAGGACTCCTCCGAGCCCTTCCTTGCAGGCACCTGTACACACAAGGAAGTCCTTGTTTGGGTCTGTAATACTCAACACAAGTGCATTGGTTATAAGGTATTTCAGTTGTTGGAATCTATCTTCACATTCTGATGTCCAAATGAATTTAACTCCATTTTTCTGAAGGGATGTGATTGGGCAACCAATCTTGGAAAATCCCTTTATGAACCTTCTATAGTATCCTGCTAGGCCCATAAATGATCTAATATCAGATACTTCTTTTGGGGTAGGCCAATCCATAATGGATTTGATCTTTTCATGATTAACTTCCACTCGTTCTTTAGAGATAACATGGCCTAAGTAATGGACTTCTTTTTGGAAAAAATCACACTTATTAAACTTAGCATAAAGCTAGTGTTCTCTCAACACTTGAAGCACTAACTTGAGATGTTATTCATGCTCTTCCCTACTCTTAGAATGGATTAGGATATCATCAATGAAAACCAACACAAATCTGCCCGAGAAATTACCGAGTACATTATTCATTAAGCACATAAAAGTGATTGGTGCATTGGTAAGCCCAAATGGCACCACCACAAATTCATAGCGCCCATATCTTGTCCTAAAGGCTATTTTGTGGATATCTTCATCCTTAATTTGGACTCGATGGTATCCAGACCTCAAGTCAATCTTGGATAAAATTGTAGCACCCCTTCCTTGGTCAAACACGTCATCAATTCTTGGCAGGGGATACTTATTCTTAATGGTCATCTTATTGAGTTGTCTATATTCTATGCACAACCTAAGTGTGCCATCCTTCTTGTTCACAAACAAAGCTATTTCTCCCCAAGGAGACACACTAGGCCGAATGTGACCTTTGTCAAACTTCTCCTTTAGCTGTAGTCTGAGCTCAACTAACTCTGGTGTACTCATTCTATAGGGTTCTCTAAACATTTTCATCGCTCCGGGTACAAGTTCTTTTGAAAAGTCAATATCTCTTCTTGGAGGTAGACCTGGTACCTTTTCTGGAAACACATATTTATACTCTCTTAATATAGGATGGTCCTATAGGATTGGTTTATTGTCCTCAACAAAGTAAAACAATTGTATTGCATACAAAGGACATCCTTTTCTGCAATGCTTCTTCACTTGAAGCGTTGATATTTGTCTCACCGAGACAAGCTTTTGAATTCCTTGTAGGGTTATTTTTCTCCTTTCTTCATATTCACACTCCAAAGTTTTATTGTAATAGTCCAACTTGGTTTTATGGGCAACCAACCAGTCCATGCCAATCAACAGGTCATAAGATCCTATAGGGAGAATGTTTAGGGTTGCTTGGGTGGGTAATCCATTCATAATGAATTGGCATGTTGGTATGACCTCTGTTACCTTTCTTTTTGTTCCAGTGGCTAGTTGTACCAACCATAATTTAACATGTTTTACTTGCTGCAATTTACATTTCTCAACAGTTTGAGGGGCAACATAACTTAGATTAGAACCAAGGTCAATTAAAATGGAAACTAGATGGTTGGAAATCATACCTTCTCTCCACCACTGAAGCTTGGTGGTCAACTTGTCTATTATCTAGGGCTGCATAAATTTGGGGCATGCTTCTAGCCACATAATTGATTGTGGTAGCCTCCTAGATGTTTTAGACTCTCCGATTATTCTGTTGCTTATGTGGGCATCTCTCAACAAATGTTCTTCTCCACAACCCCAACATTTCAAGGGTTCTCTCTTTGTATTATCAGTCTTACCTGGGGCTGATCCAAAGGGTTTATTACCACTCTTAGATGGAAAATTCTACTAATACACACTTTTAGTAGGAAGGCTCATCTTAGAACTTTTCCCATGATTATTAAATCTTAAGGATTTAAACCCCTTCTTCTTGAATCCCAATTTAATTTTTATTCTTCCAATCCTTATGAGGTTCTACCTTGTTTTTGAATTGCTCATAGCAGTACCTTGCCTTTCAAATAATGTCTTCTAAAGTCTTAGGTTCATCAAACTCAATTTTGTCCCATAAGGACTGAGGCAGTCCACTAATAAATCATTGCATCTTTAACTTTTCATCCTTTACGTAGGGCACATACCTCATCAACTCAAGAAATTTGTTGATATATTCATCTATTGTGAGTTGTCCTAGCTTGAGTTCATAGAACTCCTTGGTCTTCCCATCATAGTATTTTTTAGACATATACTTCTTCTTGAATAATTTCTCAAATTGTTTCCGTGACAATTCCTTCTCATGGATTCCTTTTACATTCCTAAGGTCCTCCCACCAAATGGATGCCTTTCCATTCAAGTTGAAAATGGCTATTTGGGCCTTTAAGTTTTCAGAGTAGTCATGGACTTTGAAGTACTTCTTCAAGTCAAGTAGCCAAACTTATAGATCTTCCCCCTTCTTCATTTCTCCATTGAAAGTGGGTGGTTTGTCTTTCTTAAACTCTTTAGGGTCATGGATCTTGGAATGTTTCTTCTTATTTATTCTCCTCTAGGAATGTGAACTTGTCTCACTACTGGACAATTCCTTGGAGTTGTCAGTTTCCTCACTAGAGGATTCTTCTGCTGAATGTCTCTTGGCTCCATGTTGTACTTCTTTGAGGTGATCCATCTTGTGTGGATACTTTTAGGACCATGCTTTTGTATTTCAGGGGGACTTTGGTTTTCCTTAGTATGATGTCTATCCATATTACTGGTTGCTGGCCCATGCTGTAGCTGCCTTTGTATATTTGATAGGCTTTGCAATAGGACTACATTAATTTCAATTTTTTTTTCCTGTTCTTTTATCAACCTTTCATTGTCAGCCTTACAACTTTGTAATTCTACAATGAAGCTTCTTACAATTTCAGCCAAATCCGGAGGGGTTTCCACTGCCCTCCTCTCATCTGATTCTTCTTCTCTATTGTGGGAGATTTCCCCCAACTCATGGTGTGTCACCATTCTTTAAGTTGTAGTTTCCTTAATGTCCACTGACTGTTTGAGTGACGATAAAACATTTTATGTTATTTAATCATCTACTAGTTTATGAACAACACATGCAATTTGTAAGGTGAAATCAACTTAGTTATTTGGAAACACTAGCAACACACAGTTCATGTTTTATTTTTAAAACATATAACAACAACAGGTGATCTAGGAGGATCTTGGTGGCCACCCACCTTTTCCAACTGGCTCAAAACTGTTTTTTGGCAACTTACTATTTTTAGCAGTTTTCGGTTCTTGAACTTCTAGAGCCATTTTGAGGGACTAAACGACGTTTTTTCGCAATTAGTCTCCTTGATGATAGCTAAAGGATTTTATAGAACCCCCTAAATGAAGCTCCTCATCAATACCTTTCCAATGAGCTATCATGCGCCCTAATAGAAGATCATATGCAAAAGTTAGGATCTTGGGAAGTTGATGTACTAACTTACCCCAACGGGGCCCACATGACTTTTGGAGCTTTATCTCCTAGGGTTAGGTTTTTGGATATCTAGGGTTTTGGCATTCATGTTTATTGTAAAAATGCCTTCAGAGCCTCATTGTACTCATCTTTTTGCGATTGAGTGTAGCCATCACATCTCTTCTTAGAGATAAGCTGCCACCATTCTAGAAAACTTGTTTTTAGTCTGCATTTTACAGTTTTAAGCTTATTTGTTATTTAATATAAGATAAGTTTTACTGTATCTATGTTACTGTTTGACTGTGTATCTATTTTAATATCATAAAAATGTGGTTTCATTTTGTTTCGCTCATAAATCTAGATCAGTGGTATCAGAGCGGTCTGCTCTTTGTCATTTTTTTAATGCATGTCCTTGACGCGGTTAGGGTATAGAGAGTTGGGCCTCGAGCTTGTTTATCTCGAGGAAAACTTCTCTTGCATGCCAAGAAACCATCCATGGATGGAAAAAAGAAATATGACGGGACAAGAGATCCTTTCAAAATGTTGCTCAAGGAAGCCCTTGAGCGACAGAGGAACGAGATGATGGACATGTTTGCATAAATCCTTTGAAGGTTGCTGACAAGCGGCACATCCACCTCAAGTTGAGATGCCACCCCATTCAAGGTACATATCAATTTTTATATTCCTAAATTTGAAGGTCAAATAGATATCGATGCCGTAGATAAATGGTCAAACCTTCTAGAAGGGTATTTTTCTGTCCAAATTTTTTTCGGTAGAGAAAATATTACATTTGTGCTCCTCAAGGTCGCCCCCCATGTCAAATATTGGTGGGAGACTTTATATGAGCAGAAGGAAATAAAGGGTTCCACATTATTTGTAGTTGCACCCACTTGGGGTTCTTTCAGGGATGCTATTAAGGAACAATACTACCATGTTGGAAGTTATGACGACTTGTATACAAAATGGACCACACTGCGACATGAAAGAGACCAAACAATGCCAGAGTTCACTAATGTCTTCCATTCCTTGCGAACCAAGCTAGGTATAAAATATTCTGAGCAACATCTAGTGCTCACGTACCACAGTGGTATGCATAGATACATTCATACAAAAATGGAGTTTTTGGACATCTCATCCTTGGGTGCGGCCTATCGATATGCCGTCAAAATCGAGTAGAAGCTGAAACAAAAGAAATGACAGTTTGGGTCTGGAAAAATATCACAATAGAAGAAGGGAAAGGGAAGCCCCAACTTGCATAAAAAAGGAAAAATCAAATATGGTCAACCTCAAGACAACCAATCCAAGCTGTAAGCAAAGAAGGACAATGGAAAGAGGAAGAAAGATACCAGGAAGTGGTGCGACTTCCATAAGATCCCCTGACATAACACTGGTGATTTCCGCTCAAAGCAGTCATTGGTGGTTGAGGTAAAATCCTCTAAATCAGATGTGGGTTACAATTTCGAGTCAAAAGCAGAAAAGGTGAGACATATCATTGATGCGGAACCCAGTGCTACCATTTCTACCACCAAGATCCATCCTGGTGAACCTGATGAGCTAGAGGAAGGTGAGTGCCTCTTTCATTCACAGATGTGGGTAAAAGACACTTTGTTTCACTTCATCATTGATAGTGGTAGCCAAAAGAAACTCAAATCAGCAGAGGTCGTCAAGAAGCTAGCCCTGCCGACAACGCCACACCTGTATCCCTAAACCATCAGATGGCTCTGTCAAGGAAGCAATATTTGTGTCAGCCAACAGTGTCGCCTATCGTATGGAATCAAGCCATTCAAAGATGAGGTATTGTGTGTTGTTACTCCCCTTGAAGTCTATGATGTTCTTTTGGGACAACCTTATTTATGGAAACATCATGTTGTATATGAGTCTAGACCTTGCAATGTTATTATTACTTTGAATAGGAAATTGTACTGGATACCCGAGGTAGTCCCACCTAGTGTTATTTCCTTGATCTCTGCCAAGTAGTGCAAGAAGGTCATTTCTCAGACTGGGAAGTTTGTCTTCTTCATGATTTTCTCTTAGAGTAAGTGAAAGGTTGCAACCACATCCATGGCCTCCACATTCGGCCTCTCCATGCAACAAAATCAAGTGGATAAGGTCGTGGAAGAATACAAAGACATCTTCTCATCACCTACTGGGGTACCTCTGCACTGTCGGGTCAAGCATCCCATCGATCTAACCATCGACGCACCACCATGCAATGGGCTAGTCTATCAACGCTCTTTGCTAGAAAATGAGGAGATCAAGCGACATATCCAAGAACTTCTCCATAAGGGGCACATTAGACCCAATTCGACACCTTATGGAAGTCCAATTGTGTTGGTGCAAAAGAAAGATGGGACTTGGCAAACTGCATTGATTAGCGTGCCCTAAATAAAATCACAGGCAAGAACCAATACCCGATTCCCTAAATAGACGATCTCCTTGATCAACTCAAGGGGGCCAAATACTTCAATAAGATTGATCTGAAGTTTAGCTACATCAAGTCCCAATAGAACCAACATATGTATGGAAAACTGCCTTCAAGTCAAAAGAAGGTATTTTTGAATGGCTGGTCATGCCCTTTGGTTTGACAAAGTCCCTAGAAACTTTCATGAGGATGATGGACAATATATTGCGTCCTTTCACTAATTTTTTTTTGGTGGTTTATCTGTATGACATCCTCATCTACAAAAAGACTTGGATAAAACACTTGTAGCATATTCAATAGGTTCTGCACACTCTACAACAACACATGCTATATGACAACTTGGAAAAATGGTCCTTTGACATGGGCATGGTACAATACCTAGGCTACATTGTTGATGCACATGGTGTGTATGTTGATCCAACCAAGATCCAAGTCATTTGTGATTGGCCAGCCCCAACCACACTCACTGAGATTGAGAGCTTCTTAGGCCTTGCCAATTTCTATCGAAGGTTCATGTTGGGATTCTCCCATATTGCATGGGCCCTCAACTAAGTAACCAGAGGTGGTGGTAAGGAAAAATTTGTGTGGGGATTCTCCCAACATAAAGCGTTCGATGATCTAAAGCAGTTCTTGTGCTACACCCAAGTGATTTCATTACCTAACTTGCAATAACCATTTGAGATCGAGACAGATGATACAGACTATGCCGTGAGCACAATCATCACTTATCATGACCACCCCATGGCCTATCATAGTGAGACACTATCAGATGCCATTCATAAGTACCTTGCTTATGACAAAGAAATGTACTCCATTGTGCAAGCCTGCCTCCAATGGAGGCATTACATTCTCAGAAAGGAGACAATCATCCACACTGATCATAAGACGTTGTAGTTCATGCTGAAACAAGGAAAATTATAGAATGATCGCCATCAAAAGTGGTCCACATATTTGCAGCTGTTCCACCTCAACATCAAGTATAAAATAAGAAGTACCAAACGGGTCGCTGATTGCCTCAACCGACCTCCAGTTGCGAAACTCACCAAATTTCTCAATTCTTGCAGCCACAAGACCTTTAGATGGCCCCACCTCTATGAGATAGATCCTGACTTCACCAACACCTACTAGATGTTGGGCGCAAACACAACTGTCACCAATTTCCATCTTCAGGATGGGCTATTGTGCCATCTGGGCCATCTATGCCTTCCATCAAGCGAGCGAGCGAAGCTAATTCGTGAAGGCTACTACATTCGGGTGGCATGACACTTCAACGTGGAAAATATAGTGGTAGTGTTACAATGACATTTCTACTGGTTGAAACTTCGACAAGATGTCAACAATTATATCCAGTCCTGCAATGCCTGCACTATTTCCAAACCGACCATTAAGAAACAAGGCCTGTACACTCCTCTTCCTATTCCTAACAAACCCTGAGAATCCATCTCAATGGACTACATGTCGGGCCTTCCATCCAACAAGTGGGGAAATGACTGTGTTTTTTTGGTTGTTGATCGCTTTTCCAAGATGGCGATTTTGGCTGCCTGCAAGAAGAGCATCATAGCAGAGGCCACTACCAAGCTCTTCTTTGAACGAGTGTGGGTACACTTTGGGAGCCCACAAACCATTATTTTAGATTGGGACAACCAGTTCCTTATCACATTCTGGTTGAGCCACTGGTCACTGCTGGACACCAAGCTCACCAAGTTCACTGCCTTCCACCCCTAGACGAATGGCCAAACCGAGGTTGACATCTGGATGATCGTGCAGATCCTACGCATGTACAATTCCAAGCACCCCTGCACCTAGGATGAGAGTCTTCCCTATGTTCAACACAACTACAATAGATCCATACATAGCTCAACCGACCACAACCCCTTTTAGGTGGGGATGGGATTTCAACCATTGGGTCCCATGGATGTTTCACTACCCCTTGCGGCCACCTAGGCAGACTCGTTGCATGCTCCAACTAGAGCTAAAAAGGCCACCCTGTTCATTGAGTGGATCCAACACATCCACCAACATGTTCAATATATTTAACAAAATTCTAATGCCAAGTACAAGCAATGCCGTGATCAACACCGAGTGCCACACTAGTTTCAGGTGGGAGACAAAGTTTGGTTGCACTTGCATAAAGAACATCTTACAGGGCCTCATCAGAAGCTTCATCCACTCTGTTATTGAACCTACTCTTTCACCAAGGCTATGGGTGACAATTATTTTGAGCTCAACCTTCCCCCATTCCTTGGATTGCACCTAGTATTCAATTTGGACCTCCTTTGACCTTATTTTCCACCATTATTGGACACCTCAGAGATAATAGAACAATTGACACCAACTGATCTAAACCATGACTGCAGGGAATATACATCCACTGATAAGATATTATACACACAGGTCGAGGGCAATTTCTAGTAGAGGATCCAACTTTATCGGCTTGTCAAAGAAGAGAAATTCCTGCAACAAGGCAAGTGGCTCACTCGGGGCCAAATTCAAAATAAATTTCATCATCTGATGGGGGTACTCAATGCAATGGAGACCATTGCTTCCTAAGGGGGGAGGATTGATCCAGGAAGATATTGGTGGCCACCCACCTTGTCCAAGTGTCTCAAAACAAGTTTTTGGCAACTTAATATTTTTAGTAGTTTTTCTTTTCCTGAAGTTTCGAGGCCATTTTGAGGGTCTAAACGGTGCTTTTTTGTGACCAAGATCTTCAATAATGAACAAAGGCTCTGATTGAGCCCCATAAATGAATCTCATCATCAATACCTTTCCAACAAGCTATTGTTCACTGTAAACAAAGATCGTATGCAAAAGTTACGAGCCCAAGAAGTTGATGTATTAACTTACCCCAACGGGGCCCACATGACTTTTGGCGCTTCATCTCCTAGGGTTAGGTTTTCAGATGTCTAGGGTTTTGGCATTCATGTTTATTGTAAAAAGGCCTTCAAAGCCTCATTGTACTCATCTTCTTGCGAAAGAGCATTGCCGTCACATCTCTTCTCAGAGATAAGCTGCCACCATTCTAGCAAGCTTGTTTTCAGTCTGCATTTTACAATTTTCAACATATTTCTCATTTAATATAAGACAAGTTTTAGTATATCTCTGTTATTGATTCATTGTGTCTCTATGTTAATATTATAAACTATGGTTTCATTTCATTTCTCTCATAAATCCGGATCAATAGGAAGTCTCATTCCTCTCTTCAATAGTGGTTTAAATAAGCTTCTTATGAATGGGGTAAGATATGGTGTTACCCCTTAAAAGTTCTGTAATAAAATTTATTCAACTTGTTCATGAGCCCAAGAAGGCCAAGTGTTGTTGCCTGCTCTGATACCACTCTGTCACACATCCGACCCCTAAGTACCTTTTTAAGGGATGGGGTATAAATTTTTTGCTTACCTTCGACAAATATGGTATCGAGGAATATTCCCTTTCTCTCAATGGATAGTCTCAATGCATGCCAGATATCCCGAACTACAGTTAAGATCCATTCAACACCTAAGGTTCACCAATCCTACTAGACCTCACTCAACTCGTCAACCCATTGAAGATTAATATGCACCATCACATTGATGCTCTTAGTCGGCATCAATTCACCATGTCACCGTAGGGCGCTTAGGCTTGCTCGACTAGAGGATGACATTTGTTCCTCTCCTATAGTCCAATTAAAATACTTAATTAATATTTCATAGAATACCATTCTTTGGTAATTAATTACTTAAACCTCATTAAAGATAATTATTCTCCACAACTAATTATCCAATAATTAATTTTTGCTTAGCCTAATACCCATGGCCCAATAATTACCGAGTTTTTTTTTTACTTTCTCTTTTCCCACTTAGAAGTAGTTTAGCACTAATTCAATTAATCACTCATATGATAATTATGAGTAATTATATCAAAACCCACTGAGGTTAATTTTTCCATAACATAATTAAGTTGATTAACCTTAACTAAGGTATATAATTCAATCCCTCCCCGACACACAATTTCATGCCAATTTTTCACGTAATTTAACACACACACACACACACACAGATATATCTATATGTTTATATAATGGGGAAATGATTAACCATATTCAATTTAATATTTATTATTACCAACTTGTTCTTTTATTCATTATATTATAATATAATTCTATTTAATTCTATTATAATATGATTAAACATATCACATGAGCACTTAGGATTATTAATATCTATTAATACCCAAACCTTCAGACTTTTGTGACATTCTTCAACATGCTTTTATGAACCCCAAATCTCCCGAATGGTAGACTTCCAGAGAGGGTCCTGCTCATATTGTAAAGTGTTGCAAATATAATTAATTATATTAATTTATAATATAATTAATCACTTTAAATGTTTATATCAATATTTGTGCAACCATTGGAGCGAGAAAGGGTAGGTTCAAGCCTTCGACCCTTCATTGCTTGTTCCTTCTATCAACCCAAACATCCAAAACTCCCGGAGTCCCAAATTCTTAGAGCTCCAGAGTCTTGAACTTTCGAAGGGTCCACACTTACATGTGACTTCACATTAAATAATAAATTAAAAAGGGAAATAGGGTTGGTACTTTATCATGTACCAATATCACAATAAACTCGTTTAATACACACACACACACACACACACACACACACACACACACACACACACATCACCTCTTTGGAAAGTTGCACCAAGGTTTATCAAAATTCAAATATTGTATTTAATATTTGAATGTGTGTGTGTGTGTGTGTGTGTGTGTGTGTGTGTGAGAGAGAGAGAGAGAGAGAGAGAGAGAGAGTTCAATCTACTTCGGCTCTCCAACACCTCCTCTATACTCAAACCTCTTAGAGCCCTGGAGTCCCAAAACCCCGAAGTGGCCCCACTTATGCACGTTTCCACATTATTTAATATTTAAAAAGCGTTGGCTTCATTCACGTGTAACCATTTTAATAAATATTAATATAATTAATATATTATATTATACCTCTCAAAATTCTCACCCAGGTTTAAACAATATCTAATATTACATTTAATATTCAATATTGTAATGAAGGAAAAGATATTCGGGTCCATGCCTTTGACTCTTCCACACAATTATTCATTCTCATATAATCTGGAGTCCCAGAGTTCTAGAGGGGACCCAGTGGTATTACAACGTAACATAAATACAATGATTTATTTCGACTTATAA
>JZKD02S2093066.1:355920-395113 GCA_000966675.3 Picea glauca | reverse complement strand
TATATATATATATATATATATATATATATATATATATATATATATATATATATATATATATATATATATATATATATATATATATATATATATATTGTAATAAAGGTGTATTATATTAATTTACATTAATGAATCATTTTAAATACCATACAATACGATTAATTATATTTCTTATGTTTTGCAACCTTGCACAGGGAAGATAGGGTTTGGGCCTTCGACGACTTTGTCTCATGAGTTCCATCACCCCAAACGCCCCGGAGCCCCAAAGCTTCGAACTCCTGGAGTTCCGAAGACCATGAGAAGGTTAAGGCATTTAGTCACGGGTTATTCCCTGACGTACTTTGGCATTTGGAATTGTATTAATTTATATTTTCTTTTGGTCTCTGACCTTCCATTCTCTGGGAAACTTTACCCTCCATTTTTCGGAAGTGTAAGAATATATATATATATTTCCTTAGTCTTGCACAATTTTGTTACCTAGAAAATTTAAAGGAAAATATTTTCTCTTATAAGAAAAGGAGAAATATAGTTTTCCAGTTTTTATAAAGGGATTTAATAAAAGTTTATATTCCAAGGAAATTTCTCCACTTTGGAAATTACAAATATAATTATAATCTCTCCCTTCTAGTGGGTAAATGAGTAAATTTGTTTCCTTATTACTGTGTTTTACTATTCTTACCAAATTTGAGGGAATTGGTCCTAAGGCAAAGATTTACCTCCACCGTAAATTTAGTATTTCTACCACGATTTACTGCCCACCAAAATTTAAGGGGATTCTTCCCAAATTTAGGAGATTTAACACAAGTTTAACATAAATGTTTATTTATGCCCCAAATAGAAATTTGATAACTTTTGTATTATAATTCAATTAGGAAATTTTCCTTTTTATATTCTAATTAATTTTCCTCAATAATCATTTATAAGGACTTTTAATGTTTTCCCATATTTGGGATTATTTCCTACAGTCGACATAGATCTGATATGCTCTAACTTTTCTGGCATAAGATTCGAGGACATACTAAAACAATGCACTATTATGCAAAAAAATCACTTTCTCTTCTTCCAGATGTGTTATAGAGATTTTTAACTATTTGGTGATCATTTCCCAAGCATGCATTAAACTGTACAACACAATCAACCAAAACATCCATTCCCAGAAATATTATTTTTAACACTCATATAGTCAATAGATAAGGAATTAAATCAAATGAGCTTCAACTAAGACATTATCTTTATTTTACTTATATTTCTTAAGTCAGTTTTGTCAGAAGATAAACTTACACAGTTCTGAAACATACTATAAAATTTTCTTTGATCTAAACATTACAAAGATTTAACCAAATATACTTATCTAGAAATCATATAGTGATGCAACTACTAAAAGGGGTTCCCTTTTCCTCCCAACCGTAGACACAACAAATCCTGGACGAATTTACCGCTAGCCACCCCCTAGCTAGATCATTATGCTCAGAGAGAGACTCTTCCTCTTGTTCAAAAACAATCAGGGACGAAGATCACTCTCCTCCTCCCATAGGAACTTTGCAGATCAGTTTTCTGTCCACCTAGCAAGGGGGTCTCCAATGAGTGCTTCCTCAGTCACTCATCTTCTGTACAACCCCGTTTATCAACTTGGATTGAAAATTCTACCCAACAATTCCTGTACCCAGAAAACCGATTCATTTTCCAGTTCTCTTTAGAACCATTGAGTTGCACATGCTCTCCCTCCTGAGAAAAATGGTCACCAGGCTCATCTTCTTGCCTCTCCTCTTTTGCCCACAAATTTCCTCTCTTTTCTTTCCTCCTCAACAAGATTTTGTGGGTCCAAATCCCCATTTCGTGGTTAGGTTAGGAAGTTTAATCATATGGGCACTCTATCCATATCCTCATTGACTCTGGAGGAGGACTTCCCAACTACCAGCTTGACTGGTAATTTACTTTTCTGGGTCAAAGGATTGTTCTCGGTCTAAATAATTTAAATCCAGTAGAGTACTGGTCTGGTAGGGGTCATCTCAACAATTTTTGGTTCCCCTCACCATCTCTCTCATACATCATGATCTACCTTGGCAAACCCATTCAACAATTATGTAACACTTTCCATTTTATTTTGTAACATAAATATATACATTACCTTTTTATAGCAAAAAGGTTCATCAATTCCAACATCCACACATATTTAGTTTGCCCATAGTATTTTAGCAGGTTATAGTTATATTTACAAGCCGAGGGAAACAAGTGTATTACAATTAGGCTCGTAGGCCAAGATATTTTCATCAAATTTAACTTCTATTCTAATAATAATTTCATTGCAAGAATGAGGTTGAAGAAGTCAACAACCTTTGACATCTTTAGAATATTTTTAAAAAAAATGCACTTCTCACTTTTAGGGTGTAATTCTTTTATTTTCTCATCTAGAATGTGAGCCCATGCTATACTACCAAATAAATGAAAGTGGATTACATATGGCTTAATTTGAGTCCATGCTTCGTATGGTGTTATTTTTTTTAAAGCCTTTGTGGGAGTGCAATTTACTATGTAATTTGCATAGTTGATGGCTTCCGCTCAATAATGAAGACTTAATCCTTTAGATTGGATCATACAAATATCAAATACTGTGTAATTCTTTCTCTCGACAACAACATTTTTCTTTGATGTATATGGAATAATATGTTGAATTTGAATGCCCTATGTAGTGCAATAACTTGTAAATTTATTGTTCACGTACTCGCCTCCATTATTTTTTTTTAACCTTTGAAGTTGATGTCCAAATTGTTTTTCTACAAGGGATTTGTAGGCCAAAAACATATAAAAAAATTCACTCTTAAGTTTTAAGAAGTAAACCCAAGTGTGTCTGAAGAAGTCACCAATGAAAGTTAAGAAGTACTTGCACCCAAATAAGAAAAGAGAAGAAAATTGACCATACAAATCACTATGAACAAGCTACAAAGGGGCCGAGGCATGTTAAGAGGCACGTTTGTTAAAATTATCCTGATGATGTTTGCCGAGAACACAACCGACACAAACACCATCTTTGCAAGAAACGAGAGGAAGACCAACCACCATATTTTGATTACATAATTGTTACAATGAGTAATAGTTTAGAAACCAAACCGCTCATGCCAAAGTTTTCTCAAGTCATAGTTATGAACAACAAAAAATGATGGAAAAAATGATGACCCAAAGTTGTCAAATTTGTACAACTTGGTAATATCATCAACAATTCCAATTGCTAGGACATGGTTAGGATATTTTAAATCCTTGATTACAACTTGGTGAGGTGAAAATCCACGGTTTTACCTTCACTTGAATGAGTGATCTAATAGAAGGTTGCAGGAAAGACTTGGAACACATAATACATCAACGAAATGACCATTATCTACCCAAACTGTTCCAGACCGTACAACACTAAGAGATATATCATCACCAACACATATTTGTTTGGTGTTACATACATTAAGAGTAGAAGAAATGGTTTTATCCTTATCCATATGATAAGATGCTCCATAATCAATAAGCCACTCACAAGAAGAAGAAGTAGAAGTTGTATTGAAAGAGACACCATAAGCAACAAGTGCATGTCCACGAGAAGAAGAGGCAACATAAGAAGAATCAATATTGATGTTGTGCTTCTTCATCGTTGCTTCTAAGGCCTCCATCTTTTTAAAAAATTTATACTCCAGATGACCATCTCACCCACAAAAGTTGCAATGCATGTTAGTCTTCTTACTTTTAGATTTTTCTCCTTTGTCACCATTAGGAGTAGAAGTTGGTTGAGAGGGTTTGGGACCCTTGTTTTTCTAATTTTTGCAAGGATGTTGGTTCTTGGATGCTTGGATTTATCTTTCTGTTGGGCCACCAAGGCCTTGTTGGATGTAACTGCAGTGCCGATCACTTCAAGTTGCAAAATCTTATACTTCTATATAATAAGAGAATAAAAAAAGACTCAAGAGTGAGAGCTTTGTAAGCACTCCCTAGAGCTTCTTTCATGGCATAAAAGGTAGATACAAAGACAAAATATGCACTACCAAGCTTAGCAAGAATAACATATATGCATAGATCATCATTCAGATCTATTTTACAATCTTTACATAATATTCTAAGTGTTTTGAACTTGGATAAATAAACTTAAATGCAAGGAAAATCATTGGCACTTAAAGTCATTAACTAATTTTCAATATGGCGGTCTCGAATCACATTGTGTTTACCAAACACAACTTCAAGCTTAGTCCAAGCTTCATTTGGGTCATCAAGTCCTTGAAAATGAAAATCAAGAGAGATGGACATTATGATTAGTCCACTTCCTTCATCATTCTTATTATCCCAATTGGATTTATTTTCTCCATATGTGGGTGCTTGTGTTGTTCCCAAGGTAATCTGGTACAATCTTTTACTTCCTAGTACATCCTCCATATGGTATTTCCATGAGAAGTAGTTGGTACTAATAAGCAAAAGATCACTTAGAGAATCCACATTAAAATATGCAGATAATATGGATTCAAAAGTTGAAAATGATCATCTCGATGAAAATCTGTTGAAAAAATAAGGCATTTAAAAAAACGGTACTGAAAACGGACTTTAGATGTGAAATTTATGCATTTTTGAAAAAAGACATAAATAATAACCAAAGTGCCGCATAACAGGTAGAAGTTGGCCCATGTGGTGATGGCCTTCCTTCTCTAACTTTGCCTATAAGCTCACTTTTACAAATAAGTTACTTATGAAGTGACCCACTTTTATAGAATAGGTGAGAATCACTTTTACAATAAAGTTACTTTATAAATTAAAGTTGCGTGCAAAAAATAAGTTAAAAGGAAAATATTAAAGTTATTTGAGGGACTTGAACTCCTCACCTTTTATTAAATAAAACAACTTTCAACTAGCTAAAGTAAAGTATGTAGCGATTATAATGAAGGAGGATATGGTTGTCTTCGTCGTTGTTGTTTTCCTTGAAGTGTGTGCTTACCCCAAAAACACGGCTGTACACAAAAAACAAGAGAAATTTCGAAAGAACAAGAATGGGGTTAGATTTTGGTTAGATTACCCAGAAAATGCAAGTTTTCTCTCTGTTTTTTATTTGCTAAGCTCACATATAATGCAAAGCAAAGAGCATATGTAGAAAACAAAACACTTTTCGATCTATTTCCAATTTTCTAAGATCACTCAAAGAGCATATAAATGAGCATACGCAGACCGAAAAAAATAGCAAACCAAGAATACAAAATATAAAACAAAAATATTAAATTTGTAATTTGTTTTTTAAAGAGGGCATATTCCGAATTTATACCTTTGAATATGATGAAAATTTTCATATCTTGGGCAAACGAAAAACTTTTTGAGTGAAACAAAAAATGTTTCCAATTGAAAGAAGTGCTCCAAGCACAATGGAACAATCCGCTTAGCCCATAAATGCATCTAAATATAAGAAACTAGAAATGCACAACACAACTTCGAATCTCGATCTACAAAGGGAGTGAGTCTTCAAATGGGCTCTAAGTTATAGCTATATTTTCCACCCTAAGGGCATAAGGAGAACCTACTCAGGATATCATATTGAAGCACACCTTTCTCCTTGGAATTTGGATATTTTTTAGGGAGGTCACATCCTTACTACCTAGAGGAGTGTTGAGCCTCTAAATTGACATCCCCACTACCCTATTATACTCCTCATCTATACCTTTTTGGCTTACCTAAGCTTGGATAAATGACAAAGAACACTACCATTAGCCATTGATGAGGTCATAAGGTAAAGTATAATTAATTCATGCATTTTTGTGGTTTATTGAGCTAGGAGACTAAATGTTTCATGTACTGATGTTTTAATTTTCCATGTGTAACCTTTGACCTCTAGATGAGTCCAACCTTTTTGTACCAGCTCAGCCATCCGGTACTTATGCACTAGATTGCCACTATCTGAATCCGATACCAAGTGCACCTTCCATTCAGATCTGGTACCGAACCATCCACTGTCGTGATCCGGTACCAACGACCGCAGACTGTTCTAGTTCGGTACCAACCACTTGCATACTGTTAGGATCCGATACCATTTTCCGAATCTCACTTGTCACGATCCGGTACCAATACAGGAAGCATAATATACCAAGTTTAGCTCCAGATCGTGCCCAAGATATTTTTTAGATGTTTGTTGAATCATCAAAGCTCTAGCAAGGTTATGTTAAGCTAGTTTGTTTATTGCTTCATCCTCATACACTTCGTGTCAAGAGGATGAAACTTAAAATATGTAACCGAATATATAAATTTGACAATTGACTGATTTGCTAAAGATTTCACCTCCTTGTGTTTCACGACTAAGACTGTTTAAATAGTCATGGCAAGGATGGTGGAGGTAGTAGAGAGTTAGTATAATCCAGCATGTGAAGCATCGTTACATATTGTAGAACATATTCTGATTTGAATTTTAATAGAAGGATGTCATTTATTTCCAGGTCTTGATCATTTATGAATGAATGTGAGTTGAGTTGTTAGCATAGTTTAATTCTATGTTTTGAAATTTGAGTAAGAGGAATGTGTGGATTGAAAGAAAACTTACTGTAGACTCCAGTCGCTGACCTGTTGAAGAGGCAAGGGCCCACCGACCAATAAAGGTCAACATCCCTATAGATTAGTGTTAGTAGTTGATTTCAATAGTATAAATGTTAGACTAGCTGAAGCTTTGATCTTTTCAAATGATAGCAACATAGTTCAGTTTAGGTTTCGATTGCTTAGAGATCTTTTTTTTTTGTATATGCTTTGTTTCTGTTTTTATGAATTTGATTTCGTTTCATGGACATAAATGTTGGCAGCAGTAGTTAGACATATTTGAAGGAGAACTAATGAAGTTCACAACAACACATTGTGAACCACAACATACTCAATATATTGACTATTGAACTACCCATGCTATGTCTTGATGATTGATGTGTGATTTCCCTTTCAGAAGTGTGATTGCATAGTTATTTTTCTGGATCAGATAGCAAAGTTGATCTGTCAAAAGAACTCCATATCATACTTGCATGTTCCATAATGGAGTAGATAGCCTCTTTGTGAAAGACAACCAAAGTGTGTTTTGATTTGCTAGTTTGTTTTATTTCCAGCATGCATAATCTAGAATAGTTCTATACTCACGACATTAGAATTACCTTTCTTACTCGTGTCTTGTAACTCTGTTGATTACAAATCCCAGATTGATAATTAATGAGTGCATTATATTACACATATAAGTAGCACAACATTTTGGTGCCGTTGTCGGGGAGTTGCAAAGGGTAGGAAGTGATTTTTAGCTTAGATTGTTTGCATAGTTTTTGAATGATTTTAAAGGCTGCTTGAGGGAGGAGGATAAAACGTTTAATACATGAGTGAAGAGCCATGCAACCACTGTGTGGGGTTCTCCGAATCTAGGTTTCCTTCTTACCTTCTAGATAGAATTGGGATTTCAATTCAGTTAAGAATCAAATTTCCATTTTATGCATAGATATAGAGATAATAAGGGTAGATTTGTAAGCTCTAAAGATTCAAAAACAACCCCCCCCCCCCACTAATCCAACTGACACTGTTGCAGGAAAAATTCCACCAGGAGAAAGTTCAAGGGGAGCCAGCGAGGCTCTAGAAGAAGAACTTAAAACAAAAGAATCAATATTTGAGCAGGTAGAACATGAATCTGCTAAATGTTTAGGAGACACACAAAATCCAGTTTCTGAACCATTTATCAGTGGAATGGTAGAAGAAGAAGGAAATGTAGCCACTGAGACTGAGACCTTTGGGTTTCCAATCTTGGATATTTCCAGAAACATCAGTATGAAGAATATCCCACTATCATCGTTACTCACGTTCAGAGGTATGTCAACTGAAGATCCAGATTTATTTTTATTCAAGTTTGACATATTATGTAGAAGCTATAACTACTCAAGCGATGCCCAAAAACTTAAGCTCTTTTATGCTACAATGAAAGATTCAACCTTAAGATGGTTCATGAGATTAGGAGAAAATACAATCCTCTCTTGGGATCATATGAAAGACACATTTTTATGGAAATACCAAGACTATTGTAAGGATAATGCTAAAAATGACATTTTTAAAATGCAACACACAGAAGATGAAAGCCCTGAAGATTACTTAGAAAGGTTCTTATACAACTACTAGAAATCAAAATTATTCACCACAGACCCAACTATAGTAAGAACCGTATTTTTGAAGGGTATTAGAGATGACTGCATAGAAGTTTTAAATTTGTTAAGTTCAGGAGATGTGCACCAAAAGCCTTTTGCAGAGATTGCAGATTACTATAGAAGATACTCAAGAGGACAAGATAAAACAGGCAAAGCACCAAGAGATTCTTTTAGCAGAAATACAAGACAAAGATCAGGAACTGTCACCAGAATTGAGTTAGGAAACTTATTAGAGAACTTTAAAATAAACATCTTGAGCACAATCAGTAACCAATTAGATACCCTAAAACTGAAAAAGAAACAACAAGAAGAGATTGTTTTAGCAATCTTCTGTCCTAGATGCCGAAAGAAGCATGGTGATAAAGAATGTCCATACCCTTCCAAAAGACCTTGGAGAGCACAAAACCCCAATGCATTTTATGACCCTAATCCACAGTATCAACAACAACAATGGGGTCCTCCCCCAATGACCTATCCATAATGGACACCTCAACAAGCTCAAACTCAACCTTGGCAACAAGGTTGGAGGGGGCCTGTGTATGGAAATCCATCTTACCCTACATATCCATAGTATCCTGCAAACATTTCCCAATTACTACCTGGATTTAACCCACCACAGATGCAAGATTTACTCCCACCTCCTATACAAAAACAATTTACAATCCCTTTGAACCTTAACGAGCAACAACAAGTACCTATAAATGCCAATCAATAACCACAAAACCAAGTTTCCCACAACCCTACGAGACCAACAACAATCCCTGCCCAGCCAATCCCTAACCCCAATAATCGACCCACCCACCTTGTGCAAAATACAGAAGTTCAAACCTTTCCCACCTATGAAATTCAACTATGATCAGGGAAAACTGTAAATCAATCAAATCCTGGAGTAATAATTCAGGAAGAAAATGATAATCATTCTGAGGAAGAAAACACTCAAACCACCCCTATAGAAGAAGAGACTTTCCCTCCTATTCCAATCACTTCTTAGTTTGTATGAGTACCTCAACAAGTTAATCTTCCACCCTACCTCGAAAGACTATTAGTGAAGAAACCTGACCCACCCTTGCATAAAGATATAGAGGATGAATTACAAAATGTATGTATACAAATACCTCTGCTGCAAGCCATTAAGGATATCTCCATATATGCCAAAATCATAAGGGATCTTTTCCTTAAGAAACCAGGAAGGAAGAAGAAGGAACCTCCCTTTGTTCAGGTGGTGGGGCAATTATCTGAATTTATTTCTGAAATGCCATACAAATATAATGACCCTGGGAACCCAATAGTCATTGTTGAAATTAATGGTATTTCTTTACCAAACACACTCATTTATTTGGGTGCAGAAATTAATGTAATGCCTTTTGACACTATGAAAAATATCCAAATCAACCAGTTAAGACCAACCCAAACCATGATAGAGTTGGCAGATAAGTCAGTCATTAGCCCTGTAGGAAGTCTAGATGATGTCACAATCACTCTAGCTTCTTGGGAATATCCAGTAGACTTTCTAGTCATCTACTCTAAATCATCCTCTAAACCAGGACACCCTGTGGTTCTTGGCCATCCTTGGCTAGCCACAACAGATGCCTTTATCAGTTGTCGGTCTGGTGAGACGACTATATCCAATGACACACATAGCCAAAATCTTATCCTCTTCCCTCCTACCCAACCGATACAGGAGATACTTGTCTGGTTAGAAAACCCTTATGGAGAAGAAGATTGCATCAGACCCCTGTTAACACTTGAACATGTAAAAGGAATGTAAGAAAAATCAGATGAACACGTTTTAAGTTTATTTTTGGCTGATACAAATTGTATTGAATATCCAAGGTCTTTTGCAAAGTTGTCACACATTTTTAGTTCCAAATTTCAACAAACTTGGCACCCTGATATCACTCAATTATATACTTTATCACCAGCTCCCTCAGAGAAGGAAGAAAGTACTGAACTTGTTGATATTAGCCTAGGAAATCCTTTGTATATCAACTCTAGTTTGGAACCAGAACAAAAGACACAAGTAATTGAAATTCTCCAAAGACAATTTGATGACTTTGCATGGGATTATGCAGACATGAAAGACATTCACCCTAACACATGCACACATCATATCTACACTAATGACCAATTAGACCAATTAGAAAACCTCAATGAAGGATGAATCCAACCCTTAAAGATATTGTAAAAGAGGAATTGCAAAAACTCCTTCAAGCCAATCTCATATACCCCATTTCAGATATTCAATGGGTGTCTCCACTTGTCATAGTTCCCAAGAAAAATGGTAAGTGGAGAATATGTGTAGACTTCAGGGAGTTGAACAAAGCCACCCATAGGGATTATTTTCCCTTACCATTTATTGATCAAGTGTTGGATACCTTGTCTGGAAAGAATTATTTTTTGTTCCTAGATGGGTTTAGTGGTTATAACCAAATACAAATAGCACCCGAAGACAAGGAGAAGACCACTTTCACCTGCCCATGGGGAACCTATGATTAAAGGGTTCTTCCTTTTGGACTTTGCAATGCCCCAACCACTTTTCAAAGGGCTGTCCTAGCCATTTTCTCTGACTTGACCAATGATTGCGTGGAAGTCTACATGGATGACTTCATAGTCCATGGAAAAGACTTCTAGGAAGCTTTGACCAGTCTAGAAAAAGTCTTGATCAGGTGTAAGGAAACTAATATTTCCCTAAGTAATGAAAAGTCAAAGATGATGCTCACTGAAGGTATTGTTTTGGGACATCACATCTCTGGTTCTGGAATGAGAGTTGATCTGGCAAAGATTCATGTTATCACACAAATCAGAATACCTTCCTCACAAAAGGAAGTTCGCAGCTTTTTAGGGCATGCTGGCTACTATAGAAGGTTCATTTCGAATTTTACAAGCCTAGCTACCCCTTTATTCAAGTTATTATCTAAAGAAGCCGAATTTAAGTGGGATGATGAATGCCAAATATCTTTTGAGATTCCAAAACAAAAATTGTCAACTACCCCTGTATTAAGAGGAACAAATTGGTCCCTTCCTTTTCATATCTGTACTGATGCCTCAGACACAACCCTTGGGGAAGTTCTTGGACAAAGGGAAAATCAAATGCCTTATGCTATTTACTTTGTTGGTAAAAATCTGTCTCCAGTTGAAGTTAATTATACGATCACAGAAAAATAATTGCTAGCTGTGGTCCATGCTATCAATAAATTTAGACACTATATTACAAGATATCAATCTTTTGTACACACTGATCATTCAACCATCAAATTCTTAATGAACAAACCTATAACAAATCCTAGAGTTATAAGATGGCTATTTTTATTACAAGAGTTCAATATCAACATTATTGATAGACCTGGTAAGGATAATATTGTGGCTGATTTCTTATCTAGAATGATTCATCTGGGAGATAACGCACCAGTAGAAGATAACTTTCCCGATGAAAATTTGTTTTCTATTTCTACATTCACTCCTTGGTATGCAGATGTAGCTAACTATCTTGTGTCAGGGAAGATGCCTCATAAATTGTCTCCTAGAGAAAAATAGAAAGTAATTCAACTAAGTGCAAACTACATGTGGCACGATGATTGTCTCTACAAAACAAGACTAGATTTGGTAATCAGGAGATGTGTAAGGGAAGATGAAATTCATGATATTTTTCAAGCCTTCCATGATGGTCCTTATGGAGGACACTTCAAAGACAAGAGGACCACTTCTAAAGTTCTGCAATTTGGTTATTATTGGTCTCATATTTTCAAAGATGCTAAAACCTATGTATCCAATTGTGATGAATGCCAACGAATGGGTAAGCCTACTGCACAAGACCAAATGCCACTTCAAGCCCAAGTAGTCATTGACCCTTTCAAGAAATGGGCATTAGATTTTGTAGGGACCATTAACCCTGCATCTAAAAAGAAAAAGTACATACTTGTATGTACTGACTATGTGACTAAGTGGGTTGAAGCAAAAGCTTTACCAGCTACAAGTGAACAATCAATGGTAGATTTCCTTTTTAATGACATCTTTACTAAATTTGGTGTACCTTGAGAAATTGTGACTGATTAGGGAACTCAATTTACCTCTAAACTAGTCAAAGATGTTACAGAACAATACCAAATCAAGCACAGGAAATCTACACCCTATCATCCACAAGAAAATGGACAAGTAGAGTCTACCAACAAAGTCATTGAGTCCATTCTTACTAAAACAATACAGCTACACCACAAGGATTGGGCTGGCAGATTACTAGAAGCATTATGGGCTTATAGAACCACATGGAGGAATACAATAGGACATACACCCTACGAGTTGGTATATGGGAAGCAAGTACTTCTCCCCATAGAATTCCAGATCAAAACCTTCAGGACCACAGTACAAGTTGGCATGAACTTAGATGAAGCCCAACAACAAAGACTCTTGTAGGTTAATGAGTTGGACGAAACCAGGCATGAAGCACTTCAAAGAACTACCCTCATTCAAGAGAAGAGAACAAAATGGCATGACAAGTATCTCAAAAAGAAAAATTTTCAACCAAGAGATTGGCCCCTATTGTATGATAACAGATTCAAGAATTTCAAATGTAAGTTAACTACTTGTTGGATGGGACCTTATGAAATTGACACTGTCTATGATAATGGTTCAATTAGGATAAAGACAATCGACAAACATTAGACACCACTACTTGTGAATGGTCATTGGTTGAGAATTTATAACAAACCCCTATCAAAAGAGGAATTTTTGATTCGTATACTACAAAATTCAGATATGCAGGTGATCAATAAGGAAGGAGACCTTCCTACTGATCCACATTGATTGATTGGTTTATTTTTAAACTTTTGTACATAGGTGTAGATTGTGTTTTGTTAATAAGTTGAAGGTAACAAGGGATTCTTACCTCCTTTTTTTTTACTTTCTCATTTTATCTTTGTAAGTAGATTTCTATAATTTATTTGATCCTTTAAGAACTTACTAAACATCAGTTTGTAGGCATCAACAATACTCTGTTATGCTCCGGTACCAGAAATCCTGTTCTGGTCCGGTACCAGCAGTCCCGTGCTGGTCTGGTACTAGAAGTCTGTCATTATACGATACTATCAGGACACATCACCTAATTGACAAGGAATGCTACGCATATTTCAAAATATTATGACAATTAATATGAAGTATGAAGCCATGCAGTAACCACTTAGGCTGGAACCAAGAAGCCAAATGCAACATCAAATGGCAACCCTTATGAATAAATAAATTATTTTGGTTTTGTTTCTGACTAAAGCGAAGTATGTTTAATTCTTTTGGTTCTATTGCTAGATAAAAGGAAGAATTTTTAATTTCTTTTGGTTCTGTTGCTAGCTAAAAGGAAGAATTTTTAATTTCTTTTGGTTCTGTTGCTAGCTAAAAGGAAGTATTTTAATTTCTTTTGGTTGACAAAGAAGACATAATCTTTACCTATGATTATTAAAAGAACCATGCTTAATCTACTTCAAAGTCTAGAGGTTGCCTTTATCCAGTATTTCATCATGATTAAAGGGATAAAAACTATATTAGCCTACAAGTGACTATCTCACCCTAACTAGACTTCAATAGCATTCAATGGATTATCTTTTCTAAAGAGTAACATATGAGTATATGAACACTCTCTTTCATGGGTACACTAGGAAAACTTTTATGGAAGAGGATGTATCAGTAACCTAAGGTAACTTTAGGTCATTGTCTTATGGACAAACTCAGACAAAATTATACATCTAGATCCAATGTGCAATACATAAGTTTATTTTTCCTTTAGACAAATCTTTAAATACATCCAAATAAAAGAATATACCTTCCAACCCAATACCATCCCAGCCTGTAAAAAGGTTTTCAGACGAGCCTCCCCTATCACCATGCAAAAGCACTCTTTAATAAAAATTGAAATAGGTGACTATGGACAAGAAGCCTCTGATGGAAAAAGGGTTTAAGAGACTAACCCGATGAGATACTGTACAGGTCTGTTGGAAGTGGGTACCGGTCTATGGTATGACTAGGCAAGCCCATCAGGGTACTAAACATACTTGTTGGAAATGGGACATTCTGCTTGGGGAAGGGATGCCTCTCACTAATTATCACAACTACCCCACCAAAATACTGAACAGGCTTGCTGGCAGTGGGTTTTGGTTGAGAAATGTCTCATCTATACTTGTCTGATTGAAAAATTCACTTTTGTCATCTAAAAGATGAACACTACAAGCAAAGCTCATTGTTAACATTTATGAGATACAACTCCAGATTAATAAACAAAGATAATTATTACAAGTAAATGTCCATTTGAGAATTACCCTAAGTCAACCTTACTGGTCTGACATCTAAAGCCTACATTACCTAAGAAGGAAACTTCTTAAGAGTGGAGCCCTAACTAGGGAGTCTCATCTACTTATACTATGAAATTTATCCATGACATCTAATGATAGTAAATCTCTGAAGCAAGTTAGGTTGGATCTGTTCTTCCGAAAAAAATATAAAATCCTCCTTGTCTTCACTATTGAATGCTACCCTTATCAATAAGTCATCAAAAGAAAGACAATTTCAAAATTGTTAGGCATGTGATCATATGCTAGGTGATAAATGTACTTTTGGAATTTGATTTGGTTTCTTTTCTCTTATCATTTTTCTTCCATTATGATACAAAGTGTTGAATCTTCTTGCATAAGGATATGCAACATCCTTGGCATGGGGGAGGGTCAAAGAGATCTTTCAAAACTCTTTTTCAGACTCACAACTCATCTTTAGAAACCAACATGTTCACCCTACAACCCTGCAGAACCAGACATAAAAGAAGATAAGCACAAAATAAAGAAGTTTCATGAAGTATAGGAAATTCTAGTACCAAGCTTCCAGAAAACTCCAGCCTAAAAAAAGATGAACTCTGACAATCTACAAGCTTCAAATACAAAGGCAATCGCATATTCTATGGGTATTGATTATACAATGGTAAACGTAAAGGTAACATGGTATTATTTATTTTTCTTTGCTTATAAAAGTACAATAGGCATGGAAATGTATACTAGATCTTATGACCTCAGTGTTAATACCATGCACCTAACTTTCACTTCCCTCATATCCATATGCTTAACCTTAATCAATCCTCTCAGCACATAAGCGCTTGAAAATGATTGAAGTCAAAATCACATCAAAAGTGTGAATATGGAGCATGTCTAGTAATGATGAGCCACGAACGTGCTTCATCCTTAAGCAATCAAAAACGTATCTTGTGTCATGAGCCACGATTCAACATCAAATTCACCGCTCAAAAGTCCAATCACCTATCCCAAACAACAATGATGCTTCAACACCCAACGTTCCGTCCCCATTATTGCACTAACGGGCATAAATGAAATGGATTATATGGGTGGCGAAGCCATCCAGATGAGCCTCATATTGTCTTAATTTTCCTTTGCAACATCTTTACTTAAACTCACTGTTCAAATTAGCGACGCCATCACCATATTTTTTTGTTGTTACCAAATTTTCTCCAGTTCCAAGCTTACTCCTCCCTGCGATCTCCGGTACCAAACCCCTACCCTCATCAACTGAATAAATCCTTGCACTACAACCATATTTTTTTTTCTCACAATTTATAAAGATGGTTGTAAGTAGACATGAATCGGTCTTCCAGATTTATAGAGAGACCGAGGAGTTCTAGCTGTGTAGAGAGAAGTATGCTAGAGCGGGATGGATGCCATTTTTGGAGAAATTCACAGGTTGTCATGAGAAGGTATCTCACACATTTATTCATGGTTACGATGGAGAGATTGCGCATATAGGCAATCTGCAACTAACAATCAATGAAGTAACCTTAAGGGAAGCCACATGATCACCTAACAGAGGAGCCAAGTATTTCAAAGGAGTAGGAATCAACAAGGAAATGTGCCAATGATTTTTGAAAGAATATCATCACCACCCTGATTGGAAAAAGGGGATTCCTAGGAACTATATCAAGGAAGAATATCATCTAATGCTTGCTAGTCTTCAACGATTCCTCACTTGTGAGGGAGGGTATGCTGTAACCTTCATATATCATCTTAGGCTTCTATTACACTTTGAAGGAGGCCCTGAAATTGATTTCCCATATTTTTTTATGGATGAGTCTGAACAAGATGGTAAGAGGTGTCAAATCCCTATCCAAAACTGAGAAGACTAGCATTTACCATCAAGGTCTTATTAAGATGTTAGTTATACATGAAATCAAGAAGCAAAGGATTAGCTGGAAAATCCTCATCACTGAAAACCTTCCCACAGAAAACAAACTTGTAGAGTAAGCCCAGCTTGCTCCAGAGAAAGATAAGGAACCTCAAAAGAAAAAGGGCAAGAAAGATAAGGTAACTCCATCATCATCTAGAACAGTGAGCCAAAACTATAAAGCTAGTAAACAAGAAAGGCCCTCTTCCACAGTCGATAAGATTTTTAAAAGTCAAGAATCAAATGGTAAATCCAAATTAGTGGAGGAGACCTCAACAATAGAACTTGAGGAGAAAGGTCATAAGACAAAAACTACGAGGAAAGAAAATAATAGCTCAAAAAATAAAAGTGAACAGTCTATAGAACAATCCCCTGTAACCATTCCACAAACAAAAAAGAAGAAAAGGAATCCTGTGAGCACCCCTGATCCAGTACCCCCTTGCAAAAGAACCACAAGGAGCATGGAAAAGAAATGAAAAGCAGTTGTTAGTCCTCATACACATGAAGATCCAATAGATCTCACCTCCCCTTCTGAAGACCTATCAGTCCAGGATGACATCCCTAGCTTGACTGAGGAACAAGTTACTATTACTTTATGTGGGATGAGGGAGGAAGTGGAGGAAAGAGAATACATCCAGCCAGAAAATGGAGTCAACAAGGACCTTAACAAAAGCACAGATGAAGAAAAAGATTGGGGAGCTGCAAAAACAAAACCAGGAACTCAAACAAGAAGTGAAGGAATACCAACTACTGGACATGCATATCAAAAAGGAAAACGAACAACTGAAGGCAACCAACCAACAACTTCAAGATGACCATGAAGAGACTTCTAATAATCTCAAGAAGGTACTAAGACTCTTACAATACATTAGGGTCATAAAAAGGGAGCTGAAAGCAGAAGCCTCAGCCATCAACATCATTGATCCACATAAGTAAAGAATGGAGTCTCAAATTTTGAAAAAATTTGAGTTGTTTCAGTTGCATGAGGACATGAAATGGTTTTGGCATGGGGGAGTGTTGAGCCTCTAAATTGACATCCCCACTACCCTATTATACTCCTCATCTATACCTTTTTGGCTTACCTAAGCTTGGATAAATGACAAAGAACACTACCATTAGCCATTGATGAGGTCATAAGGTAAAGTATAATTAATTCATTCATTTTTGTGGTTTATTGAGCTACGAGACTAAATGTTTCATGTACTAATGTTTTAATTTTCCATGTGTAACCTTTGACCTCTAGATGAGTCCAGCCTTTCTGTACCAGCTTATCCATCCGGTACTTATGCGCTAGATTGCCACTATATGAATCCGGTACCAAGCACACCTTCCATTCAAATCTGGTACCGAACCATCCACTATTGTGATCCGGTACCAACGGCTGTAGACTTTTCTAGTCCGGTACCAACCACTTACATACTATTTGGATCTGGTACCATTTACCGAATCTCACCTGTCACGATCTGGTACCAATACATGAAGCTTACTGTAGACTCCAGTCACTGACCTGTTGAAGCGGAAAGGGCCCACCGCCCAACAAAGGTCAGCATCCCTATATATTAGTGTTAGCAGTTGATTTCAATAGTGTAAATGTTAGACTAGCTAAAACTTTGATCTTTTTAGATGATAGCAACATAGTTCAGTTTAGGTTTCGATTGCTTAGAGATCTTTTTTTTTATATATGATTTGTTTCTTTTTTTATGAATTTGATTTTGTTTCATGGACATAAATGTTGGCAGCAGTAGTCGGACATATTTGAAGGAGAACTAGTGAAGTTCACAACAACACATTGTGAACCACAACATACTCAATATATTGACTATTGAACTACCCATGCTATGTCTTGATGATTGATGTGCGATTTTCCTTTCAGAAGTGTGATTGCATAGTTAGTTTTTTGGGTCAGATAGTAGAGTTGATCTATCAAAAGAACTCCATATCATACTTGCATGTTCCATAATGGAGTAGATAGCCTCTCTGTGAAAGATAACCAAAGTGTGTTTTGATTTGCTAGTTTGTTTTATTTCCAGCATGGATAATCTAGAATAGTTCTATACTCATGACATTAGAATTACCTTTCTTACTGGTGCCTTGTAACTCTGTTGATTACGAATCCTGGATTGATAATTAATGAGTGAATTATATTACACATATAAGTTGCACAACACGGAGCATGACTGATCACTGTCTAAAACACTATCAATAGTCACAGGTTACCTCATTGCAGATCACGATCACCCATCTAGCATCTATTTTCGATACGCTTGAGGAAATCAATGTCAGGAAGAGTTGTTATCTCGCCATGTATACTTGCAAATTCATATGAAACTACGATTTATTCAATGGGTTGAGAGATCTACAAGCTTACCCTAACCTCTTCCACTAGTCTATATAGAGAGGGAATTCTAAAGGAAGGAGGAAGAATTGAGAGTAATTTTATGATGTAGAAATTTCAGAAGAGATTCATCCATAGAAGCCAAATTTCACCATAGTTCAACCTTGCTTGTGTGAGAGTTAAGGAAGAGATTAATCAAGGCCCAATGAGGGCCACAATTGGACTCAATGTAACTAAACTATTGCTATAAGGTTTCTCCATTATTAATATAGATCAATACAATTTTCCTCTTCTACGATTGTTTATTCAATTGCATGTTATTGATCTATTCTTTAATTGGGCAGAGTAGATTAGATACTGTTTGGTTTATGATTTCTTAATGCTCGGAAGAGTTTGAGTTGGGTATTGTTTGTCTCTTGTGTGTAGGAAGCAGGTGCAAGAGCTAGATTTGGATCTTCAGAGTTATGTCAATCGGGATTACGTAAGGACAACCATCAGAAACCAGGTGCATTTTTCTCTCTTCTAGAATAAGAAAAATGTAATCCAATAGATATAGGAAAAATTGTATTGTGATCTATCAGTTGTCTATCGTAGATCAAGGGCAAATTCGAGGGAGAACTTTCTTGTTTGCAGGAGGGGTTTTCTCTGTAACAAAATTGATGACTCCACTGGGGAATAATCTTTGATTCTTCCTTATATTTGGATTTCCCCTTGTTTCTTAGGACCTTTAATTTTTTTTATGTAGCTTGTTACCTTCCTTACCACTCACTAGGTGGCCAGACCTCTCAGATCTCTTAGATTTGGGTCTGGACTAGTTTATAGAGATTGCAAATGATCTGTGGTTGTTGATTTGATCCCTTGATAACCATCTCATTTTCTTGTCGTGTGATTAAGTGAATTTGAGGTTTATTTCTTTTGAGAGCATTTCATCTTTAGACTTGACTGAGTTCTAGATAGGGTTTCTAGTCTTCTTCCTTTTCCCCATGGTCACAACTTGCCCACTGACAATGCACGATCGATATTTGATTTGTTGTTGATAGTCCGCGACCAGTCACACTTTGTATAATTGTTAGGGAATGACCTCCTCAGTGTAGGTTTCTAGCTGTATCACTAGTAACCCATGACCGATCGCTACTTGAGTGAAGACAACCTATGACCTTCCCTGTAGGGTCCAAAAAAAACTCATTTTTCGCAAAAACAATTATGGGTTTTGTCCTATAAAGCCTAGGTCCCTATTCTTGGGAAAGAGAACCTTTAGAACTTAGTTTTTGAAGGAATTTTTCATTATTATTTGCACGGTATAAAAGAGAACAAGAAAAATTCATTTTTATGATCATCCCTTTTGGAGCATTTTAGGATTTTTTTTCATAGTTGCATTGGAGTGTTGCTTGTGAATTGTGGTGCCTAAAATTGTATTTTGGAGTGATTGATAGTCCCACTTGGATTTGAGTGATTGCTAGTTGAGAAGAATAAACCTCTTGTTCCTTCCCTTAGATGGTTTTCATTGAAGAAAAAATAATTGCATTTCTTGCAATTTCATTCTTTGTCTTTCTTTGGGTTTGGAAAGAGTCTCAAACATCATTTGGTCCATTCTATACCTTTGAGTAATTGATATCCTTAAAAAGAAGATAATTCTTAATATAAAAATCATTAGACTATTTCTTTTGACAGAAAACCAACATAGACTAGGATTTAGGGCCTTGGTGTAGGTTTAGAGAGTAAATTCCCCAAGGCCACAAAACCAAACCTAGAGGTTTAGTGAATGTTAAATCCATTATCATAACAAGTGTTTCCGAGAAAATCCTCTGACACAGGAGTTAAGCAGTAGGTTGCATTGAGGAAGGTGGAGTGATATCCCTTCTCTACTTGTCTTGGCATTTGTTTGACTACTACATGTATGGGGGTTTCATAACTGTCATGCTTCCTTGTGAGGTAATACTTCTTGAGGCTTCAAGATTTGTTTCCCTACCCATACATGTGGTACAAACTATGAATATTTTCCCAGCCTCATGTTGAGAGGTGGTAACCTTAGTGTTTTTTCCTAAGAATATACACATGTGATTGCAACTAGGAAGTGGTTATGGTACCTGCGACAAACATTGAACCTATGTTTCAGTCCCCCAGAGGGTGCATGTCTTCATGAAGGTACCTACACCGGTAAGGGAAATTACGTCAGGGTTACCATAATTGTTCCTCACACCTTTGCTAACCAAGATTTTGGGGACTTGATATCCCCTAGATGGTTGGTTTTCAGAAGGATCTTTTATCCATTGGTTTGCTTGTCGATAACCTAGATTTTCTAGGGCTGTGATCTGTAGTGAAGTATATGTCTAGTTGGCCATAGGTTATTATTTTCCTCCTTGGATTAAAACACACTTTTCACTACGGTTGACCAACTTCTTCACCGGTATCATAGACCCTTTACTCATTTTGGTGAATAGAAATTTTGGTTATTTGTTCTCATTTTTAGTAATCTTCATACGATGTCAAGCATTAGTGGGTCATCCAATAGGGGAGGACCAACTTGTACATCCCCAAATATGTTGGGAGAAGTCATGATGGCCACCTCTTTGCCACAACTTAGTGGGATGAGTACTCCCATATCTATGCCTATTCCATCTATTCATTCCATCTAGGGTATGCCTCCATTAAAATCCTTTCTTTCCATGAGTAGGACCAGTTTTAGTACGTTTTTCGCATCATTGCAAGTGCCCACACCTAGATTTTTATTTAGTGGGGGGAAAGCCTTGGTATTACAATGGGAAGTGGATTCCCATCTATTTATGGTGATCCTATAGGTAACTTAGCGATACCAAATGATGGTTTTTCTTTTGATTGGAATTTAAACCCTGGGTGTGTTCTTGCTTCTAGTGTTTTTGCTAATGTTGGGGGAAATTATCTCTGGAGGTACCCATGTCCACGGGGGAAGTTATATGAGGGATCAATGATGTAATATCCCACCAAAAATCCCTTTGCACATGATACCAGTCATGTGTTAGAAAATTCTTATATGAACGCCAACCAAGAGACCCCTCCCAAAGGGGACTCTTGTGCTTTTCCTTCATTTGGAAACGTTGGTACCCCTTTGATGGCCATATTGAATATTCTTGCATTGTCTGTTGGGTTGCCAATTTGGTTGATGACCATTCTGAATACTCCTAAAAATTCTTTGTTGATGAAATCTATTCTTCCTCCTTTTGTCTCTTTTGTTGAAAGTCCAACTCCTAGTAACCATAAGTCTAAAAGGGATAAATAGAGAAAACATAAGAAAAATAATCAAAGACAAAGGGAGAAGTCACCATCCACTGCAATTAATGATGTAGACACATCACCAATGACTGCCAATTATATTGGAACTGAGAAACCAACCACTACAAGTCATGTTGGGGGAAACACACAAGCCATTATAAGTCATACTTGTGATAAGCAAACAACCACTGTAAGTCATGCTGGGGGAAAGAAACTAGCGACTGCATTTCATGCCATGGGAAATAAACCAAACACTGCATGTTATGTTGGGGGCATTGATATTGCTGAGAAATATAAATGACAAATATGTGAGCCTAAGTTCCATTGTATGGTTTGGAAGGGATATCACCTTACTCATTTATGTCCTCTTATTCTAGAGATAAAAAGAGTGTGGTCCATATTTGAAGGCTCTTCTACTCCAAAACCACCTTTGGTTTCTTAACAACACACTCAACCATCAATTGATGAAGTGGTTGAACTGATGTAATCTTTGGTCGATCCCCCTCCTCTTTCAAAGGGTGATGTGTCTACCACACACGTTTTCTTCATTTCTAGTTCAAAATATTCTGAACAAGGGGGCATCCCACTCACCTCAAGCATGCTCCCTCCAAGCAATATGATTGTTTCCTTTGATTGGAACGGTCTTGTTGAGCCTCTCCTTCCTTATTATTTACCCTTCCAAATAAGGGTTGAATCTTATTCAAACAACATATGCCAATGCACAATAGATTAAGGAGCCTCTGCAAGCATTTTATCCTCCTCAACTTGGCAAACTATATGTTCTCCCAAGCTTGTGTTAGCTCCTAGTTAGTTGTTGGATTTTGATAGAAGACCTAGTGAATCTTTGTGGATTCTTCCTTAGTTTCCTATCATGTTAGGTGGGAAGATTTTCTTAGTAGATATGATAGTGGTGAATGGCCCATCAAACTTCAATATGATTCTTGGGTGTAATTATGTATATGCTATGAATATTGTAGTGTCTACGCTCTTTCATGTGATGCATTTTCCTCACAACAGAAGCATTGTCAATATTGATCAACTTGCCTATGATAATCACCATCCTTGTTTTCCTATAGACCATGATACCACATTTTATGTTCCTAGTATTCGGCTGGAATCTACCCCACCATAGGTGAATTATGTGGCATCATATCCTAAGTGTTTAGTTGCTTTTGAGAAGGAGCATTTACACTCATGTTTGACTTCTTGGACATGGTCCCAAAAATTGATTAGGGGATTCAATTGACATCTATTGGCATTGGTTAGAAACTCCATCCCAATATGAAATATGATCAACACACTCTGCCCATATGGGTTGTTGACTCTCCAAGTTCACATGACTCCCTTGATTTTGAGTTTCCTTCACATCTTGACCATTTTGAGCCTTGGATTTCTTTTTCATAACTTGCCACCAATTTTTTTTCTCTTATCCATACCGAGGAAGAGTGTCTCATACCTCATTTATGTCTTGATGGGCATCAACAAGGAGCTATGATAGCTCACAAGACTACTCACCATGATTGTCTTCGTATAGTTATTAACAATTCAGGAACATAGAAATTTAATTCTATGTGGCGTGGCCCCGACATGGTGTGCCACATGATGCCGACAATGGGCCATGAGTTCATTGATGATGATAAGGATCCTTGGCCTGAGCCTAGCAATGGGCTCTACTTTGCATAAATTGTCAAGATGCGTAATACCTTCTACATAGGCGTGTGGTGTGAGTGTTTTTTGTTTTGCATATATCATGTCCAAAAACATTTGTTTTTTTCAAGTTTTCATTGTGCATTTTAACCTCGAGTCTAGTATTTCTGGATGTATGGTACAAGACTCGATGATGTTTTTCTTGATATTTTAAAATTGTGACATCAATTGAACTTAAGGTGCACACTATGAATTGACATATATTGATAGGTTTTTCCTCTTGACTTCGTCTTGTATTATTAACTGTCCATTTTGTCATCATAAAGCCTTAGGTTCAAACCCGTCAGGTTGTGACAATTAACTGTTTTATTTTTTCACATTGTAACCTGCATGATAATGCCTACCCTCATGGGCACCCTATTTATTAACCCAATTTCCATCTAGTGCCCATCCTTGAATTGCTTGTATGCCTAGGAACCCTCCTATAGACCCTCCATGACTCAAAATTGAGCCTCATTTTTCTTTTTTCACATATGTTCTGGCCTTATCTCGAGGGGGTTCTCGTATTTTATGTTACTTTATATTTGTAGATGCCTTTTCTACTTATGTCTTGGTGTCTACTGCTACACCGTTGTTCACTTTATTCCCGCTTACTACCATTTGCATCCATACTCGAACTCTAGCCACCTACTTTTTCTTACCTCCATTTTGTGATTCTACACCCCTAGAGAGAACCACTACAATGACTGGACCTCACTTTCCTGTACCTTGATGCATTCATTTTTCCCAAGTTGGTTCCACACACTTGGAATATAGATACATGTTGTTCAACCACTCGGTCTCTCTAGATGAGCTTACTTTTCACTCTTCTTTGTGCTCATTAAAATATGAAAAAGACACCTAACGAGTATACCTTTACCTCTTTTTTGGACTTGAAAAAACTGAATGAAAAAGACACTATCAAGCACACTTTTATCTCTCTTTCATGCTCGTAAAACTATGAAGGAGACACTAAAAAAAAACAAGTGAAGGGGATTTTACTGTTAATCTGTATTATCCAAAAATGGTAGTCATCAATCATGTCACCCTTGAACATAACATATGTTTGCATCATTCTCTCATAATTGGGTTATTGCTTTCCTAGGACTTGTCCCATAAGTATGTCATATACTCTTCTGATTGGTTACTCTTCTAGTCCTTACAGAGAGTGCTTTAGATGCCTCATGCAATGTCAGACCGTGTCATTAGTTATTTTGAGTTTATGCTACTAGGTCATCATTGTGTCATGCTATATGTTAAAGGGAATTTAATCTCGAGTCAACCATCTATTATGTTGTTGACCATTTGAGTCGGCCATCTCTACGTAAGTTGTACTTAGTGATTCTATCTTTTCACATCATCTGTCGATGTAATATTTGTGTCAATTGATGGGGGATACCTTAATTCCCTCCTTCGATGGATCTCTTCCCGTTGACTTCAATACATCATCTAAGAAAGGGATCTAGAAACTAGCTAGTACCTTGGAGCTTGTAGTCCTCAGTGACATGATTCCTCACAATCGACAATGGGTTTACCTCATTGACTCTCGATTGATTGCTTCTATAAGTGTTTGACATCAGATCCTCTATTCACATGACTTGCTAGATTGTACTAGATACCTTGGGGTCCATTTACATTATTGGCGGGTCCCCTCATGTCTATTAATAATATACCTCAATGATTGGTAATCATATGATTTCTGCCATGCTTGAAATCAACTCATTTATTTGCATCATGTAGAATTGTACCATCGGGTCTGGGATAAATACCTTGGGCCTAAGAGCACACCAATTATTCATACTACTCCTCCCAAGTTGTGACATAGTACATCACTTTTACAGAAGTACTTTGAAGACTCTGAGAGAATTCTCATTGGTGCTCACTGTCTTCCTTACATAAAGTATGACATAGATCCACATTGTATTTTCTCATGGCTATGATATTTGTTGACATGGATCCATCGTCTGTTTTTTGTAGCCATGATATTGCATTTTATTACATGGATCTGTAGTGTATTATGTTGGTGGCCATGCTTTGTTTCCATTTTGAGCATGGGTATGCCTACCTCAGGGATGATCTATATATGTTTGGTTGACATATAATTGCATGTACTCATTGATTCCTTGTGGTAGGTGGAGGCCAATCCCCATCACAATATCAAGTGGAGATTGCGCCTGGACTGATTGGAGGAAACCACAAAAATATCTTCAACTCTTTCCTTATGCCACTTCACGGTCATAATTATTATAATGTGTTTCATCCATTCCTTCCTCTCTTGACCTCACACATTAGGGGGCATATGTTATAGCTATATTTGTCACCCTAGGGGCATGGGGATAACATACTCAAGATATCAGATTGAAGCACACCTTTCTCCGTTAAATTTGAATGTTTTTGAGGGAGGTCATTCCCTCACTACCTAACATAGCACAACTGGTCATTGTCTGAAACACTATAATCATGTGACCAGTCACTGGATACCTCAATATATCCCACAACTACCCCTGTTTTTCACCCTAGGGGCACAAGGAGAACATACTCAAGATATCATATTGAAACACAACTTTCTCCCATGGATTTGAATATTTTTTAGGGAGGTCATGCCCTAACTGCCTAATAGAGTCTGATCAATCATTGTACAAAACACTATCAACATGTGACCAGTCATGAGCTGCCTCACTATAGCCCACGAGTGCCCCTGTAGCCTCTATTTTTGTTATGCTCAAGGAAATCAACATCACGATGAGTTTTTATCTCTCCATGCAGAATTACAAACTCATATCGGAATAGGAGTTCTTCAATGAGTTAAGAGATCTAGAAGCCTACCCTAACCTCTTCTACTAGTCTATATAGAGAAGCCATTCCAAATGAATAAGGAGGAAGAAATTCATCCACAGAAGCCAACTTTCACCATAGGTCAACCTTGCTTGTGTGAGGGTTAAGGATTATATGAAGCAAGGGCCAAGGAGGACTGCAATTAGACTCAAGGTAACTAAACTATTGTTGTGAGGTTTCTTCATTATTAATATAGATCGATACAATTTTCCCCTTCTACGACTGTTTATTCAATTGCATGTTATTGATCTATTCTTTGCTTGGGTAGAATAAATCAAATATTGTTTGGTTTATGATTTCTTAATGTTTGGAAGAGTTTGAGTTGAGTCTTGTTTGTCTCTTGTGTGGATGAAGTAGGTTCAAGAGCTAGATATGGATATCTGGAGCTATGTCATTCAGGATTACTTAAGGACAACCATCACAAACTGAGTACATTTTTCTCTCTTCTAACATAAGTAGAATTTAATCCAATAAATCTAGGAAAATTTGTATTGGGATATATCAGTTGTTTGTCTTAGATTAAGGGAAAATTTGATTTCCTATATGTAGCAGGCTTTTTCTTTGTAACACTTTGCTACCATGTTAAAAAAAACATGGTATTCCCACATAGGGTGAACACCTTCAGTAATCACTCACACAACTAGATCAAAGATCAATACATCGATGTTTTTATGTGTTTAAAACCCTTTAAGAGGGAGATAGTTCATGGCCGCAACCTACATGGACACTTAGGGCCATATATTAAGGAAAAATAAAAATATTTTACAAGGGAGTTTCTCACAATCAATCATAAACAAATGACACTCCATGCTCTTTAAATAGAGATCATGGACCAATCATGTGTTAAGCCATGGATCAATGTAGTCGTTAATCTTGAGGAGTATATGATCCATTGGATCACTCTATGTCTAGAGCATATCATGACCATTTGATTACATAACTACAAATGCATATTAAATAAACACACTAAGAAACAAACTTTTACCTAAAGACATATTAGACCAAGTAGATCTTAACTATTTCCTAAGTGTCTAAACAACCTAACAATTACAACTGAGAGGCCAGAGAGCCCTCAAACAACTACCTATGCCAACTTTTATTCTTTTCATATCAATATTTCCCCAAGCCAAACATATCTCCCTTCTTTGTCCACATTCATTAATATTTATTCTTCATATGCATCCATGCAAAAAGGTCCATGCTTAGGTTCCACTTATCATCAAGTGATTAACACTTAATCATGCAACTTTTAACCTTTTCTTGATTTATCTTTTCCCTTAATTCCATTTCAATAATTTATATTCCTATTTTCTTTTCTTCCTTTATAATAAATTAGATACATTGCTCGGGGAAAAATCCTGAGTACTTTCCCTCATTTTGAGGATGGTACCCAGGGTAAACCATAGAATCTTTAAGACAAAAGGCCGATAAAAAACATGGTTTGAAGTCATTACAACAATATATTCATTAAGAGCTCACTATGTCACTTGCGGGAATTAAATCTAGGTGAGGAGGATAACGATCATTCCTTCCAACCACCCAAGCTATGCTCAAATGGATTAGTTATTTTATTATGATTACTATTATTTAATATCATTATTTATTACTATCATCATTATTATTTATTAATATTATTTTAGGACCACTTATTTATTTTCCTCATCAAGTATATGGTTAATTCAAAATACATGGCATTACATACTCCCCCCCTTCAAGGAAATTCATCCTGAAATTAACTTTAATTATGTTACTTATAGGATTTTACTTTCTTCTTGTATCTTCCACATCACCTTTTACTGTAAATAGTATAAGAACCACCCAAGTGACCATAATAGGCATCAAAAGTACACATCACAACTATGGGGAAGAGCGAGTACAACTCTATCCCTCTTCCCAACTTTCGATATTAGGCTTAAAGCCGATTGGCCTAATTGCCCCCCCAAGACTTGAGACGTCATTTTCCCAAGTGGGCATCTGGTTTGGTACACTAACTTGCATACCCTAAGCATCTTGAAAGGATGACCTAAACTTCGTCCCCAACTCCTACCGGGTACTTATCCCTAGGCATTGAAGTTTAATCATAAAACCCCATCAACAAGTACTATTCCAACCCTTCTTCTGGACTTCGACATCATAATTACAATATTAGGCACTATTACCTTCTCAAGATGGTCCCATGTCCCATAGAGAATTATACAAGGCAAAATAACCATTGGCATAGGTTTATTAATTGAATTTGTACCCAATCCATAATGTTTTACTTTGTAGACATTCTCCTTTGTAGGTATGGGCTCCCACAAGTTCATTGAAATAATGGGCTAGACCATTGGTGCATTTATTATTAATCACCACCTCACAACATGTAACCAATGCATTACTTGTAGTCATAACATCATCATCTCATGCAAAATATTCCGCATGCTAATTTTTGCATGTCATCATGAGAACACAACAACATTGTCATCACAACATCCTGAATAGTAAGGCACCACATGCTCATACATGCCATCATAAAAATTGCATGCAATTAAAACATGCCATCACATCATAAAATACCATCATAAGAAATATAACCTCAACACATCTTTATCAAAGATATAACATTACATCAATGTAATAAATGGGACCACATGTTAACTTAACATCATATGTAAATGCCATAGTGGTTCTTAAGATAACATAAAATCATGAATACGACAATAATCTCAACACATAGCACATGTAAAGTGTTGGAATATTGTTCACGACTCCAGATATCAGTGCTCACTATGTCCACTAAAACTGCCCTCGAAATCTATGAGAGAATATAGGGAGGCCGAGTATTTTCAAAATATTGGGAGATCAACAATAAGAGCATATTATAGACCGATTAAAGGGCACAACATTCCACTCACAAGGAATTAAACCTGGGTGGGGAGGGTAACAATCATTCCTCCCAACCACCCAAACTACATTTAATGGACATATACTCTTTTTATATATTTATATAAAGTTTACTTTTCATTTACAAGCTACAACTTGTAGGAGACACCAATCTCCTCTTTTGAGCACCAACTCAAGGAGACAACAATCCCCTGATTTGAGCACCAACTCAAGGATACAACAATCCCTTGTTTTTCAAGCACCAACTTGAGGAAGTTGCAATTCCATGTTGTTCAAGCTCCAACCTGTAGAGGAATTTAATCCTCCCCTGCTCCACCCTTCCACCCTCACTGCATTATTTAATCTTCAAACTTCAATTTCTTCCTCTGGACTCTTCTTTTGTTTAAATCTTATTATTAAATAATTGAGTCACTCCTTTCAACATATTTTCTTGCTTATATAGTCATCCAATAGGTATATGACATTGAACCATTGTGTCTCTTTGTAAATAACAATGAACAAATGTACCTCTTCAATATAGGAATGTATCTCTTCATTATAAGTATGTGTCTTTTCAATATAAGATATTAATCATACTATTTTAATTAGTACAATGTCAATGAACCATTGTGTCTTTTAGATTGTTTAGTCACGATTTCAATTGGGTCAATATATTTTGACTATCATGATTTAATTCACTTTTTACCTTACCATAGGTAAATACCACCATGGTTTGCAAATACCATGTGCTCTTTCACTTTTACCCTTTTTCTTTAACTCCACTTTCACTTTTACCTTTTTCTTTAATCCAATTTCACTTTTACCTTTTTCTTTATTCCACTTTCATATTTACTCCTCTTTTATGTAAACTCAACTTCCACTTAACTTTTCAACTTTTGTTATTTATTAAAGTCATATTTATATTTAATCCACTTTCATTTCCACTTTTGAGTAAACTCTGTTTCCACTTAACTTTTCCACTTTTGTATTTATTAAAGTGATACCAAGGTCATATTTATATTTAATCACTTACTAACCTTTGAAATATATTTGATCATTTACTACCCTTTGACATTAATGACAATTTATTCAACAATTGACTACCTGAGTGGATCTAACCATTGATGGATTCTGGAAAATGTTTGGGTTTGAAGGGTCGTCCAACTTTGGCTTGACAATAATAATGACCAAAACTTGCTATGAAATATTGACCGCCGTGTTGATCTGATAGACTGAAGGGTTCTCGGTGCTGCAACAACAAATTTCCCTTCGACTACACTCTGAAATGATAGTGCACGAGAAATTATTCAAGAGGGCGACTCGACAGTATTCGTTCTATTCATCACGATCTTGTTTCAGCATAATATACAGTCACTAGGACAATTTGACTCGACCAATGTAGTAATTGAAATTGTTTCATTCTTTCATTTTCATTCTTTCAAAGCACTCGACCAGGTGATCCCCTATATTCTGGTAGTCCACTGCGTTCATGTAACTCATTATTCTTGTAACTTTGACTGCAATTCCATGTCATACTCCACTATGGTACTTCTTGTCTTCATGTTAACATCAATGCCAACACGATATTTCCATCAATCTCCCCCTTTGGCATTGATGACAACACCTCATAAAACAAAATGCTCCCTTAACAATGAGTAATTGTTTTACCATTCTTTTCTCCCTCTTTGACATCAATGTCAAGGCCTATGATACCAGAATGAGTTCCATCACCAGTTGTCTATTGCTCAACCTTCTTTTGTTTTGAGTGACAAGTCTTGTCATTTTTTTCTTGATCTCCTTGTCAACATTTCTCCCCTTGTCATTGTGAATTTTTTTTAATTGTAGGGAGATTACTCCCAACTTTTTCCTTAGGTGTTTGGATTCTTCTTTAGGCAGTGGTTTAGTGAATATGTCTACTATATTCATGTTTGAATCAACATACTCCAATCTAATCTTTTTGTCACTGACTTGCTCTTTCAAGAAATGATACTTGATGGGTATATGTTTGGTCTTTGCATGCATGAATAGATTCTTGGAGATGCTGATGGCACTTGTATTGTCACAATATATAGGTATCGATCGATTACATTCAATTTTAATATCCTCTAATGTTTGTATCATTCATAAGATTTGTGTGGAACATTCAACAACTGCAATATATTCGGCCTTTGCTGTAGAGAGTGAAATTAATGATTGTTTTCTACTTGACCATGAGATTAGACATTCTCCTAAGAAAAATGCATTTCCACTAGTGCTCTTTTTTTCATCCACACTAGCAACCCAATCATCATCTGTGTAGGCAATTAGTTCAAATAATTTATTCCTTGGATACCATAAGCCAAAATCTAATGTGCCCTTAAGATATTTAAATATTCTCTTGACAACCATCACATGTGATTCCTTGGGAGATGATTGAAATCTTGCCACCATTCATACTGCCTGCATGATATCAGGTATATATGTAGTCAGATATAGTAGGCTCCCAACCATAGATATGTAGAGAGTTGGATCTACAGAAGGTGACTCATCTTCCTTGTTGAGTTTGCAACTGGTTGTCATTGGAGTGCTAACAGGTGCACTTTCAACCATTCCAAACTTTGTAAGTATCTCTTTTAGGTATTTGGACTGAGTAATAAACATTCCTTTCAGTGACTAAGTGATTTGAAGTCCAAGGAAGAAAGTAAACTCTCCAATCATAGACATTTCAAACTCTTTTGACATTTCTTGAGAAAATTTATAACTTGATTCATCGTTGTTGCAACCAAATATGATGTCATCCACATGGACCACTATGACTAACAAACTGTCTTTTTCAATTCTAAGATAGATATTTTTTTTAGACATGCCTCTTTTGAATCCTTGTTGCAACAAGTATTTATTCAATCTTGCATACCATGCTCTAGGTGCTTGTTTAAGGCCATATAGTGCCTTCTTCAATATATACACTTGTTCTTCTTTTCCTGGTTGTTCAAATCCTTCTGGTTGTTTTGTGTAGACTTCTTCTTTTAGGTCTCCATTCAAAAACACAGACTTTACATCCATCTGATAGACTTTAAAATTCTTAAAGCATGAGTATGCTAGAAATAATTTGATTGCTTCCATTCTTGCAACTGGAGCGAAGGTTTCTTCAAAGCCAATCCCTTCTACTTGTGTATATCCTTTTCACACTAATCTTGATTTATTCCTTATAACCTGACCATCTTCATTAAATTTATTTTTAAAAATACACTTGGTCCCTACCACATTTTTGTTCTTTGGTCTTGGGACAAGTTCCTAGGTCTGATTTTTCTCTATTTAATCAAGCTCTTCATTCATGGATTTGATCCAATCTTCATCTTCGCTGGCCTCTACAAATGTTTTGGGTTCTATTAGGGAGATCAATGCTTGTTCTGATTCATATGTTAGTTTTCTTCTTGTTTCAACTCTAGCACTTTTGTTACCAAGGATTTGACTTTCAAGATGATTTATTTGTATTCTCCTAAATGGTGATTTTGTATTTTGTCTATGTGATTCTTCCTTTTCCTTTTCTTCTTCACTTTGTGATTCATCATCTTGTATTTATTTAATTTATTCATCATCATCATCTCTTATCATTTCATAAAATTGTGGATTATGTTGAGATTTGATCCCTTTTGTTTTTAGATCATCCACTTTTACATTTTCACTTTCCACAATCTTGTGTTGCCTTAAATTATAGCATCGGTACGCCCTTTTTTTGGATGAGTAACAAATAAATATGCCTTCATTTGATCTGGAATAAAATTTTCCTAGGTTATCATCATCTCTCTTTATGTAGCATTTTCTCCCAAAAACTCTAAAGTGTTTAACTGATGCTAGTTTGCCAAACCACAAATCATATGGTGTTTTGTTGTGGTTAACTCTAAGCTGTGCTCTATTAAGTATGTACACTGTTGTGTACACTACTTCTCTCCAATATTTATCTAGGAGTTTGATTTCATTTAACATGGTTCTGGATACTTCTTGAGCAATTCTATTTTTCCTTTCAACAACTCCATTTTGCTGAGGAGTTCTTGGAGCTGAAAAGTGTCTTTTAATTCCATGCGTTTCACAAAATTTGTTGAACTCTTTTGAGGTAAATTATCCTCCGTTGTATGATCTTAGGCACTTGGATTTTGAGATCAGTCTCATTTTCAACTTGTGCTTTGAAGAATTTAATTTTTTCAAATGCTTCTGATTTTTCTTTTAGAAAGGATACCCAAGTCATTCTTGTATAGTCATCAACAAATAAAATGAAGTAATGTTCACATTGTATACACTTAGTTTTTGTTGGTCCACATAGGTCAGTATGAACAAGTTCTAATGGTTTTGATGTAGAGTATTCATTTGTATTGAACCTTACTTTTGTCTGTTTCCCATGTTGGCAGTGCCTACAAACATAGTTTGAGGTTTTATAATCTTTGCCATGTCTTTCATAGCTTCCTTTCTACTAACTTTTATCAATTTATCGAAGCTTATGTGTCCCATTCTTCTGTGCCATAGCCAACTTTTATCTATTTGGCCCATGCAACATTTTTCTTCTTCTTCTACGTTTAATATATATACATTGTTTGATGTCCTTGGTGTAACAACCACTAATTTTCTTGAGTCTTCTTTTCTAATTTCACATTTTTGAGAGTCAAATATGAGAATGTGTCCTTGATCACATGTTTGGTTCACACTAAGGAGATTAGGCTTCAATTTTTCAACTAATAACACATTTTATTCTTTAGCTCTGTTATTTCCCAGACTAACTGTACCCCTTCCAAGTATCTTGGCAGAGACATCATCTCCAAATATAAAACTTCCTATTTCTTTCCTTTTTAGATTAAGGAATTTATTTTGATCTCTTGTCATATGCTTTGAACATCCACTGCCAACATACCATTGGCTTATTTTATTCTTCGCATATAAGGCGACCTTACATTATGTTTCCTTTTAATCTATTTGTTTTTCCTTCCATATCTTCTTATATTTTTCTTCTTGACTGTTGGAAATACTTGTCTTCATGGAATCTTTTGATAGTCTACAATTACTAGCTTTATGACCATAATTGTTGCATTTGTAGCATTCAATACTGTAATCTTGTAATGGAGAAAATGAATTATAGTTTCTACTCCTTTGATTGCTACTAGACTTGTTGTTCTTATGGCCATATCCTTGAACACTTTTATGATAATATTTCTATAAGCTTTACAGTCTAATGCTTTATGCCCAAAATTATGACAAGAAAAATAGTGGCTAAGAAAGAGTTGTTGATACCTTTTTGGGGGAGTTCTTCTTGGAGTAGTATTTCTTCTGTACTCATTTCTTTTTGGAGAGAGTGCACATCTTTGTTGATTAAATTCAATCTTTATCCGATTCTCTTTTGAAGGATCTCTAAAGGGAAGTTGCATACATCCTTGGATTTTTATCACTTTTTTATATTCCATATTTTGAGACTTTATTAGTTTCCTTGTGATCATAACCTAGTCCAGCCTTATTACTTGATGGTGTTTGACTGTTAAGGATGTCATCCAATATTTTTGAACTACTTTCAAGCTTTGAAAGGTTAGTGCCTTTTTCAATTTTCCTTCTTAGAAGAACTATTTTAGTCTCTAATTTTTCACAGTTTTACTCCTTGTCATTAAGTTGTTTACTTAAGAATTCTTCAATTCTTTTAGCTTCTTGTAGTTGAGTTTTCAAATCAACAATGATTTGTTCTATTTTCTTGATGCTTTTTAAAACTTCTTCTTCTCTTTATTTTTTTTCTTCCTTATAATCTAACAATTGTTCTTTTAATGATTTGTTCTCCCTTTTATATTTTCTCAATTCTTCGAGAGCACTAATAAGTTATTCTTCAAGGTCTACTTCTCCTTCAACTTCAAAGTTTCCCTCATCTCCATTATTATCTTCAATAGTATCAGTTTGAGTTTCTATGCCCATAAATAGAAGTTCTGTCTCATCATCTTCACTCATGTTAGATGAACTATAGTCTTCTTTGGAGTAAAAGTTTTTATTTTTGTAGAATTTCTTCTTGTTTCCAGTTTTTCCCTTTTTATGTTCTTTATGATTATAAGTTTCTTCATCATCACTATCCTTCTACTTTAGATAGGGACATTTGGAGGCAAAATTCCCAACTTTTCCACAGTTGAAACATTTGAGAGGTAACTTCCCTTTGTATTTCCCAGACCCTTTCTTGAGTTTCCTTATAAAGTTAGCCTCTTCCTCATTTGATATGTCCGAGGGACTTTAATTTGACACATGCTCATGGTTATTTGTTGCTCTTGAAGCTTTGAAATATGCTTCCCTTTTTGATGGCCTTTCTTGCCCTATTCTCATTTCATAGGCTATAAGAATCCCATGAAATTCATCCATTATAAGTTTGTCAAGGTTTTCTTGATCCTCCAAGGTAGATACCTTTGCATAATATCTCATTGGTAATGATCTCAACATCTTTTGGACAATAATTTTGTCATCTAAATTCTCTCCCAATGCTTTCATTGAATTGAAAATTTCATCTATTCTTAGAAGATACTTTGCAATGTTTTCTTCTTCTTTCATATTCAAGTTTTCAAACTTTCCTATGTATGCTTGAAGATTTTATTGCTTGACTTTATGATCCATGATCTTTTCGTCAGGTGACTTATTAAAGAACTATATTAAATGAGCATAAAATAAAGTACACCATAAAGAAGGAAAAGCTCAAAATGAAAGAGACATAATCATGCAATATGAACACAAAGAGCTTGATAACAGAGTTTTTCCTTGGTGGACTATGTCTCTGGGTCCTGCACTCAAATGGGTAGGTCTTTTTATTAACTCCACAAAAGAATTGGGAAAAATACATAAGTATACCTCATTCTAGAGTTAAGCTACAAAATATTTTCTTAGATCAGAAAACTAACACCACCATTGCGTTCATGGCATTGTTTTACCTAAAAATAGCTGTCTCCATGCCTCGATCCGATTTAGACACTTTTTATCCCAAGAGGCACCCTTGCCTCGGTTTGCGTGCCACTGCTCCTGCAATAAATGACTGAAAATCTCAGATTGCGTGTCAAAATATTGAAAATCACACCCAAGTACGTACAGATCCGTATGGGCACGCTTGGTCTCACCTCTCGTGCTCTTTTTCTGTCTCAAAATACTGAGCCAGAGGGACCTTCTTATACCAAAATTCGGGCGATTATGCCATAAAGAGAAGGTTTGGCGTATTGGTTGGTGAAGCTAAATTTATACCATAGGTTGGCGGAGGTCCCAGGATCAAATCCCGTGGACTCTGCCCTTTTAATACACAGTTACAAATGAAATTTTGGCGCGCTGAGCTAAAACTGGCGGTGACCGCTAGAATGGCGGAAGGTTGCTAAATATAGTGCTATATATGGCAGATATGTTGGCATGTTTTTAGACAGAGGCAGAGTATGCGTGTTTGTCATTGATGGAAAATATCACGGTCAACAACGTAGTGATAATGGCATGGCAATGGCAAGTTCAACAGTGAAGAGCAAAAATGATCATTGGATCCCATTTAGATTTCTCAATGACCGTAAGATCTGAATTTAGATAGGAGGAGCGTGCAGTAGAAGAGAATAGATCTCATGCGTTAGATGTGAGCCCGAGGTTCGACCGATGTTGGATCCAAGAGAACCTGCACATTCTTTAAAGTGCAAGGTGAAGTGGGCTTACAAAATTCTGAAAGCAGGAGGACCGTCCATCTTTGGGAAGGACACGTGGTTACAGATCATCATTTCGCTGACTGAGAGGTCAAAGGAAGGAGTGCCCTAACCTCTCAAACTCGCAATATGCGAAATCACAAATTAATCTGAGTTGTTGATCAAAGGGATATCCTGGACCATTGATCAGGCACAATGAAGGCTCATGAATTTGTGAAATGATCCTAGCCATTGAAGCCAGAGGACACATGGCGAAAGATTGGAATTTCACTGACTGAAAGGTCAAAGGAAGGAGTTCTCTAACCTCTCTGACTCGTGATATGCGAAATTGTGAAATAATCCTAGCCGTCGGATTGAGGATCGATCTTGACTGTTGATCAGACACGACAAAGGCCCGCGAAGTTTCGAAATCACGATAAGATCTAGACTGTTGGGTCCATAGGAAACTTGGCGAAAGATTGTCATTTCACTGACTGGAGAGTCAAAGGAATGGGGTTCCCTAACCTCTCGAACTCGCGATATGTGAAATCACGAAATGCGAAATTGTGACATGGAGTTTTGGGGATAGTGACATGGAGTTTTGGGGATCGCAACATGGAGCGTTAAGATATCTGATCACAAGAATTGCCGAAATCACGAAATGCCAAAATGCAAAATTGTGACATGGAGTTTCGGGGATCACGACATGGAGTTTCGGATTTTTGGGGATCGCGACATGGAGCGTCAAGATATCTCACCACAGGAATGCCGAAATGTCAAAATGCAAAATGGTGAAATCAACGTGAGACCCTGTTCTTGTAATCCAACGATGTTGGATACTTGAAAATCTGATCGAAGGGATACTATTGCTCTTCATGATTAATTGTTCAGTTATGATTCAGTTAGTAGAACCGAATCATGGTTCTTGGATGGTTGAAGTTTCAGTTGTTGAAGCGTTGTTCTAGGGATTTGAGGGGTAACTGAAGGGGTTGTAGTGTATAAAAGTAACACGTAGTGACTGTGTGTGGTTGGCTGTTCTGACTGAAAAATGAGTTGAACTGTAGAAAGGTAAAATTACAGTATGCACAATGTGAAGAAAGATCAGAGATAAAGAACAGAAGTTGAACAGAGGAGAAAAGGTGAAGAGAGAAAAATGTGCACATATCAAAGAGCATGAGAAGGACAGAGAAAGAACAGATAGAAAGAGATAGCAAGTCAAGCCAAGTATGAACGGAGCAGAAGAATAGTGTAGCAGAGAAGAATTGTAGAATAGTGAAGAAGTGGTAAGAATTGATTTATCTGTGTTGTTGGTTATTCAATCATTTATTTTTAATAAGGGTGGTAGGGAGGTGCTAGGGAGAAATGTTGTCCTCATAGGTTCAAGTGGGTGATTGAACAGAGAGAGTTGTAGCTTCCATCTGGTTGCGGCCAGAAAAACCAGGGTGGCAGCATGGTGCAAGGGAGAACAAGTGTTCTCTTTTATATAGGTTGGAGCCTGTGTAACTGGAAGTTGGTGCTTCCATCCAGTTGGTGTTGGAACACTCAGGGAGTTTGTGCTTCCTTCTAGTGGGTGCTAGAGAAACCAGAGAGTTGTTGCTCTCAAACAAGTTGGTGCTTGTATAAGTGGAAGTAGGTGCTTCCATCCAGTCGATGCTGGAACACTCAGGGAGTTAGTGCTTCCTTCTAGTGGGTGCTAGAGAAACCAGAGAGTTGGTGCTCTCAAACAAGTTGGAGCTTGTAAAATAGAGGTAGTAGCCTCACATTGAGTTGGTGCTCAATCATAGATGATGTACAGAACTTAAAAGACTGCATATCATTTCAAAGAAGAAGAGGTTTTCTCCCTTTATGGGGTTCCTCGTGAAAATATGTATCTGTGTATATCTTATGTGTGAGTGATGCTCATTATTTATGTTGTCCATATGTTGTATAATATTGATGGTCACTTGGAGAAAGATTAAAAATGGTTTAATTGAATTAAAATTGTTTAAGCACAGTAACAACTGATTCACCCCCCCTCTCAGTTGTCTTAGTAATTTCAACAATTGGTATTAGAGAGGGTTCCTTTTATTTAAAGGTAGATCTATAAGCTTAAACATGACAAGTCATGAAGGTACTTCAGCCACTAAGCCCCCTCTGTTTGATGGAACAAATTTTTCCTTCTGGAAGATTAGAATGAGAACATACTTAATGGCCTTAGGTGCTGATGTTTGGGATGTAGTAGAGACTGGATATACAAA
>JZKD02S2093066.1:324510-350526 GCA_000966675.3 Picea glauca | reverse complement strand
TTTCTAAATTCTTCTGTGAAACTTTGTACAATCTGACCTTTACTCTGTCAATGTTTTCCATTCCATCATCGCTTTATGTAAATACCCTAATGGATAAAAATAATTCCTTATCTTTGTTTTAAATTTCAACCGTGAGGAAAGAAGATTAACACACTTACTTCTGTCTTGTATCTTTCTCTCCCACCATACGAGAGTGGTGCCTTCCAACTGAAGAGAATCCAGTTGCACTTTAACTTCCTCTTCGTCAATATGATGAACATGACAATATACTTCAACCCGTCGGATCCAATTATCTAGTTTCTCAGGATTAACATATCCATTAAACATAGGTAAAGAAAACTTTACATCAAGCTTTAATAATGGTTTCTTAAAAGAGGCTTTATGGTTAGAATGCTCAGAGGAAGAAGAACTAGAACTGGAAGGTGAAGATGGAAGTTCAGGAGGATCTCCTCCAACCCCTTTGTTTACCAAAACATCATCATATGGTGGTGCTTCGTTTTTCTTCCCTTTCTTCTTCATCATCTTCTCGTAATCTCCATACATTCATTCGACCATTTCTGACATGCGATAAAAGACCATGTGAAATTTTTCTCCTGTTTATCACGTTTATCCTCTTCTTCCATCTTCTTCCTTCAGGATTCACATCCAACTTCGGGATTGAATGTCTTAAGAATTCCTTCACCTTGCTTATGCTTGTCCCTAGTAAGCCTTCATACTCAATAATTCAAGTCAAATATGACTTCTCTGATACCAACATGATCCAGGATCTTTTCGTCAGGTGACTTATTAAATAATTGTATTAAATGAGCATAAACTAAAGTACACCATAAAGAAGGAAAATCTCAAAAGAAAAGAGACATAATCATGCAATATGAACACAAAGAACTTGATAATGGAGTTCTTCCCTGGTGGACTACGTCTCTGGGTCCTGCTCTCAAATGGGTAGGTCTTTTTATTAACTCCACAAAAGAATTGGGAAAAATACATAAGTATACCTCATTCTAGAGTTAAGGTACAATAGCTTTGCTCTGGTTAGAAAATTAACACCACCACTATGTTCTTGGCATCATTTTACCTAAAAATGGCTGTCTCCATGCCTCGATCTGAGTTGGACAGTTTTTGGCCCAAGAGGCACCCTTGCCTCGGTTTGCGTGTCACTTCTCTTGCAATAAATGACTGAAAATCTCAGACCGTATGTCAAAATATTGAAAATCACACCCAAGTCCATACAAATTTGTATGGGCATGCTTGTTCTCACATCTCATGCTCTTGTTTTGTACTGAAATACTGAACCAGAGGGCCCTTCTTATACCAAAATCCGGGTAGTCATGCCATAAAGAGGAGGTTTGGCGTATTGGTTGGCGAAGCTAAATTTAGACCATAGGTTGGGGAAGGTCCCGTGATTGAATCTCGTGGACTCCGCCCTTTTAATACACAGTTACAAATGAAATTTTGGTGTGCCCAACTAAAATTGGTGACAACTGATAGAATGACGAAAGGATACTAAATATAGTGCTATATATGGAGGATATGCTAGCTATTTTTGGTGCACAGTTGGTGGCTTCTATGTTTGGTGGAATATTACATAGATGGCGAAACTGTTGCCATATTTGGCGTAGTTAAGGTTTATATATTTTTAAAAGATTCTGTCACAGAGCCTCATTGTTCATTTCGGGGGTGCCACGTGGTGCCTCCTTATTGGGCCACGTGGAGTCCATTGATTCATCCACCTGTGAACGCCGACGTCACCTTAGATAAGTGGTGCCACGTGACACATTTTTACTGGTCCACGTAGTGCCCTAAAAAGTCCAAATTTGAGTGACACGTGGTAGCCTTTGGTGCTGCCGTGTGGCATGATAACATCATCATGACAAGTGTCACCCCCTTCTCTTTCCACGTAGGATGTATGGACGCTGATTTCATTCGTACTGATGTTGACGTCAACAGTACATATGCTGACGTCAACAATATGAATGCGGACTCATCCCTGCTGACTGGGCTAGGTTGAGAAAAACTTTGACCGCTTATATCTTTTTATCCGTAACTCCGTTTGACGAGCTATTTGCGCCATTATAAAGCTTGCGACACGCTCTTTGCTATCATGCCCTTTTCAGTGAGTTTTGGGAACTTTGAATTTTTTCCCTTTTGTTGTTTGCTGAAGCCATTCTAAGCGTCCTGAGTTACTTCTGTGCGTTTTGAGTTGTTCTTAACCTTCTTTGGATCCTTTTTCGATCACTTTAGCATCTCCTTCATAGATGATTTGTAGTTTGTCCTGACAAATATATTATTTTCTAATCCACCCAGAATTGCATTTACAACTCTTGAATTATCCATGTAGAGTTTCTTTGCAGTTGTGTATGAAGGAGCAGTTTCTGGTACATCATAATCATTTATCATAGATAGCTAGACATCACATCCCAATGCCATTAGGTAACTTCTCATTCTTATACTCTAGAATGCATAATTATCTCCTTTGAATAATGGAGCTTTGTTTGAGGACATCCCTTCTTGTTGATCCATTGTGATTTCTTAGAATCTTCCTTCCAGTGATTAGACTGTGATGAAGGAACCTTGCTTTGATACCAATTGTTGGAATATTGTTTAATATTGATAGGGGGAGGGGGTGAATCAATATTTATTCTTTCTCTAATATTTAACACCACTTAATCATTAATCTTATTAAACGTAACAAATGATCAACAAAGAAGAACAATACAAATAATTTTAACACGAAACACCATAAATGTTATTTTTATATATTTATATAAAGTTTAATTTTCATTTACAAGCTACAACTTGTAGGAGACAACAATCTCCTATTTTGAGCACCAAATCAAGGAGACAATAATCCCTTGTTTTGAGCACCAAATCAAGGAGACAACAATCCCCTATTTTTCAAGTACCAACTTGAGGAAGCTGGAACTCCCTATTGTTCATGGTCCAACATGTAGAGTACTTTAATCCTCCCTTGCTTCACCCTTCCACCCTCACTGCATTTTTTAATCTTCAAACTTCAATTTCTTCCTTTGGACTCTTCTTCTATTTAGATCTTCTTATTAAATCATCGAGTCACTCCTTATTTCAACATATTTTCTTATTTATTTAGTCATCCAACATGTATATGACATTGAACCATTGTGTCTCTTTGTAAATAAAAATGAACCAATGTACCTCTTCAATATAGGAATGCATCTCTTCATTATAAGTACGTGCCTTTTGAATATAAGTTATTAATCCTACTATTTTAATTAATATAATGTCAATGAACCATTGTGCATTTTAGATCGTTTAGTCACGTTTTCAATTGGGTCAATAGATTTTTACTATCATGATTTAGTTCACTTTTTACCTTACCATAGGTAAATACCACCATGGTTTGCAAATACCAAGTTATCTTTCACTTTTACCCTTTTTCTTTAACTCCACTTTCACTTTTACCTTTTTCTTTAATCCAATTTCACCTTTACCTTTTTCTTTATTCCACTTTCATATTTACTCCTCTTTTACGTAAACTCCACTTCCACTTAATTTTTCAACTTTTGTTATTTATTAAAGTCATATTTCTATTTAATCCACTTTCATTTCCACTTTTGGGTAAACTCCGTTTCCACTTAAATTTTCCACTTTTGTATTTATTAAAGTGATACCAAGGTCACATTTATATTTAATCACTTACTAAGCTTTGACATATATTTGATCACTTACTAACCTTTGACATTAATGACAATTTATTCAACAATTGACTGCATGAGTGGATCTAACCATTGATGGCTGCTGTAAATTGTTTAGGTTTGAAGAGTCGTCCAACTTCGGCCTGGAAAGAATGATGACCAAAACTTGCTACGAAATATCGGTTACCATGTTGATCTGATAGACTCAAGGGTTCTCGGTCCTGCATTAAAAAATTTCCCTTTGACTACACTATGAAATGATGATGCATGAGAAAGTATTCAAGAGAGCGACTCGCCAGTATTTGTTTTGTTCACCATGATCCTGTCTCAACAGAATATATATTCACCAGGAAAACTAGACTTGACTAGTGTAGTAATTGAAATTGTTTCATTGTTTCATTATTTCAAAGCACTCGACCAGGAGATCCCCTGTATTCGTGTAGTCCATTGTGTTCTTGTAACTCAATATTCATGTAGCTTTTACTGCAGTACCATGTCATAATCCACTATGGTACTTCTTATCTTCATGTTGACATCAATGCCAAAAAAATATTTTCATCATAGAGCAATAAAACATCATGAACATTCTTATCATGATTCATCAAAAAAATCAAAGTCACTATCTTGCTGGATATATATGCAATGAATACCAACTATCACATCTAATGCAATAATTATCATCAGAATATCCACCTAATACATGGATCAACTTTGGTTAAGTTTGTTATCCCATGCTGACTCTACAAAGGACCATCAATACTATGAGTGCCACAAGATCATCAAGATATCGATTGTTTTGTAATCATCATTTTTTATTCTTATTGATGTTTTGGTAGCATCGGACAAGTACTTCCACATAGGCATGTGTTTTGCACATGGAATTTTTCGAAAATATTCTAGTCTCGATTTCACTTTAGTTAAAAGGAATAAATTAAAGTAAAATTGTATTTATTAGTGAATTGAGTTATTTAAGGACATGCTTAGCATGCATCATGTAATCTAAATCTTAAGTGGGTGTGAGAAGTAATCTCAACCACAGATCACTTTGGATATTAGAAATAGATTGTAACTCATGATTATAAAAGCAAGGCTAGGAGGAGGAAAACACTTGTGTTGAGGGAGTCGACATGGTCATGAATTTTGAAGAGAGGTCGAGGTCAAGAGACTTGTGTGAGATACACTTGTGAGAGACTTGTGTTGAGAGAGTCGACACTCGATACTTTGGAGAGATTCCAATGTCGAGGATAGCAAAGAAGGACTTTTTCTAGTGTGGAGAGTGATTAGATATCACTAGTTGGGTCCCAGATGACGACACAAATATCGTAGCTCATATTTACCAAAGAGATTAATTCATTGCACCAAAAGTCAAAACCCTAACTAAAAAGTAGTTTCAAGAAGATGAAGAAGAGATTACAAAAGAGAAAAGGAAGCAGATTCAAAGGGTTGTCATTGAGCTATTAGAGAGTTTGGTATAGATTTATTTTTGTTGGAAGCAAGTTTTCTACCTTTCCAAATATTTGTGAATTAGTCTTCTTGACTTTCCCCCTAATATTCCTTTCTGCTCAACTCTTTCAATATTCTTCCATACATTCCCCTGGACATTTCAGGTCTAGAGGAGAAAAATCTTTTATTGTAAAAAGTAGATGCAATTTATTTAAGTTTATGTGATTGTCATTGAAATATTGTTGAGGCTATTTCATCCCTCTTGTTTCAGACATTTTTTAAGATTATTTCATTTGAGATATTACTATTAATTTCTCCTACAAATAACTATTTTGGAGCATTACATTAGTGATGTTTTGGACTTTGAGTCTAAAGCATGAGATTTCAAATGCATTATCCATCAAAATAATTTTTGAGTTGTAATGAAGTGATCATCTAAAGTTCTTTGATGACCTTTCCATTTTAATTTTCTTTCATCTTGAAAAGTCATAGTTGATTATGGGTTCACAACATTTTAAAAGGAAGGAAAAATATACGTCGAAAGAAAACTCAGTACAAATCTCTTTTAGTTATATTTATTCACTTTATTTTCCATAACTAAGATGACATGCTTAATGAATAAATTTGCTAAATGAGAGCTTTGTTGGAAGATATATATATATATATTTTAACACTCACCCATTGCATTCATCTACATGGATACACAAAATCTTCCAATATATTAAGAGAGGAGAACCAACTCTATAAAAACGAGGAGAGTCTTTCTTGTTCCCCACAAGATTTTCTCTCAAATATTAGTTATTTTCCCTTGACAAAAAAATGATCAACAAAATGGTAATTGTAGATGGGACAAGCTAAGGAGATCATAACTTCTTCTAGACATGAGCAGACATAATGCATGTGGATGTGCCCTCATCGACAATGGACTAGTGAATGAAAAAATTCTTAATCATGAATGGAAGTTGGAAAGAAATAGAAGGGTGGAGATGAGGCCCGACTTTGTTGATATTGAAATTGATCATCCTATCATATAAAGGATTGACCACACCCAATGTAGAGAGAAAAACCTTCCATTGTGTAGGACAATTATGAAGGATTTCTAAAGATGACATAGTCGCATGAGATTGAGCTAAATCATAAAATATACTTTTATTATGCACACTATGTGCATGAGTGTTATGGTCATTCAATCATAGAGGGACCTTTGGCACCTTGGGGGTGTTGGGCCCTCCATTTTTTAGAAATGTCCATTTTTGGGAAATCCAAAAGTTGAGGAAAGAAATGCATGACTGGATGGAAAGTGGATAGTAGCATAAATCAATTAGAATAAATAAAAAGCTAACTGAAAGTATAACAACAACAGAGACAACAAAAATCACCATGCTCCAGTTGGAAAATAAATTAGAAAAGAGGAAAAATAAACATATGCTAGTAGAAAAGGTCGGAAAAGTAGTGGAACAAGAAGTCCAAGAAGTAGCTAGGAGAAAGGTGTAAAGAGGAAGGCAATGAAACAATGTACATGGTTGGTTGGTTGGTTGGTTCGAAGGAAAGTGTTCCAAAGTTGATGAATGAGCACACATGAGAGATACTCTGGTTTTTCTATTATTTGGGTTGGGATCAAGTCATTACTGTCATGATATTATTGTAATGGGTTTTATGGATGTTACTGTGCTTGTGCAGTAGGGTAGAGTATGTAATGGGTATATGGGAATAGATTCTGTTGCATAAGCTATTGTATGAGAGATGTACTCATTGTATGATAGTTTTGAGATGTTGATAATATAATGGATTGTTTGGGCCCTAAAATTCTGTTATATCATATGTGAATCTGTGGTTTCTATTCTGCATAATTACTTCTATCATGTGTATTTAGCATTCAATCACTGTATATGAATGTCTTTGCATATTGATGTATGAATTTGAACATGGCAACGTCAAACCCGATGATGCGTTCTCCTTGACTCACTTCACCACACACATCTTGGTTGCGCTTTGGGTGAGACCTCCTTCCCTTGCGAAAGGTTGAATATGCCAACGCTCCTAGACTACAACAATATCTTTTGTTGGCAACCTCTAAGAACCCTAGTATTGATTTTGCACCAACAAATGGTTCCGTTATCGAGACCTGATTTTTAAAGTGATTTTTTAGAGTATGCCTCATTGGATATTCAAATATGATGTTGAGAATTGGTGGGAAAGAAGGTGCAATGTGTTCATGGAACAAGAATCCAAGCTGTGACAATTTTTTTTTAGGGTTGTGAAGAGTACTATCTTCTATTCAAAACCTACGAGTGACCAGTACAAGATAATTTAGATTAGATTTCATGCAGAGGTATTTCAGTGGTTAAATAAGCTAAAAGAAGCTTTCGAATACAAAGATCGAGCTAAAAGAAGATATAACTCGGTTGCTGAGGGTTTAACAACCCTTCACTGGTTATATCATCAGATCTCTTGTGATGTGGATTTCTGGGTACTGACTACTTTGGAGGGTTATATTATCGAGTTTGCTGCAGAAAACCACCAATATTTTTCCAAGGCTGAAGCATTATTTAAAGAAGGAACTCAAGGAATATTGTTGTAGGAAATCCCCTTATGTATAAATACTTTATTAGCAGAAGAAGGAATGTTTCTTGTTCCTTTAGCTAACATGGCAACATAAACCCCTACGTTCGAGGGAGGGTGATTTAAGAGAGGGTTCATGAGTTAGTTCAAGGAAGATTTTTTGGGAGATACCGGGGTCCGTCAAAATAAAAGTGCAAGAGACAAATGAGCCCAGAAGAGGGATGCTATTCTTGCGAAGAGGTGGCGAAAAAATATGAGAAAAGGGATGAAGAGATCTGATCAGTCGTGAAAGGATTTCAACTTTGAGAGTAGTCATAGAAAAGAGTTAGAAGAGTTGCATGAGTTAAAGAGATGTGAAAGGATGGCTAACTGATGGTTGAAGGAGATATTTGGTGAAAGAGCCGAAGGTTATAGAAGAAGCAGAATAGAAGAAGGAAGTTCAGAAGAGATGAATGACATAATAAAGAGAAATTCCACCACTAAAGAAGAATAATCAACTAGAACCCCTTAAGAAGTTGCGAGAGAATCATAACCTACAACCTCAGGTGGTGTTGGATTGCATCAATATGTTAGTGAAACAATACAAATGAACGAGACCCACCAGATCAAAGAATTTTTCTATGGAGGAAAAGGAACCAGCCCTGAATCACCCATTCCCCCAACACCATCTATAAATATGGTAATTTCTACAACAAATATTTCTGTCAATTCTGTTATTTCTAATGCTTTTAGTCCAGTAAGTTCCAGTAGTAGCAGCAATGGAAGTGTGGTGAGTGTTTCAATTATATCACAACCAGGACCCTTATGATTTCTTTTAATAAGATCTCTTTTCTAAGATTTTTTCATAACTGTAGGGGATTAAGGGAAATTTTGGAGAAATGAGGATCGAATTAAAACCAAATGCTAAGCCTGCCTAGAATAGACTGTACCGTCTGAATTCGCAAGTCAAGGAGAAGGTTAAGAAAGAGATTGATAGAATGTTAGCAACTGGGCTAATTTTCCCCATGGATGAGGCTGAGTGGATCAATATTACTATAATATAGATCAGGAAGGGTACTGATGATATAAGATTCTGTGTGAATTACATGAGTTTGAACTCAACTTGTGTAGATGACCCTTTTCCTACTCCCTTTAGTGATGAAGTCCTTGATCAAGTGACAAAAAATGAAGCCTATTCTTTTACAGATGGATTCTCAGGCTATCATCATGTTATAATTGCGGAAGAAGATATGAGAAAGACTACCTTCACTACAAAATGGGTTTTTTTTGCTTATAATGTTATGCTTTTTAGATTGAAGAATGCCCCAACTATTTTCTCTTGAATAATTATTGTTGCATTCCATGACTTTATTCATAAATTTCTTGAAGTGTGTATGGACGATTGGATGATATATAGTCTATTGAAGGATCACATAGGGTTATTATGGCTAATGTTTGACTGATGTCACCAGTTACAAATCTCCTTAAATTTGAAAAAATGCATCTTTTGTGTACCCTTTGGAAATTTGCTAGGACATAAAGTATGCAGGGAAGGATTTTTGGTTGATCCTGCAAAGGTTTTTGTGATACTGAATATGCCTCCTCCTATGACTATTAAACAATTGTGGTCAATGTCGGGCCACACTGGATACTACCATAGATTTATCAGAAATTATGCAAGCATAACTGCCCTGTTGGAGAATTTGTTGAAGACATTTGAAGCCTTCGGTTGGAATCCATAGTGTGACCAAGCATTTGATACCATCAAAGAAAAGTTGAGTATTTCCCCTAATATTATATATCCGAATTGGAATGTGGAAGTTCATGTACACATTGATGCTTCTAGTATTGCTTTGGGTGTAATACCTGCACAACCTAGTGAAGGAAACTTGGATCATCCCATCTAGTTTTCTAATAGGAAGCTTTCTCAGGCCGAGCACAACTACACTACCATTGAAAGGGAAGGTTTGGAAATGGTTTATTTGCAAAAAATTAGACATTTTTTGTTAGGAGGCCATTTTAAATTCTTTACTGCTCATTCCACTTTGAAATATCTGGTTAATAAGCCTGTGTTAGAAGGCAAAATTCATAGATGGATGTTGTTGTTTCAGGAGTTTTCATTCAAATTCATTGTCAAGACATGCCAATTAAATGTTGGCCCTGATCATCTATCTCGATTAGAATCAGGTGTGAGTGGTGGAGTTGTTGATGATCAGCTCCCTGATGCAAATCTCTTTAGAATTGAAGCTATCCCTGATTATCTTCCTGGAATTGCCTTGTTTCTCTCTACTGGTACTATGACTAAAGGGAATTATGTAACTCATAAGTGACATATGGTGGTCTATTCCTCAGACTATCAGTTAATCATAGGCCAATTGTATAAGCTAGGATTGGACAACATCCTTTGACAATGTGTACTTGATCATGAGCAACCTGAAATCTTGTGGGAATTCCACTATGGAGTTGTAGGAGGACATGTCAGATGGAAATCATCCACCTAGAAAATACTACAGACAGGATTATGGTGGCCAAATGTTTTCAAAGATTGAAAATATTATGCTAGGGCATGTGTTGTTTGTCAAAGGGTTGGTAATCTGTCTCGCAAAGACGATTTTTCCTTACAATCTGTGATCTCTTCAAGTATTTGATCAATGGGAAGTTGACTTCATAGAAATTATCAATCCAACAACCAATGACTCAAAGACAAGGTATATCATCACTGCTACTGACTATCTCACCTGCTAGGCTGAAGAAAATCAATTCAAGATTTCTCTACATATATTGCAGCTAGGTTTATTTTTGAGAACATCATCACCCAATTTGGATTCCCTTGAAATTTGGCCAGTGATTAGGGTGCACATTTCATAGGCGAGACTGTAGCCACTCTAACCTGTTAGTTCCTAATTCAACATCACAAAAATATCTTGTATCATCCACAAGAAAATGGTACATTCAAAGCATTTAACAAGATTTTGGAGCAAGGATCAACCAAGGTATGTTGCACAAATAAATATGAATGGGATGAAAGAGTCCCCACATTATTATTAGCTTATAGGACTACTACAAATAAGCTACATAAGTATACTTCGTTCCAATTGGTTTATGGTAGAGAACTAGTTGTCCTAGCTAAGTTTATCACCCCGAGCTTATATATTGTGCATGTAACTCACATGATAGATGATGAATCAGTTACATAATGGGTTGCTGGGTTGTTGGCACTGGATGGAGCCCTACTTCTTGCTGAGTTTCATCAAAATCTGGAAAAGTCTAGGTAGAAGGCTTGGCATAACATCCATATTAAGACTAAATCTTTTGCGCAAGGTGATAAAGTTTTTTTGTACGACAGTAAGTATCAAAAGTATCTGGGGAGGCTCAAACCTTTTATAGTTGTGGAAATATGTGAGTCTGAAGTTGTTAGAATCACACAACTCGATAGAATTATCCATCCAGGATGGGTGAATGACGCACAACTGAAGCCCTACTTTTCTTCTCAATAAACGAAGTTTCGCAACACTCTTGTCACTGGGAGTGAATACAATAGGTATGATTTTCAATTGTTTTGTTGTTTCCCTTTTCCATCAATAAAATGGTGACATGCCCAATATCACTTGTCCTAGAGTCTAGGTGTCATTTTTAGTTTTCCCAACCCAGATATCACCTTTGTGGTCGGAGAGGTTTGAGTCAAATCCTTACATATTTAGACATTTCCAAATTTGAAATCTGCACCCTGTTGCTGTCACTTTGTTCGTTAAATGTCTTTAATACCTTTCTGGTCATCATTCCTTCATTACCATTCCACGTTATTTAAGTCCACCAACTGTCAGTACCTTTCCAGCTAATTCATGGTGCGTTAATTAATTTCCTGTTTAATCGGTTGTCCCACTAATGTGTTCCCGCTTATTCTCTTTATTTCCCAAATCCCCAGTTGCGCCTTCACAATGACTTGAGCTCATTGTTTATGCCTGGTCACAATTGGTTTCAAGGACTGACATCATTCAACAAGATATGGATGTAATTAAGTTGAAGGAAAAGTAGTAGCTCGAGGAGATGATGCACAAGGTCACACAAGAAGTAGCAGAAGGAAATCTCATCTGGTCGTCTCTTCATGCTCGTATAGATGAATGTTGCCAACTCTTTGGCATGGTTAATGACCGGGTTGGCTTGATGGAACGCCAAAGTAAACCAGTGAATGATTTGCACATAGAGCTCAATGATATGAATGTAGAATCCTAATCCATCATTGACCCAGTTGAGCAGGAAGAAAAATTTACGGAGATCCAAGTTGTGGACGAAAGACTGGATGCTCTGGATGAGTCTATGGGAAACCACGGAAGAGCTAAGAGACTTCCGCCCTGTGGTGCAAGATGAGTATGTCCAGATGCAAAAACTCAATTCCATTGCAGACACTCAATGAACTACATTACTGGCTATTGAATACAATATGACATCCGTATAGGAGTTTGTTGCAAGATCCTTGATTTTAGCAAGAAAATGGCTGTATTGTGTGGAGTAGTACACCAAGTTCCGCTAGTAGGCCCTCACAATTGTGTCAAAGTTGGGCCCTCTATTTGTAGAATTCCATGAGAAGGAAGTGGAAGGTTGACTTGGGGCCTGTTGGGCCCTCCATTTTTGAGAAATTTCCATTTTTTAGAAATGCCAAAGTTTTGAGGAAAGCGCTGCATGAACGGCTGGAAATTGGATAGTAGCAGAAAATAGTTAGAAGAGATAAAATCTAACTAAAAGTATAACAACAGTGAAGACAACAAAAAATACCATGCACCAATTGGACAAGTAGTTAGAAAATTTTTAAAATCACCGGATGCCAAGGAAGAAAGGTCGAAAAAGTAGCAGAATAAGAAGTCCAAGAAGCGACCAGGAGAAAGGTATAATAAGGAAGGTAGGGCGACAAGGTATGAGGTTGGTTGGATGGTTGGTTTGAAGGAAAAAATTCCAAAGTTGATGAATGAGCATGCAAGATAGATACTCTAGTTTTTGTATTGTTTGGGTTGGGATCAAGTCATTACTATCATGATGTTATTGTAATGGGTTTTGTGTATGTTACTGTGCTTACATAGTAGGGTAGAGTCTATAATGGGAATATGTGAGTAGATTTCGCTGCATAAGATATTGTATGAGAGATGTACTCATTGTATGACAATTTTGAGATGTTGATAATATAATGGATTGGTTGGGCCCTAAAATTTTGTTATACTGTATGTGAGTCTATGGTTTCTATGCTGTGCAATTACTTCTGTCATGTGTATTTAGCGTTCAATCATTGTCTATGAATGTATTTGTGTATTGATGTATAAATATAAACATGGTAACGTCAAATCCGATGACATGTTCTCCTTGAATCACTTTACCACACACGTCTCGGCTGCGCTTCAGGTGAAGCCTCCTTCCATTGCGAAAGGTTGAATTTACCAACACTTCTATACTACAATGGTATCTTTTGGTGGCAACCTCTAAGAACCCTTGTCTCGATTTTGTGCCATTAGGGGGAAGACCGATATCAAGTCTGGGAACCTGCAAAGGTACATTACTAGTGGGAGGAAGGTCATTTGAGTTAGTAGGTAATGTTTTAGGAGGCATGCCATATTAGTGGATTTAGGTTGAAAAGTTAATATATTCCAAATTCATTTACAAAATTTGGAGAGTAACATCTCCAAAAGAATTAGGGTTTGTTCGTTGACCAAAAGGAATGGCTTCTAAAATGGATATAAATCCTTGTGTTGGAAAAGGGTTATGGAACATAGCTGGATGTGATGATGAAGATATGCTAGGTTGAGGAATAGGTTGATTTGGTGCTACTTTGGCTTTATCAACTAACTTATTCAATCAAAGTAACTTAGAGTTACATGGACATTGATGGGTATAATTTCCATAAATACCAAAAAGAGTTTAAGGGTGGTTAGTATGAAGTAGAGGGTACTTTTCTTGTTTGGGTTGGTAATTATGATCTTAACTTTGATTTGTGTAATTTTGATTGCCTCTAGTATTATTTGGTGGATGATTCTTCTTACCTTGATTCCCTTGAGTTTGGTGTTGGTCACTCTATTTCCCCTTCCCCTTATTCTTATTTTAATTTTTATTGTTGGGAATCTAGTCAAGGTATTGGGGACATTTTGTTAAGCAAATGCCTAACCTTGTAGAGGAGGTGTGGGTCGAACAATATTTACGAGGGGTTGAGGCACTATAATTAGAGGTATTGTTTTTGTTGGTGGAGGGATAGGAAAGGGCTAATATGTGTTCATGTCCATCCCAATACAAGAGGCACTAGTAAAAGTATGACCATGGATGTTTATATGTGGAGGGGGACATGAATAAAAGGTGCTATATCCACTTGATATGTGGAACATGATGGATCTAGTGGAGGATTAGGGTAACTGTAAGGCATCGGGGGATATTGGATACACCATATGGGTTACTATACACGTTATCTCTAGAGGGATAAGACTAAAAATTATTATGTGAAATAGACCTGATGATACCATCAATAGCATGTGATACCCTCAGTGTAGACAAGTAACTTAAGCGAGGGCGAGGGGCATCAAGAAGAATAATATACAAATTCCCTAACTGGGCATACATCAATTCATATTGTTGAGCCTTTTGGATGGATTCCTCATTATTTTTGGGCATGTTCATGGCCGCATATTTGGTTATAGGAGGAAGTAGGGACTTCAAGAACTAGTCCATGAGGAATTGATCATTAATTTCAACCTTGCAGAAACCATGTCTCCTACGTGAGTCATGACTGTGATCTGTGATATGGGTAGTAGTAGTTTGATGAAAGTTGGTAAGTATTTCAATCTTTAGATAATGACTATTTGGAAGTTGTAAAAAAGTTAAAAACACTTTCGAAATGGACTCAAAGGTATTATGGGTATTGGTATGTTGATTAGTATACCATTTGGTGCCCACACTTGTGAAGGTGCATTAAAACAATTGAAGTCTAATTGAGTCATCCATGATGCTATTGGATGAGAACCAAATGTAGAATGACATGATATGATTGGGGGGTCCTATCTACAATGATCCTCAAACTTAAGGATATCAGAGGGTAATTTAGTCAACATGGCTAGCTAAGCAATATTATGTTGAATATGATCATTTATAAGTTTGGTTAAATTTGGGAGATTCAACCCAACCATATAAGGTAAGGTGAGTTGATTTTGTGTTTGAGTTTGGTTTGGAGTTTGATTAGTTCTTGCCATGATGCAACTAGGGTTATCTATAATTGATATAAAATATATAAATATTAAAATAAATAAATAAATAAATACAAATAACTAATAATTAATAATTAATAATGAAGAGACATGACATCCTAATGAAAGGACACATCTCTTCATAGAAGGGAACCCCTGCACGGGTATATATGCAACCCTCATTCTTAATTGTAAACATCTCATATCTCATTAGTATCAAAGCCTTGTTTTTGATCCCATAGATTTTGGCTATCAAACCTTTGGTAAAAAAAAAATTGTTTCCCTTGGCAATGCCACTATAATCAATTTTTTGGAGTTTCTCTGATTCAGAGGTATTTGACCAAAACTTGGCCCATGGCCATTTGAAATTAAAAAATACCAGTGAGAGAAAATATAATTGAGAAAGTATAATTTTGTTGCAATTATGATAAAAAATATCAAATCTTTTCAACATAAAACAACAAGGAAGAAAAGTCGGAATGGACAATATTATTCCACCGCACATTTGGTGAAACACTATTGCAATACAATTCCAACTCACTTTAGAAGAATACAAAGGTTTTTATATATATATATATATATATATATATATATATATATATATATATATAATCAAAGGGTTTGAAGATATCAATCGAGAATATAATCAAGGGGTTTGAAGATATCAATCGAGAATATCCATCTAGTGGAAGCAAACAATAATCCAAAAATATAAGAAACATAGTCATACCAACCAACAAACACCAAACATTAAATTTCAAATCTGTACCATAAGAATTGCAGGTGCATAATTTATTGATGCACCATATAGTCAGTATGGACGTGCCCTGGCAAAGGCTATCCACCATGCAACAACCCAATGATTGGGAAGCTGCTGCATGGAGGAAGACTTACATCCATACCATAACATACATGGTGTGACCGTCAGCATACCGCATACCTCACTGTTTCACATTAAATGAGATCCGTCGTCGAAGATTGAGTCCAACAAACGACGAATCCACAAAATCCCTTCGTTATCTGCACCACTCATACGATGTGATATGCTGTAAATTCCAGGGTCCGAAATTTAAAAGTTGGTAAATCTTACCTTGGTGTTATTACACCGACCATGTTTGATTAAGTCTTGAAACCTTAAATTTTGCTCTAAAACAACGTGTCGCGTATGTTTAGGGTTAGGTTTTGTCAATACAGAGAAATAATTGAATCTATGTAGCGTATGTTTAGGGTTAGGTTTTGATAATATAGGAAAAAAAATAAATTTAGGTAAGAAAATATTAAATAACACTCCTTGTCACCACTATAACCACTTTGACGATATTTAATTGAAAAAAAATCTTTAATTAAAAAAAATAAAATAAAACCATATTTATTGATATTAAATTAACTTTATTAAATAGATACATCCATTTTTATATTTTAATAAAATTTTCAAATAGTATTTGATGTAGATACATCCATTTTTAAATTTAATATTTTATATTTCAATGAAATTTCCAAATAGAATTTGATTATTTATTTGTTGTTAATATTTTCAAAATTGATTTAATATTGTATTTTATTGTATTTTACTTATACTTTTAATGATTTTTTTTTGCATATTATCTTTCCACCATTGTATCTCGGATTATGTTTTGATAGATAGAGATGCTTACCAAATACTTTTATATTGATTAACAAATTGCTTACCAAAAATAGTACATTCATAAAAACATGTTAAGAATTTATCCAAACCACTTAGTGTATCCATAGTTGGAAAGCATAGGTTGGGATATCATTTCCTTGTTGTAACCCACTTTCCTTTTCCTAATACTTTTGTTGAAGGGATGGCTACATCTTCATGTGTATATAGAGATCAATCAACACAAGAAGAGAAAGTAGTATCAAGCCTCAACCATGGAAAATGATATAAAATGTTACTATGGTTTGGTGGAATGCTTTTGTAAGATGGGAGAACTATTTAACAACTAGGAGCATCGCCATATGGATGGTTTATCATGGGAGGAATTTTATGTCCTTCATATTAAAAAATGATGCAGACCCCCTACCTCAGCAGGGTCCACTGACCTCCCGGTCTCTGGATCGATCTTCTTCTGAGCCGAAATGGCTCTTCAGGATCCTGCTGGAACCCTTTGGATGAATCCAAAGGTCCCTTATAGAAACTCGCATGTGCGTCTGAGCACTAAGCGCGAGCTTCACCCCCACGTGATCACCGGCTGTGACCACATGCCTTGTCCAAAAGGCGCTCGTCACGTTTCATGATTTCGCGAGTCGGGACTCCCTGTCTCATGACTCCTTCACTCTTGAACTCCCGATTGCCAAAATGTCGAAAAGGGATTAACTCCACAGCTGGCTCCTCCCTTAACACTCAACCATGCGACTACTACCTGTGACCATGATCCACTTTTCAGAATTTCATAATTCACGATTTCGCGATTCCAGCTGCAAACGATTCTAGGTCCTTCGAATTCCCGGGTCTCGAAATGTCGAAAAGGGCTCAACGAGCTTTGGCTCCTCCCTTAGCTTCCATCCATGTGACCACCACTCTGTGTCCATGCTCTTAATGCCAAAGCGCTACTGTCTTTCACAATTCGGGGAATCGTGATGCAAGCGTTCCCCTGTTCTCTGTCTTTCAAAATGCCAAAACCCGAAAAGGGCTTAACGACTCCTTGGATCCTCCCTTAAAACTTCTCCATGCGACCCGATCCTGTGATCTAGTGCTATTCCTCTGAATGCTTTTGGGGTTTCACGATTCACGATTCCGGATGCAACGATTCTAGGTCCTTCGAACTCCTGGATCTCGAAATGCCGAAATCTACCCACGACCACGGTCCACTTTTCAGGATTTCATAATTCATGATTTCACAATTCTGAATGCAGACGATTCTAGGTCCTTCGAACTCCCGGACCCTAAAATGCCGAAATCTCTCCCTCTGAGAGATCAATGGCCCAGGCCCTTCTGGAACCAATGGCTACGATACCACTAGATCAATGGCTCGAAATATTTTGGGCCTTTCCACGAAACCTTGACCGCTTTCCATGTGTCCTCCTTGATGGATGGTCCTAGTCCTTTCAATGATTTCTATGAAACGCCGACCAGTTGCCACGTATCCTCCTTGATGGATGGTCTTGGTCCTTACGCGAATTCTCCTTTCACAATTTTTGGAGACTCTTCCCTCTTGGTCTCCCGGTGTTCGAATCCCCGAAATGTGGGTCTCTTGACATGCGTCCTCTGAGATGGACAGTCCCAAATGCTTTCGGGACTTTGATAGGTCCTCTCTCTCCTCTGCTGTTACGAGGGTCAAACCTCGGGCATATTTTCTGGATCCGATGGCTATCAGTCCTTGGTGCTATATCTGACGACCCAGATCCTTTTTCCTGTGCACCTCCCAAGGACCAAACCCCGTGCGCGTATCCTTGATCCAACGACTCTCATACCACTGCTCTCCTGATCCAACGGCTGGCGCGATTTCACGATTTCGATGATTGCAAGTATGGGGTGTAGCCTCCTCTGCTCCTCCAACCCCTGATTCCCAAATGTGTGGATATCCAAGGGTTTAAATCCCGTGCACCTTCACCTGATCCAACAATTGTCAGGTATTGGCACTAGATCTAACGGTTCGGATTTGTCCTCCTTGCGTGCTCTCCTCCTGCTGCCTAGACGTAGATTCAACAGTTCAGATCTTTCTTCCCAGTGCTGATCTGACGACAGCTGTGCTCTTCCTCCTGAGCTTTCTTGGCTTTTTGACTTAGAATATTTTCTAAGTCTTGAAGGTCTCGACCTTTGAATCTTCCTCTTGCGAGACCGGTTCCTTTGGGTCTTGTCTGCATTATAGAAATGCTATCCTTTCTGAGCTTCATCCTCTCAAATATTTACTCCCGCGCACACTTTGCGTTCGAGGATATCGAATAACTTAGATTCAAGAAGTTTTCTTGAAAAGAAAACTCCTTACGCCCACTTGACGCTCTCCTGCTCGATGCACACCTTGCAGAGCCTACAGAGTATTTAACAACGCTATGAGTGTCTTCTCTTAGACACTTCTCTTTTCTCAGAACTCGAAATAGAGTTACCTAGTGCACTCTATGCAATCCCTCGATGCCCTCTTGGTAGAGCTCTACAGAACCTTCAGTAGTTCTGTCTTCCCTGAACTTGAAACAGAGTTCCTTCTTGTGCACTCCTTGCATCTCTTCTGATGAAGGTTCAATGCTATCCCGCTTGAGCTTTTTTGAGGTTGTCTCACCTCTATCAATGCACACCTTGCAAACTATGTGCACTCCTTGCACTCGAAAACTCCAAGATGGGAAGAAATTGAAACTTATGAAATACTTCACCAGTTATGCATTCAAAACACAAAATGCATAAAAACATGCAAACACATACAAACAATTCATGGCAGGAAAAACTGCTCTTCTATTCATTTAGAAATGCCTATACAAGGTGTTTACAAAGGCTGAATGTAACAAGTCTCGGCTCTCTCTCGATACCTCTCTACTCTGGTCTCTCCTCCTAACTCTCTACTCTAATTTATTCTCTTTTACAAAATGAGGGCTCCCATGAGCTTATCCTCAACCATCGTCTTTGAGATATCGCTATCACAGAGCGGCTCCTACGACTACATTACATAAATGGATGCCTAGTCCTGACTATGTCCTGGGCTTGCTGCAGGAAACCATTAAAGGAAACCTCAACCACTACTTGTACAAAGGCGTGGTCTGGCATTAAAAGCATTACAACATTTATTGAAATTTCGAATTTCAAAATTGAGAGGGCTATGCCTCTCCCTTTCTCCATTAAATGTGTACTGGATGTGCTAGCTGGTTGGCACACTGCTGACATGGAGCGATGCTTCTGCATCATACTCCTTAGTTGGAAAAATCACGATCTCCTGATCATGAGCTCCTCTTCTCCAGTGTTGAAATCCACCTGGATCCCAAACTTTCCCTTGGAGCTGTCCATCTGCTCCTCTACTTCGCTGTTTTTGCTGCTGCTCTTGCAGGCTCCCTTCTGCTCAACTTTTCATTGTTGGCAGTCTCTGCTACTGAAATCAACATAAGCCTTATGATTTCTTCAATTATCTTGTCCAACTGCTCCAGTGGCTGGCTCTCCTTATGCAGTCTCCTCAGCTGCACTTCTTCCCGGCAAATGGGTCGATCAACTAGATCTCCCATGCCATCTTTTTCCTCTGTGGCCTCAACTTGCCATCCTGCTACAAAATCTAGCTCTGCAGTCTTATTTTCTTGACTGACTTGTTGTTCAGTCACCTTCTTTGACAGATTAGCTTCTGCCATTTCCCCTTGTGTTGGTTGAATTCCAGCTTCCTCCAGCTGCTCCTCAGACTGGAATTCTCCTTCATCTTCTGCTACACGCCTCGGCACTGTAGTTATCATCTGTTCAGCTCCCTGGCTGAAAATTCTGAGCGATTCCTCATAATGATCCTCTTCTAACATTTGCATGACTGTCTCCTTGTGCCAACTATATACTAGCTCTGGATTGTTCAACCAATCCTCCAACATCTCTAACTCCATTTCCCACGGAGTGAGCATCTTATTTGCATGCTCCTCTTCTGTTGGGGCAAACATTAGTGTCCACTCCTCCTCTCCCTCTATGACAGTCATTGTTGGCTGTCCTTCTTCTATTGTTGCTTTTGCAACACATACTCTGGCCTCAACTGGGCTACTTGGTAGGAATACTTCAATTCCCCCAATGATCAGAATGTATTTCTGACCTTCCTTCTTCAACACTCCTTGCTGATCCGAAATCTCCTCTGAGTTCATGAGACTTTCACATAGCCTCATCTTTACCCCCTTGCCCACTTGGCATCCTAGGAATTTTCTACTGTCCACCTGACAGTGTATGAGATCAACTGGTCCCATCTCATTGCCCACCTGGCAATCTAAACTTTCACCACTACCCCCTTGGCAGTATGCGAGACCTTTTGCTGATCTCTTCCCATTGCCCACCTGGAAACTCGAAAGTTCACTTCTGCCCACCTGGAATTTTATGAGATCAATCGATCCCATCTCCATCAACACTCCTTGCTGACCCAAACTCATCCTTGAGTTCATGAGACTTTCAGTCAATCTCATCTGCTCTCCCTTGCCCACTTCGCAATATGGGATTTCTGCCTTGCCCACCTAGCAGTTTATGAGATATTCAATTAATATCATACCATTTCCCTCCTGGCAATATGACTTTCCACTGTTGTCCTCCCGACAGTCTATGAGATCCTCCAATGATCTCATTTCATTGCCCACATGGCAATTGGAAAATTCATCTCTGCCCTCCTGGTAGTTAATGAGATATAAAATTGATCCCTCTTCCTCATCACTGAGGGTTTCTCCAACTTCTGGCTCACAGATGCAAACTAGATCTGTCTCACTGAGGATTTCAACATACCTCAACCATATTTTCAACAACCTTTGCTGTCTTTTGGCCAACAACTCCTTGACTAGCCACTTCACCTTCTTTTTCATGGGCCATTCATACACCCATCGTGTTCTTGAACTATGTTGCATTCGAAATGTAAGCTCCTCTATCCTCGCTCTTATCTCGATGAGTTCTTTATCCATCTCAACCTTGCTCTTCATCTGTTGGCGGTCCTCTCTTTGACCATGCTTATGGCCTTTAGTAGCCATCTTCTTCCCTTTGAATCTTCTACTTTTGTTACTCTGCAACTGAGAGCATTTCCAGTATCTCCTATAGTCCACCTGACTGTCTATTTGTTGTTGCGTCCTACAATAATCTCTTCAATCCTCTTCATCTGAAATATATAGACAAAGTCCAGGCTCTGATACCACATGATGGTATCAAACTGTATCCCTTCACAGTCCTCCTCTTGTCTGTGATATGTAAAAAAAATATCTGTTGGCTCTGATACCACTTGATGGTGTGTATCAGAGTATTTTATTTATCTACTCTACCTCCCTCTGCCTCCAGTCTACAGAGAGAAAGTGGCTATGATACCACTTGATGTAGACCCCCTACCTCAGCAGGGTCCACGGACCTCTCGTTCTCTGGATCGATCTTCTTCTAAGCTGAAATGTCTCTTTGGGCTCTTGCTGGAACCCTTTGAACGAATCCACAGGTCCCTTATTGAAACTCACATGTGCGTATGAGCACTAAGCACGAGCTTCACCCCCACATGATCACCGGTTGTGACCACATGCCTTGTCCAAAAGGCGCTCATTGTGTTTCACAATTTTGCAAGTTAGGACTCCCTGTCTCACTACTCCTTCACTCTTGAACTCCACAGCTGGATCCTCCCTTAACACTCGACCATGCAACCACTACCCGTGACCATGATCCACTTTTTGGAATTTCGTAATTCATGATTTCGCGATTCCAGCTGCAAACGATTCTAGGTCCTTTGAACTCTCAGGTTCCCGAAATGCCGAAAAGGGATTAACGGGCTTTGGCTCCTCCCTCAGCCTCCGTCCATGTGACCACCACTCTGTGTCCATGCGCTTAACACCAAAGCGCTACCAAATTTCGCGATTCAAGGAATCGTGATGCAAGAGTTCCCCTGTTCTCTGTATTTCGAAATGCCGAAACCTGAAAAGGGATTAACGATTCCTTGGCTCCTCCCTTAAACCTTCTCCATGCGACCTAGTCCTGTGACCTAGTGCTATTCCTCCAAACTCTTTCGGGGTTTCACGATTTCAGTTGCAATGATTCTAGGTCCTTCGAACTCCCAGACCCCGAAATGTAGAAATCTACCCGTGACCACGGTCCACTTTTTATGATTTCGTAATTCACGATTTCGCAATTCTGGCTGCAGACGATTCTAGGTCCTTCGAACTCCCGAACCCTGAAATGCGAAAATATCTCCCTCTGAGAGATCAATGGCCCAGGCCCTTCTGGAACCAACGACTACGATCCCACTGGATCAATGGATCAAAATATTTTGGGCCTTTCCCCGAAACCTTGACCGCTTTCCACGTGTCATCCTTGATGGATGGTCCTGGTCCTTTCGGTGATTTCTATGAAACACCGAATAGTTTCCACATATCCTCCTTGATGGATGATCCTGGTCCTTTCGCAATTTTTGGAGACTCTTCACTCTCGGTCTCTTGATGTCTAAATCCCCGAAATGTGGGTCTCTTGACACGCGTCCTCTGAGATGGACGATCCCAAATGCTTTCGGGACTTTGATAGGTCCTCTCTCTTCTCTGCTCTTATGAGGGTCAAACCTCAGACATCTTTTCTTCTATCGGTCCTTGGTGCTAGATCTGATGGCCCAGATCCTTTTTCCTGCGCACCTCCTAGGGACTAAACCCCATGCATGTATCCTTGATCCAACGACTCTCATGCCACTGTGCTCCTGATCTAATGACTTGCGCAATTTCACGATTTCGGCGATTGCAAGTATGGGGTGCAACCTCCTCTGCTCCTCGAACCCCCGATTCATGAATGTGTGGATATCTAAGGGTTTAAACCCCGTGCACCTTCGCCTGATCCAACAATTGTCAGGTATTGGTGCTAGATCTAACGGTTCAGATCTGTCTTCCTTGCACGCTGTTCTCCTCCTGCCTAGACATAGATTCAATGGTCCAGATATTTCTTCCCAGTGCTGATCCGATGATAGCCGTGCTCTTCCTCCTGAGCTTTCTTGGATTTTTGACTTAGAAGATTTTCTAAGTCTCGAAGGTCTCGACCTTCGACTCCTCCTCTTGCGAGCCCAGTTCCTTTGGGTCTCGTCTGCATTATAGAAATGATATCCCTTCTGAGCTTCGTCCTCTCGGAGATTTACTCTTGTGCACACTTTGTGTTCGCGGATCTCGAATAACTCAGATTCGAGAAGTTTTCTTGAAAATAAAACTCCTTACACCCACCTGGCGTTCTCCTTCTTGATGCACACCTTGCAGATCCTACAGAGTATTCAACAACCCTGTGAGTGTCTTCTCTTCGACACTTCTCTTTTCTCAGAACTCTAAATAGAGTTCCTTATTGCACTCTATGCACTTGCTCGATGCCCTCTTGGAATATCTCTACAGAACCTTCAGTAGTTCTATCTTCCCTGAACTCGAAACAGAGTTCCTTCCTATGATCTCCTTGCACCTCTGCTGATGAAGGTTCAACGCTATCCCTCTTGATCTTTCCTGAGGTTGTCTCACCTCTGTCAACGCACACCTTGCGGACTATGTGCACTCCTTGCACTCGGAAACTCCAAGACAGGAAGAAATTGAAACTTATGAAATACTTCACCAGTTATGCATTCAAAACACGAAATGCATAAAAACATGCAAACACATACAGACAATTCATGGCAGGAAAAACTGCTCTTCTATACATTCAGAAATTCCTATACAAGGTGTTTACAAAGGCTGGACTGTAACAAGTCTCATCTCTTTCTCGAGACCTCTCTACTCTGGTCTCTCCTCCTAACTCTCAACTCTAATTTCTTTTTTTTTTACAAAATGAGGGCTCCCATGAGCTTATCCTCAACCACCGTCTCTGAGCTGTCACTATCACAGAGCGACTCCTACAACTACATTACATAAATGGATGCCCAATCCTGACTACATTCCGGGCTTACTGCAGGCAACCATTAAAGGAAACCTTAACCACTACTTGTACAAAGGCGTGGTTTGGCATTAAAAGCCTTACAACAATTATTGAAATTTCAAATTTGAAAATTGAGAGGGCTGCGCCTCTCCCTTTCTCCATTAAATGCATGCTGGATGTGTTGGCTAGCTGACACGCTGCTGACATGGAGCGATGCTCCTACATCAAAAAACATATCAAATAAAGACTTAAAATACGTGGCCACCTACAACTAATTGAGTGAGTTGTTTAGGTTTGGTTGGCACTAATTTTGTTCCTTAAAATTTTATTCATGTCAAAATTCATTGTTCTAAAATTTTATTCACATCAAAACTCATTGTTCTAATTATGGTTGTCATTTGCCTACCCATCTATTACATATTACCTCTTAGTGTCAATTATTTTCTTATCAAACTTTTCTTAGGAAGTAAGTATTAAGCAACTAAGTTGCTTATTTTATTTGTTTATTAGAAAAATATTCACCTAAAAAACTATTTGTCTTATCTCATTTGTTTATTAAAAAAATCTTCACCTAAAAAACTAAGCTAAATTGTTCATGAAAATCCCCCTATGCTACATGAGGAACCATGTTTCTCAGAAGGATTAATATTAAAACAACATTTACATCTATAAGAAATATAACATATTTATGAAAAACAAAATCCCTCCTACATCTTGAAGTAAAGTTAGGAAGGAAAACATTAAAAAGGTGGCATCCACTTAATGACATGTATTCAAACTTGAGTGTACAAATGTCTATACCACCTTGTATAAATAAAAACAAGATGCAATTCTTATGAAGTCACCAAATGAAAAACCTCAATAGCATTGCACCCTATGTATATGTCATAAAAGATTTCTAAAAAGTGTTTAAATTTAGAGTGATCCTAGAGAAGAAAAGAACAATGAATTCATGATTAAATAGTCATTCACACATTTCCAACTTTCAAGACCAACTTGCTATTGCAATTTGTTGGGAACTCATACTCCTCTAACTTCAACACTTACATATTCAAATAATAGTATGTAAGAGTCCTCACTAAAGCAATTAAAAACATTAAATTCCAACATTATTGCAATTTGTTGGGGACTCATGTATTCCTCTAACTTCAACACCTACAAGATTCAAATACTATGTAAGGGTCCTCACTTAAACAAACAAAAACATTAATACGAATGTGAAACATTTATAGACACAAACATGTTCATGTCACAATCTAAAAAAACATTCCTCAAATACCAAAACAAACAAAACAATAGACATGTTTCCTAATAAAAGAGAAGAGTACATTCTACAATATATAACTAATTATATAGTATTTCTAATAAAGACCTTATCACTCAACTGCAAATGTCTCCCTATTTCAATTCACATAGGTTGACCTCTTTACTAGTAGTGCATAGGCTGACCTCTTTACTAGTCACACAAATGTAAGGCTAATAATATTCTTTTCCATAAATCTTGAATTTCTCTAATTCCTAGGCCATAATGCCTCGAACCTTAAGCAAGAAGCATTACTAGCACGTAAATTCAATGAGCACAATTAACATCTTTGCTAAATTACCAAGGTACTTGGGTTTATTGAGCTACAACACACACACA